>CM059186.1:19692997-20076911 GCA_030323885.1 Branchipolynoe longqiensis
ACCCTGTGTATGTATGTGTTAGTGCATTGCCTGTATGTATGTAATTGTAAGCATTACAAGACTTACAATTCCAGGGGGACGAGTGTAGTAGGTGGTCTGCACTGACCTCTCAGGCAAGTAACCACATAGACAGGTAGGCGTGGGGAGTGTATTGATATCAGGGAGCCTAGGTGGTGTAATGGTTAGCACACTGGCCCGGAATGCAAAGAGATGTGGGTTCGAGTCCCGCTCTAGGCGCAATATTTCCCATTTTCATCACCCCCACGACACTGGTTGCCGTGATCAGGATCCTGTACAAGCTTTGCGCTGTATGGTTGTTAAACCTACCCTGTGTATGTATGTGTTAGTGCATTGCCTGTATGTATGTAATTGTAAGCATTACAAGACTTACAATTCCAGGGGGACGAGTGTAGTGGTCTGCACTGACCTCTCAGGCAAGTAACCACATAGACAGGTAGGCGTGGGGAGTGTATTGATATCAGGGAGCCTAGGTGGTGTAATGGTTAGCACACTGGCCCGGAATGCAAAGAGATGTGGGTTCGAGTCCCGCTCTAGGCGCAATATTTCCCATTTTCATCACCCCCACGACAGTATTATCATTATTATTAACATTATTTCTGTCATACTTATTAATGTAATTATTAATGACATTATTATATGTATATCACAATTCAAGGATAATGTCAATCATAATGCCAATAATAAAGAAAATAACACAGTAATGATAACAATGATAATAATAATAGCGACAATTATGGCTTCCTAACCTGTTACATATTATGCACACTATTATTGCAATATAAAGTGAGGAACTTACCAATGATGGTATATTTATGGGTGACTGTAAGCTGAAATATTGATCAGTGGCCTCTTACCTTGTTACTATTTATGCATAATATTATGTTAATATAAAGTGAAGAAGAACTTATCAATGTTACTAAATGTTGCACAGTAATCCTCCATTTGCTAATAAGAAGATGATCCATGGGTAGTCTGTGCCCTCAGAGATGTGTGCAGTGCACTCTGACACTGGGCCTGACATACCAAATCCAATCCGCCCTCACATCTATTCTAAGTGGCATAAGCTGAAACACCTTCACAATCAGTGAGCTCAGATGTCAATGGAGGTTGTAACCCAGGTCACCACTGAAAAATGTAGGCCCATTTGGGCTTGCAATAAGTCTACACATGGCAGAGACTACACGTGTTGCAAATGGAGGACCACTATGCAGTATGCAATGCAGTATGTGTATATAAGTAGACTTATATAAAAATGGGATGTATAATTAATTATGCGGATATAAATAGGCAGAGTATCCTTTATTATTTATTATATTTGCCATTACGTTATTCTCAATATATTATTAGCCAATCGCTGACCTGCCCGAATTTGCCCCTGTTGCCTACACTAGCGCCACCAACGGGCGTTTCCGGCGGCAAGCTCGGCTGGGCAGTCACTTCTCTATGCGATTTCAAACCTTTACCGGTAAGCCTGTTATTGTGCTAGCCAAGACGCTCAATAAAGTGTCTGACCCAATACTCGTTTGCATCCTTCCTTTCCTTACATAGCCCTACTTTATACGGTATGTATTTATATATATATGTATTTTGTATATATGTAAATATATGTAAATATATGTATATATACTTGTACATGCATGTATTGTATATATATATATACATATATAGATGGCGATGTGTATATATTTGTATATACATGTATATAAATGTATATATATAGATATAGATATAATTACTGTAATAATGTACATAATGATGGATATAATGATGTATATCATTATGAGTATTGTCATTATCTTTATTATTATTAACATTATTGTCATTATTATTATTGTCATGATTATTATTGTTATTGTTGTCAATATATTGTCATTGCTGTCATTATTAACATTATATTGGTGTAATTATTATTATAATTTATTAGTGTCATTATTAGTATTGTTATGTGTGTATGCGTACATATATATATGCCTACATTCCTGTATGCATCATTATATACATCACTATATCATTAAATAATACATAAATACATGCATAATTATATAATAATTATATTTGTCATCCTTATCGTATTTATTATCCTTATCCTGGCCTCCCAGCACCGGGGTTCCCGGCCTCCCGGCACGGGGGTTCCTGGCCTCCCAGTACCAGGCCTCCCCTCAAATAATATGAATAGAAATAAAGAAGTGACGACAAACAGTAAAATAAATAATATATGATATTTAAGCTACGTTTTTCTTAATGTTGCTGGAAAAACTATACTTGTGGTGATTATCTATCAAATACAGGATCACGGTGAATTATTTATTATGCATCTATATAGTGGTATACAACAAATATATCTAAATGAGGTACATCAGTCCCCACAGGGCCTCCTCCCCCAGTGGCAAGTAGAAGTATATGAGTGGGCCACAGACCATATCTTATATATACCCACATGATTGACTGGAGGTGCCCTATTGTTTGGGAGTTACTGCTATACCAACACAATACTATTATGGCAGTTCTGGCCTGAAGCCAATTGTTCTAACTAAAGAATTATTTCCTAATATTCACTGCTAATTAACTCAATCCAGTCCCAACTAAATGTCCTGGAAATATTCACGAAATTAAATATAATTCTTTGCTTTCTAGTGATGCATTCCAATAGGAAACATCCCAAAACTCAGTGTGCAACAGCCAAAACTGTCAAACTGTACCTTAATCTTATATAAAATTCTACCTTCGTAATTAAATCGGACATCCAATAACCCCCGTAGCCCAAACGAGGTAAGCTCTCCAACCTGATTAGAGGCACGATGTAGAGGAGATACTCTTTCATGTAATGCAAGTCACGAAGCCACTTGTTCCGCTGTGTAGCCTAGAGTTAGATTGGCTTAGATTGGATTACATTGAATTAGATTCAATTAGATTTCAGGTTGGTAACAAAACCCGGTCACTTCACATGCCTGCATGCAGCCTGTTGGGTTCTTTAAAGTTGCAAAGTCCAATATTCTTTAGGAGAGTAGGGCAAAGTAGATTTGGGTGAAGTAGTCAGGTAAAGTAGAGTCGGGTCAAGTCGAGTCGGCCAAAGTAGAGTCAGGCAAAGTAGAGTCAGTCAAAGTAGAGTCAGGCAAACTAGAGTCGCCCAAAGTAGAGTCAGGAAAAGTAGAGTCAGGAAAAGTAGAGTAGGGCAAAGTAGATTTGGGTGAAGTAGTCAGGTAAAGTAGAGTCGGGTGAAGTAGAGTCGGGCAAAGTAGAGTCGGGCAAAGTAGCGTCGGGCAAACTAGAGTCGCCCAAAGTAGAGTCAGGAAAAGTAGAGTCAGGAAAAGTAGAGTAGGGCCAAAGTAGAGTTGGGTGCAGTAGTCAGGTAAAGTAGAGTCGGGTGAAGTAGAGTCGGACAAAGTAGAGTCGGGCAAAGTAGAGTTGGGCAAACTAGAGTCGCCCAAAGTAGAGTCAGGAAAAGTAGAGTCAGGAAAAGTAGAGTAGGGCAAAGTAGAGTTGGGTGAAGTAGTCAGGTAAAGTAGAGTCAGGTGAAGTAGAGTCGGACAAAGTAGAGTCGGGCAAAGTAGAGTTGGGCAAACTAGAGTCGCCCAAAGTAGAGTCAGGAAAAGTAGAGTCAGGAAAAGTAGAGTAGGGCAAAGTAGAGTTGGGTGAAGTAGTCAGGTAAAGTAGAGTCAGGTGAAGTAGAGTCGGGCAAAGTAGAGTCGGGCAAAGTAGAGTAGGGTAAAGTGAGGTCGGGTAAAGTTAGGTCAGCTAAAGTCACGTCGCGTAAAGACGAGTCAGGTATAGTCGAGTCAGGTAAAGTAGAGTCCAGTAAAGTGAGGTCGGGTAAAGTGAGGTCGGGTAAAATGAGGTCGGGCAAAGTGAGGTCGGGTGTAAAGTGAGGTCAGGTTAAAGTGAGGTCGGGGAAAAGTGTGGTCGGGTAAAGTCAGGTAGGGTAAAGTTAGGTAGTGTAAAGTCCGGTCCGGTTAAAGTCGATTCCGGTGAAGTACAGTCGGGTGAAGTAGAGTTGGGTAAACTAGAATCAGGTAAAGTAGAGTCAGGTAAGGTAGAGCCGGGTAAAGTAGAATCAGGTAAATTAGAGTTGGGTAAACTAGAGTTGGGTAAACTATAGTCGGGTAATGTCGAGTAGGGTAAATGGTCATAGGGGAAGGGGGGTGGGGGGGGGGGGGGGGGGGTCCGAAGCGCCCTCCACCATAGGAAGGGAAGAGAAAGTAAGTTTGGGTGGGTGGGTGGAAAGAGGAGCGCTACTGGAGGCGGGAGGAGGCGGAGTGGCTGGAGGAAGCTACGGGCCCGGGTTATAAGGTGAAACCCAGGGGGTAGGGGTTTACGTAACTCAACGGTCAACGGTCGCAGGAGGAAGGAGGAGGGGGGGGGGGCGGGGGGGACGACTCCTCCGGCGCGAATCAAACGCAATCCGAGCATTATGACCAATGTACAAACAAAGTAAAGCTTGTTTTATTTAACGATACCTCTAGAGCGCATTGATTTTTATCATCGGCTATTGGACGTCAAATATATTTTTTTCTGAGATAAACGTATAAGGTTGATCACTATGATCTACCTTACTTTAGTTTGAAGTCCTTTTAATTTAAAATGGCTGACTTATTAGGAGCTATTTGAAGTGTAAACATGCAAAATCAATTTTGCACGCTCTTCAAAACTCTAACCCCAGTAACTTTCAGCAGTAATGGGTTCTATTAAATTTACTAGTAAAATCTCACAAGTAATGTGGTGTCTTCACGAGATAACTCGGCATGCAATCCAATATTCTCCTGACATCACAATAGGTGCCCTCTCATTGAAGAGACAGCTTAATGAGACAAATTACAGTTAATACATAGGAAATAATTGTTAACACATGGCAGTGATTCGCTGATCACAGGGGCCAGTGAAGAAAAATAATCACTTGTTCTTGTTATTTCATTCGTTGATTACCTAGGTGAGATTTCAATCACGCGCAATTGGTCATCATCATTCCACAGCTCATTTTCCTATCGTAGTACTGCAGAATGGCAAGCAAGGTAGTGGCAAGTATAATTCTTTTAGTCATTGATTTAATTAATGTGGCCAGTTCGCATTCCATGACCTGCCACATAGAAAGCATGCGTTCAACTCATTCGGCTCATCATGTCTGGTGTTGCGTGTAATATACAATCCAAGATCCAGGACTGGCTACGTCATTTTTTTACCTGCATGGAATAAGTCCACTTCTGTTGCCATGGTTACAACTGCCACACCCAGTACCAACCTGAGTAATGATCGCTAGAAGTACCGGGATCTAAAACATAAGTTTCCCTCAAAGCAGCACAGCAAGGAAGCACAGTTTTATTCCAAAATACACCCTCTCCTCTTTTGTTGTTGTTGTATTCAACAAGAGAAGTGTCCCTCGATCACTGTCAAGTGTCATCATTAGCATTGGTTGGTTGTTGGGATTTAACGTCCTGGCAACATCTAATGTCATATCAGGATGGGTACCGACTTGTGTGACAGTGCACACTCATGGCGACTTTATAGTGCTGCCCTCACTGGAAGACCAAGCTGCCAGTGCCATGACCCGATATCCCACTCGATCACATTATCCTGACACCGAGCCAACCATTCCTTGCCCAATCCTAACAATGCCGAAGGCCTGGCTAGGAAGTGACAATAATCAATTTTTTAAGTCATTGGTTTGACTCGACCAGGGTTCGAATCCCACGATCTACCAAAACGGGAGACGGACGCTCAACTCTTTCGGCCTTGCCGTCTGATGTCAGTACTAGGCTGAATGAGTGTGGTGCTTGTGTGAGCAGGGAGTGAGGTGAGGTTGGAGGAGGAGGAGGAGGAGGAGGGGGAGGAGGAAGAAGTCGGTGGGTAGCGTTGGGTGCAGACAATCAATCATTCATGTTCACAGGCGTTATTTCATGCACGACATGGAGCTTTCCAATCGGTGCTTTGGGGCTTTGCTAGTCACAGGAAATTGCAGCTGAATAAAGCTGATTATCTAGAATCATTCGGAATTATCCGCTGCGTAACGGGCGGTGACAGGGTGGGCCGCCGGTATCAACGATTTGTCGCACATAGCGCAGTCTTACTGAAGCTTACATACACGTTAGTGAACGTAGTCGAACGTAGGATAGATTACTGTGGGTCATACGTGGTGTAAGTATGTTAAACTACGGTAAAAAATGTTAAGGTATGGCAGGTTTTGGTACGGATAAATACGTTACGGCATGGATGCTGGTATGTTCAACTACGTTCAACTACGTTCAACTATGTTCAACTACGTTCAATTACGTTCAACATACTTTAGCCTCCACTACAGTCAACTACATTCAATTATGTCCAAGTACGCTAAAGTATGCTAGAGTATGCTAGCATATGCTAGAGTACAGCAGAGTACATTAAGAGTACGGAGATTTCGCTACAGTAGGTTACCCTCTAACATACCACTCTTTTGAACATGTAAAACATTAAGTTGGAACTCACGGGCCACCCAGGTTATTACCATGTTAGCGTGATGGAGAAGTATGGATGCCGGTTACTTTCAACTACATTCAACTTTACCCGACCCGGAGACCAGACGGGATGGCCGAATGAGTTGGAGCGTCCGTCTCCCATGCTGGTAGATCGTGGGGTCGTGGGTTCGAACCTTGGTCAAGTCAAACCAATGACTTGAAAATTGGTGCTTGTCGCTTCCTAGCCAGGTGCTCGGCATTATTAGGAGAGGGCAAGGGCTGGTGTGCTCAGTGTCAGGATAATGTGACTGAGTGGGATACCAGGTCATGGTGCCGGCAGCCTGGTTTCCCAGTGGGACAGCACTATAAAGTCACCATGAGTGCACACTGTCACAAGTCGGTACCCGTCCTGATATGACCTTAGATGTTGCTAGGACGTAAAACAACAACAAACAAACGATTTACCCGACCCGACTTTACCCGACCCGACTTTACCCGACCTGACATGTTGATTGGTGGTTTCTTTACGCCGTGTAGGCAGCATAGGCCATATTCACGGCGAGGTGTAACCTTAGATGTTGCTAGGATGTAAATAACAACAAACAAACGAACAAACTGCATTTGATTGCATCTTTATCAGATTGTAACGCATAGGTCAAAGAAATGTACAGTTACTTATACGTTATATCCCAGAAAACGCTATAAACTGGTTCACCACATTTGGGAGCCATGGACCGGTTTTCAGCTACAAAGAGAGGCTAGGCAATGGGGCCTTTCCCGTCCTTTATATCCAAGACCCTGGATGATGAATAAGGGTGTTAATGGAGTGGCTGGCTTTTTCATTCAATGACGATTGGGGGGGTGTTTGTAACCTTACGATGGTTACCGGTTGCAGAACTGCAACATTGGGTAGAGAGGCTCCGATAAATCGGTCCAATCTTTGGTTGAAGTAGGGGAGTGTTGTAGAAGCTGGGGACATCTTCACAACGTTGTAACAGCGAGGCGTTGGGGCGGCAGCGAATCTCTTCGGTCCGGCGTGTAGTTGAGCTGTAGGTGAAGTATAGTGTAGTGTAGCACTTGAATCTGGTCAGCAGCAGGAGTTTGAGGAAGGCGGGCAAAGGTGGGAGCAGCGGTCGTTGGAGCAACAAGAACAAGACAGAGGACTCGTAAAGGTGAAGGGCCCCACTGAAGAACACAACTACCCTGGTCAGGGGAAGAAGTGTGCCTGGGAGAAATCGAAATGGGCAGAATCTAGGAAAGAGAAATGAGGAGAGTTGAGTCAAAGGACCATGCTTGCTCTATGGTGACTGTCTAGCGAGCCATAGACACGGACAGAGTAAGAGTAGAAAGTGAAATGCCGGCGGGCTCCCCCTCCTGGAACTCTTTTCAGACATATCGAGGAGGAGCATGGCCGGCGGAGAGGTGATAGAGAGAGGTGTGGACAGAGTGTGGTCCGGATAGCAAGTGAATTCTTTTTTTTTTCCATATCACATAGAACCCCGCCCCCCACACTCCTCCACCAGGCGTACATAATGCTGGTTGCCGGTGTTTCTGCAGCACTTTCACGGGACACTCCTTGTGCAGAAAGCTTATTCCTGCTGTCAGGATGTTGACGCCAGTGTAGTAAGTTTAAAACACTACCCCACAAAAACACTATGGTAGTGTTTTCAACCTAGGTTCAAAACACTATGGTAGTGTTTTCAACCTAGTTGAAGGTAGGTTCAAAACACTACTGTGGCCACCCTCAAAACACTATCCTTATGTTCAAAGCACTACTCTAATTTAAGTTCAAAACACTACTCTAATATATTTTTAAATATATAATTGTTGTGTAGTCATTGTCATTTGTAGTAGGGTGAGGCAGTATGCAGTAAGGTGGGGCAGTATGCAGAAGGGTGGGGCAGTACTGCACCAGGTATTAGTGCTAATGGTGCTGCAGCGTTTGAACCACATATTATTAGTCGTATGTGATGCAGATGCTGCAGTGCTATCAGCATATACTAGTAATACATGTTAAAATTGCAGCACCACCTTCAGCGTATGTGGTGCAGATGCTGCAGCACTATCAGCATATGATTGATTGGTGGTTGCTTTACGCCGTGTCGGCAGCATAGGCCATATTCACGGCGAGAAATGTTTGTTTTTTGTTCAAACCATCGCTTTTACATGTAAAAGCAGACAATCAATTATGTGCCAATAGACACTAATTAAATTAGAAAGCTCACAATCATTGTCAAGGGAAACAAATTCCCATAGAAAAAGAAAAGTTTCATTAATAATTAATAGAATCCATTTAGTAAACTATATAAGGTGGTACAGTCCAGCTGCCCTCAAAAAGGCTAAAATGTTTTCCTGTTTTACCTTAGTAAAAAGGTCATGCATACTGCCTGCAGTGTAGAACCGTTGGCGCAGGGCCAAAAAATCAACGCAACTTAGTAAAAATGTGTTTGAGTGTCAGTGGGGACTGACACCCAATACATTCAGGGGGAGGTTCCCCCTTGAGCAGAAAAGCATGTGTAAGCCACGAGTGGCCAACACGGCAGCGACTAAGAACCACTTGGTCCCGCCGACCTCCCGCATGAGTCTGTGGTGGCTTTCCCAAAGATGGTTCAATTTCTTTAAGTTTATTGATGTTTTCATCCCACTCATGTTGCCATTTGGATTTTATGTGGGTGGCTATTAGTGGTTTCAGATCAGAGTGAGGGATCAGACACGGTTCAAGATCACAGTTCAGGGCCTTCTTCGCAGCCCGATCAGCTCGTTCGTTTCCTTGTATGCCAGCATGGCCAGGCACCCAGCACAGGTGGATATCATACCCATCTGTTGTCAGTTGATTCATTTTATAAATGACCGTTGCTAGAATAGGGTGATTCGTTTTCAGTCCAGCAACAGCCAGGAGGCAAGAGAAGGAATCACTGTATATAACATAGTTAGTGTGGTTGGATACCTCGATACACTCCAAAGCGAGAAGGAGTGCTCGGGCCTCTGCAGTGAAAATTGAGCTCTGATCGGGCAAACGTACACCATCGGCAGACTGCCACAGCAGCTACCCGGCTTTGGTCTTTCGAACCATCAGTGTATATGGAGATGTGGTCTGCAAACTGGCCTTGAATCTCTGCATGCAGTCCTTTGTACTCGAGTGGATGTGTCCCAGATTTCCTCAGTTCCGTGAGTCGGAGGATAACCGATGGCTTTCTCAACGACCACGGGGGATGTTCTGGGACTTTGGCATCCTCCAACACGTCCAAATCCACGCCTAAGGCCTCCAAATGAGGTTTCATTCGGAGCCTCAGTGGCCAGATGTAATTTGGCCTGGCTTCATACCTGGATTCGTCATGTTGCTCGAATAGACAATTGTGTGCAGGATTCAATGCATTAGTTTTTATCTTGACTACATATTGCATGGCCAGTTTGATTCTCCTGTTATTAAGTGATGGTTCATTGGCTTCGACATAAAGGCTCTGAACTGGTGAGGTGCGGAAGGCCCCAAGGGCCAAGCGCAGTCCCTGGTGGTGGATCGTGTCTAGCAGCCCAATATATGATTTCCTTGCGGAACCATATACTATGCTGCCGTAATCCACTCGTGAATGAACCAAGGTTCTGTACACGTAGAGCAGAACATCTCTGTCCGCTCCCCACTCTGAGCTGGACAGCACCCTCAGAATATCCAGCGCTTTCAGGCATCTTGTTTTCAGGTACTTTATATGTGGCACAAAAGACAGTTTTGCGTCGAGAATGAGGCCCAGAAATTTGGTTTTCTCAACGACTTTTATGGGATCCCCATCCAGGGTCAGCTCCGGTTCCGCATGTATTCTACGCAGCAGGCAGAAGTGCATGCAGACTGTTTTGGTCTTGGAAAATTTGAAACCGTTCAGAACTGACCATCGATGGATCCCATTTATGCTTGGTTGTAGCTGTCTCTCTATGACATTCATGTTAGCACCGCTGTAATATAAAACAAAGTCGTCCACGAAAAGACTACAGGAGACCCCCTGCTTTACAGCAGCAGCAATACCATTGACCTTGACCCCGAAAAGGGTCACGGCCAGTATGCTGCCTTGAGGTACTCCTAGTTCCTGTGAGTGTAGGCGAGAATAGGTAGTCTTGACACAGACGCGGAAATGCCTGAAGGCTAGAAAGTTCCTGATGAAAATTGGCAAGTGGCCACGAAGGCCAATCGCATGAAGATCCTCCATGATGCCATGCTGCCACGTTGTGTCATAGGCTTTTTCGAGGTCGAAAAAGACAGCCACAACGTGCTCCTTCTTAAGGAAAGCATCTCTTATGAAGGTCTCCATGCACACCAAATGGTCGAGGGTGCTGCGGCCCCGTCTGAAGCCACATTGAAGGTTGGACAGGTGGTGTCCTGTCGTGGAGGGCGGTGTTTACAGCGTCCATGGTTTACGATGCGTGTAGGCTATGGCGTAGTTGGGCTCACTTGGTCTTTACCAGGTTTGGGAATCGGTATTACTGTCGCCTCCCGCCAAGAGGTGGGGACGACACCTGACTCCCAGATGTTGTTGAAGAGTTGAAGCAACAGTCTCAGTCCATGTTCAGGGAGATGTTTCAAAAATTGATAATGAATTCCATCAGGTCCAACTGCTGTGTCATGCGAGCTTTCCAAAGAACACCTCAACTCATCCATACTGAATGGGGAGTTGTAGTGCTCCTCGCCATCGGAAGAAAAGTCCAAGAGCTTTTGCTCTTGGTGTTCCTTGACCACCCGAAAGCCCGGGAGGCAGTTTGCCAAAGACGAGTTTCCAGCAAAGGTGCGAGCCAATTCTTCACTTATTTCGTCGAGTGATGTGAGAATGGTGCCATTGTGTTTCAAGTGCTGGACTACAGAAGAATCACCTCCCCTTCGTTTGATTCTTCTGATCATTGTCCATACTTTGCCCAACGGCGTGTGCATGGTGATGCTAGAAACAAATTGTCTCCAACACTGCCTCCGCGCTTCTTTGATTGTTCTGCGAGCGCGAGCGCGCAGAATTTTAAAGAGCGCCAGATTTTCAGCAGTCGGTCTCCTGTGGAATTTACGCTGAGCTTTCTTTCGTTCCTTAATAGCCCTCCTACAGCCGTCATCTAACCATGGAGGCGTCAAACGCTTGGGAGTTGCCGAGGTCTTCGGAACAGTTTTCTCCGCGATCCATCTCAGCATCTCAGTGAAGGCATCGATGTCACTGATGTCTGGAGTGAACTTCTCGCAACATAGGGTCTGGAAGGTGGGCCAGTCGGCTTTACAAAGCCGCCAGCTCCTCTCTCGCTCTATGGGAGATGCCCCCCCACAATTAAGAATAATTGGGAAGTGGTCGCTCCCGCAGAGGTCATCCCAGACCCTCCACGAAAAGTCCAGCGCCAGTTCTGGTTCTACAATGCTGAGATCGATGGCGGAATATGTTCCGTAGCCGGGATGCAAATATGTGTATGAACCATCGTTCAATACACACAGAGCATGAGCGGCCACAAGGTCCTCAATTCTCTTGCCTTTAGCGTTCCTATTGTCCCCCCCCCCATAATGGGTTTTGGCCGTTAAAGTCACCCATAAGTAAATATGGGGACGGTAACTGGTCCACAAGGGCGTCCAGTTCTTGTAAAGTGAGAACGGAGCTCGGAGGAATGTAAATGGAACAGAGAGTTACAGTCTTATGCAGCGTCAGACGAACAGCTACAGCCTGTAGTGTTGTGTCTAACGCCACTGGCGTACACACCACATCACGTTCTGACCAAGATGGAGGAGCCGCCAGCGGCTCGGTCTCCATCTGGTGCGTGCTTGTTATGAATGGTGTAGCCTTTAAGACTACAACTCTCAGAAGCTTTTATATAAGTTTCTTGTAGGCAAACAGCGAGTGGATTGAGGTTGCAACAAAGAAGAGACAACTCTTCGATGTTGCTCCTAAAACCTCGGCAGTTCCATTGAATAAGAGATGCACCTGTCACTGTCATTTTGGAGCAGTGACAGGTGTTCTCCCCCTCGCCTTTGGTTTGAGGGAGAGACTTCGACTGCGGGTTTCCACAGTCTCAGGCATCTCAATATCGGCTAGCGCCCGATATCTATTTGATGTTAAGTTTTTGGAGATCGATGACCCCCTGGACGTTTTGTCCGTAGGGGTCAAAGATCCCTTCGGAACTCGGTCCGACAAATTCTTCTTCTTTTTGGGCATTGCCGGCTCGGCCAGCGTCTGCACCGCAATACTAGTATTACTATTATTACTTTTGATCGAAACCGGCGTCGGATTTGGGACTGGGGTGAAGGCAGTGGGCTTCCCTCCAGTCAACCACGTCAGTTCAGTCTGGCATTCAATTGTCCTGTTGGAGGCTTTGGCTGCCGCAGCATAGCTCTTGGTGATTGGCGAGGGAGTATTCACCTCAGCCAGCCTTCGAGCTTCTGGGTAGCTTAGCCGCTTCTCAGTCTTGATCTGCTGAATTAGCTTTTCTTTTTTCCAGACAGGACAGTCTTTAGATATGGCCATATGGTCACCCAGGCAATTGGAACATTTTGCCTGGTTTTGACAACTGGTGTTGTCATGACCTTTTTGACCACACTTAAAACAGATGATTTCATTTTTGCATCTATCCTTGCCATGACCAAACTTCTGGCATTGGAAGCATCGAAGTGGGTTTGGGATGAAGACATCCACATTCACACTAAGGTATCCAATTTTCAAATTCTTGGGCGGAAAAGGCTTGCCAAACGTGAGGATATATGTCCCTGTTTTTATGGACTTGTTATCCCTCTTTATAACTATTCTTCGTACGTTTAACACTCCTTGAGACTTGAGCTCATGTGCTATCTCATCCTCATCAACACCATCAAGATCTCTAGTCCGGATTACTCCTTTGCTAGAGTTGAGAGTTCGATGAGGAGAGGCCTTGATGCCGACGCCTGCTAGCGTGCTTGCACGTAGCAGATTGTCGGCATGCGCTTTCTTAGCACACTCCACCAGAATATGTCCACTTCGTAGTTTCTTCACGTCTTTGACTGTGCCAGCAATTCCCATAATGCCCTTGTGAATGGCAAAAGGGGAAAGTTTGGCAACTGATGCCTCGTTATTCAATGATTCAATCATAATGAACCGTGGCCAATCATCAGCGTTCGGACGTGAGTCCGAATCAGAGTCCGATTTCATTTCCGTGTCTGGTAATCTTTTCTTATTATTTGGGGGGTTTTGAGTATCCATATTGAATTGTTTTTGGTTTGTCATCCTCGCTCCCCACCCACCACGGAGCCCTCAAAATTGGGGTGTGCAGCACTGTGGTAACCGACAGATACACACCAGGGATACGAGGATAATATACGCTAGCATGGAGGCAAAAAAGCATAACCAGTACTAGATTGACCCTAGCCACCGCCTTCTAGGAAGTGAAGAATGACTTGGTAATTGTGTAAATATAAATATAAATACAGTTGTTGTACTATATATATATCCATTCTCCATTAATCTACCTAGATGAAGTCGAGGCCAAAGTGAAGTGTTGGTCCACAAGGAGCCTTGGCCCCTTGCAGTCCTCATGCACCAGGATCCCTTCCTCCACCGACACGAGTCGCGACTCACGGCAAACAAGCCGCCCCATTTGTCGCCTTTTACGATCTGCAAGGGGGTGCAAGGAAACTATTCTACCCCGGTTCCCCACGGGTAGAATAGTACGGGTGCTCTATTAACTAGAGCACCCGTACTAAGGTTCTATAATGTGTCCAAAGAAGTGGTACTGCAAGTAGATGCATCCAAATCAGGGTTGGGTGCAGCCTTAATACAGGAGGGGAGACCCATAGCATTAGCATCCAAAGCACTAGATGATACCCTAAGCAACTATGCCGTAATCGAGAAGGAATTACTCGCGATTTGCTTTGGGCGCACTAAGTTTCACAACTACATATTTGGTAAAAAAAGTGGTGATCCAAACTGACCATAAGCCGCTGGTGGCGATCTTGAATAAACCGTTGCACATGTTGTCTGCGCGCATGCAACGTATGTGCATGCGTCTCTTAAACTATGATCTCACTATAACACACGTAAAAGGTTCATCAATGTATGTTGCAGATGCCCTGTCAAGAGACCACAGTTCATCCATAGAGCCGAACAACTTATTCGACACGAAGTTGACCATAGCAGCAGTTGACATCCTAGGTGGCATCACACAACAGATTCGAGCCGAAACAACACACGATCAGACACTGCAAGACGTCAAACAGCTTGCAGAAACAGGTTGGCCAACACATACAAATCAGCTAACGCCCAGCACAAAACCATACCATACGTACCGACATGATATAACAGCAGAAGACGGTCTGTTATTTAAGGGGGACAGAATTATAATTCCGCAAAAGTCACAGTCAAAGGTGTTTAGCATTGATACACGAAACACATCAGGGCATTGCAAAGAGCAAACAGTTGGCGAGGGATTATATTTTTTGGCCTGGGTTACAGAGGCAAATAGAAGGCATGATATCGCGCTGCCCGATATGTCAGAAATTCCAAAACAATCAACAAAAAGAACCGCTGCGTTCGCACAACATCCCAAACGCTCCCTATCAGAAAGTGGGAGTGGACTTGTTCTATGTGGAACAACAAACATTTCTGGTGGTAGTCGACTACTACAGTAAATACCCGGAAATAACAGAATTACCCATAACCACAAGTTTGGCAAAGATAGACGCATTAAAGCAACAATTTTGCAGGCATGGCATTCCCGAGATAGTTGTATCCGACAACGGGCCTCAGTTCTCAAGCCAAGAATACAACAAATTTGCAGCCGACTACGGCTTCCAAGCAGTCTTTTCAAACCCTCATTTTCCCAAAGCAACGGACAGGCAGAGCGTTACGTGGCAAACAATAAAAAAAATGATAAAAAAAGCCATCATGGAAGATAAAGATTATCACATATCACTATTAAACTACCATAACACACCTATAGTAGGTATAGACGCATCACCAGCGCAGCTGCTGATGAGCAGGAGGCTGCGATCCAAGCTCCCTGTCACACGAGAGCAATTAAAACCTAGGACACAAAGAGCAAAACACAAAGAAATCACCAAGATTCAACAAGATCAGAAACATTACTATGACAGTCGAGTCAGCAATCAACACACGAGGTTAGAAATGAATGATGACATTCACTATCTCACGCATCAGGGTACCTGGGCCCCTGGGACTGTTATCAGAGTAAGCAAAACAAACGACAGAGACTATGACATACGTAATCTGCAGGGGAAAACTTTGAAGCGAAACCGCATGCACATACGCAAAACCAAGAAAACAACCCTCAGTGCAAGTCGAACAACAAGACCGCACGATGGACCGCCAAACAAATCACAAACAGCAGGCCACACAGATCGGCGAAAGAAAATCAACAAGATACGGTCGAGTAATTAACCCGGTCAATCGTTTTGGGTACAATTACAATTAGCACACAGCTGTGGCCGTCCATGAATTACTAAGGTACGAGCGTGGCTAAAGTAATAACGTCTTGTTTATGGTGGTAACTGTATATGTTAAATTGTGCACCTACTGTTAAGAAAGGAGATAGACCGTATGACACGGCATACACTGAGATTAGTGAGATCCAATGGACAAAGTGAACAAACGTAATGTTAGAATTAAGGCATTTAATTCTTGATTTCATGACTGCTACCATGGACCAAACTGACACAAATACATGTTAAGCATAAGGGTCGATCGGACCATATTCATGAACTTGTTGGAAAAGGGAGGATGTAATTTATATGTACTGCTGGTCACTGGCGAGAGTGACCAGCCGTGCTGGGACCAGCGCAGGTGGGTCCAGAAATAAACACTTGATACTAAGACGTCTTCGTGTCCAGTCGAGTCTTTACACTACCACCATTACCCACACCAGCATTACCAGCACTACCAACACTACCAGCACTACCGACAATACCAGCACTACCAACACTACCCGCACTACCAACACTACCATCCGTACCAGCACTACCAACACTACCAGCACTACCAGCACTACCAACACTACCAACGCTACCAGCACTACCAACATTACCAACACTATGAGCACTACCACCATTACCCATACCATCACTACCAGCACTACCAGCACTACCAACACTACCAACACTACCAGCACTACCAACACTAACAGCACTACCAACACTACCAGCACTACCAGCACTACCAGCACTACCAGCACTACCAGCACTACTAAGACTACCAACACCACCAGCACTACCAACACCACCAACACTCCCAGCACTACCAACACTACCACCACCAGCAGCACTACCAACACTACCAGCACTACCACCATTACCCACACCAACAATACCAGCACTACCAGCACTACCAGCACTACCAGCACTACCAGCACTACCAGCACTACCAGCACTACCAGCACTACCAGCACTACCAGCACTACCAGCACTACCAGCACTACCAGCACTACCAGCACTACCAGCACTACCAGCACTACCAGCACTACCAACAATACCAACACTACCAGCACTACCACCATTACCCACACCAGCATTACCAGCACTACCAACACTACCAGCACTACCAAGAATACCAGCACTACCAACACTACCATCTGTACCAGCACTAGCAACACTACCAGTAATACCAGCACAACTAGCACTACCAGTAGATATTGGTTGAGGTTTGAACTATTATATAATAAATTACAAATGGTCTATATAATGGTAAATGGTATGTAAAACCAAAGGCATAAAAGGTATATGTGGTGTTGGTGATCCATTACTGATTTAAGATAGAAATTGTATTATAATAGATAGTGTGAGAGGGGCACTTCTTGAAATGTACAGAGTCTTTGGTACTCTGCTTACATACCCCCTTCCCCCCAAGTGGTATTTGCGGATCACTGCACACCCAGACACAACAGGGCACGGTAGACATAAACAGCCAAGGCTTGGATACAGGCCTATTGAATGTTCATTGGTTGATATAAGAATGCCTGTTGCTGATTGGAAGGATTGATCAGGTGTGTACAGCCATCTTGGATTCTAAAACCTATATATACAATAAAATAAGCAAGCTCCTTCTGGTTCCTTCTGCACACTCTATTATCTTGCCTTCCCTCTCTATGTCTTGCCTGTAGTGATTCCCATTTAGCCTGCTACACAAAACAGCTGCCCCCCGGACTTTAAACACCAGGTTCGCCCCAGCACTACAGCAGGAGACACCCCCCGCCCCACGCAACCCCTACATGCAAACTCACCCACTAATGCACCAACCCCTACATGCAAACTAACACACTAACCCAGCAACCCCTACATGCAAACTCACCCACTAACCCACCAACCCCTACATGCAAACTCACCCACTAACACACCAACCCCTACATGCAAACTAACCCACTAACCCACCAACCCCTACATGCAAACTCACCCACTAACCCACCAACCCTACATGCAAACTCACCCACTAACCCACCAACCCCTACATGCAAACTCACCCACCAACCCACCAACCCCTACATGCAAACTCACCCACTAACCCACCAATCCCTACATGCAAACTCACCCACTAACCCACCAACCCCTACATGCAAACTCACCCACTAACCCACCAAACCCTACATGCAAACTCACCCACTAACACACCAACCCCTACATGCAAACTCACCCACTAACCCACCAACCCCTACATGCAAACTCACCCACTAACCCACCAACCCCTACATGCAAACTCACCCACTAACCCACCAACCCCTACATGCAAACTCACCCACTAACACACCAACCCCTACATGCAAACTCACCCACTAACCCACCAACCCCTACATGCAAACTCACCCACTAACCCACCAACCCCTACATGCAAACTCACCCACTAACCCACCAACCCCTACATGCAAACTCACCCACTAACCCACCAACCCCTACATGCAAACTCACCCACTAACCCACCAACCCCTACATGCAAACTCACCCACTAACCCACCAACCCCTAGTTGCAAACTCACCCACCAACCCACCAACCCCTACATGCAAACTCACCCACTAACCCACCAACCCTTACATGCAAACTCACCCACTAACCCACCAACCCCTACATGCAAACTCACCCACTAACCCACCAATCCCTACATGCAAACTCACCCACTAACCCACCAACCCTTCCATGCAAACTCACCCACTAACGCACCAACCCCTACATGCAAACTCACCCACTATCCACCAACCCCTACATGCAAACTCACCCACTAACCCACCAATCCCTACATGCAAACTCACCCACTAACCCACCAACCCCTACATGCAAACTCACCCACTAACCCACCAACCCCTACATGCAAACTCACCCACTAACCCACCAACCCTTACATGCAAACTCACCCACTAATGCACCAACCGCTACATGCAAACTCAACCACTAACACACCAACCCCTACATGCAAACTCACCCACTAACCCATCAACCCTTAGATGCAAACTAACACACTAACCCACCAACCCCTACATGCAAACTAACCCACTAACACACCAACCCTTACATGCAAACTCACCCACTAACCCACCAATCCCTACATGCAAACTCACCCACTAACCCACCAACCCCTACATGCAAACTCACCCACTAACCCACCATACCCTACATGCAAACTCACCCACTAACACACCAACCCCTACATGCAAACTCACCCACTAGCCCACCAACCCCTACATGCAAACTCACCCACTAACCCACCAACCCCTACATGCAAACTCACCCACTAACACACCAACCCCTACATGCAAACTCACCCACTAACACACCAACCCCTACATGCAAACTCACCCACTAACCCACCAACACCTACATGCAAACTCACCCACTAACCCACCAACCCCTACATGCAAACTCACCCACTAACCCACCAACCCCTACAGTCAAACTCACCCACTAACACACCAACCCCTACATGCAAACTCACCCACTAACCCACCAACACCTACATGCAAACTCACCCACTAACCCACCAACCCCTACATGCAAACTCACCCACTAACCCACCAACCCCTACATGCAAACTCACCCACTAACCCCACCAACCCCTACATGCAAACTCACCCACTAACACACCAACCCCTACATGCAATCTCACCCACTAGCCCACCAACCCCTACATGCAAACTCACCCACTAACCCACCAACCCCTACAGGCAAACTCACCCACTAACACACCAATCCCTACATGCAAACTCACCCACTAGCCCACCAACCCCTACATGCAAACTCTCCTACTAACACACCAACCCCTACATGCAAACTCACCCACTCTCCACCAACCCCTACATGCAAACTCACCCACTAGCCCACCAACCCCTACATGCAAACTCTCCTACTAACACACCAACCCCTACATGCAAACTCACCCACTATCCACCAACCCCTACATGCAAACTCACCCACTAGCACACCAACCCCTACATACACCCACAAACTAGCTAACTGCTCAACCACTACTCTTTAACTAACATGCACCCATTAACCAACAAGCCATCCCCATCAACCCCATCCACCAACCACTCAACCCCTTACACATTAACTAACAAACCATCCCCACCAACTCAACTGCTCAACCACTACTCATTAACTAACAAGCACCCATTAGCCAACAAACCATCCCCATCAACCCCATCCACCAACCACTCAACCCCTTACACATTAACTAACAAACCATCCCCATCAACTCAACTGCTCAACCACTACTCATTAACTAACAAGCCCCCATTAACAAACCAAACCATCCTAATCAACTCCGTGCACTACTACTACTCATTAACTAACAAACCCCCATTAAGAAACCAAACCATCCTAATGAACTCCATGCACTACCCCGCCCACCCACCAACCATCCACCCACCGCCACCACCCACCTACCTACGTTCCCCCATGCCAATCCCAGTATAGTAATTAACTCTGGTATCCTGTGTTCACTGTCTTTGATGTTATGACATGGCAGATATATATAATTGACAAATCGCTTACGCTCTAATTGCATACATATTTGTATTGCATTAAAATTTGTTATCTATGTATGTATCTGCATCGCGAGTGTCATGATACGTTTGCAGAGCTTGTTAATTAAAGCTAGGTAATTTTTTTAAAGAGTTTTTGTGTGTGCAGAGTTGAGGCACTGCCATCCATGCAACATTTAAAGTAATTGAAATACCGCAAGACCGACGTACTATATATTGGTATTTATTATTGTCTTTTTCTCTATCGTTACATGTCAGAGTTCAAATGTAATAATTTCAAGGCTTACAGAACTTAACCCCACAAATATTCTTTCAGCATGGGTGGGTGGGATGATAAACAAAGGCGCTTGTAGTGTATATGTTGAAGGAGCCGCAGCCAAGGTCGAAGTGATTCGAAAGGCGCGCTAGTCAGTTAACGTCAACTTCGACGCTAGGTGGCGTAAGGCATCGGCCGGCAGCTAGGATTTAGTTCCATAAATAGAATACGAGATGCTTTGTAGCCAATCAGTAATGAAACGTCTTTCGTGCATATTCAATTACCCATGTTCTCAAAAGATGATCAATTTATTAAATTTATATTCGCTGATGAAAAATTCAGCGAATTGGACTGTAGTATATGTGGGTGACATAGACAGATCTTATGAAAACTACATAATACACCCGGTGCAAGAAGACAGCAAAGAAAGGCTTAGATGGTGTTTGTGTTTGTTGGGGTTTCATGCATTAGCAACATTTCCCATCACTGATATCAGGACAGTTCCCGAGGTATGACAGTGCACGATCATTGTGACTTTATAGTACTGAGAGCCACTGACAGACGAGACCACTGGCACCATGAGGCGATATCCCACTCAGTCACCTTATCCTGAAACAGAGTAAACCATTATCCTAGTAATGCTAAATGCCAGGATAGGTAGTGACAAATATAAAGTAAAGATGCCTCTAGAGCACATTGATTTTTATATCATTGGCTATTGGGTGTCAAAGATACGGTCATTCGGTAAAGCGTAGTGATACAGTCATTCAACGAGAGAGGTCAACTTCATTACGTTCACGGAACGTTATGAACGTTATTCCATCGCCAGAACTACGTTACCTGATGGCGAAACATTGAACGTACGTTCTCCTGACGTTCTCCTGACGTTCTCCTGACGTTATCCTGACGTTATCCTGACGTTATCCTGACGTTCCCATTACGCCGCGTGGCCGTTTCCACCGGGTTTAATGTGGGTCAACATGGTGCAACGTAGTGCAACGTAGTGCAACGTAGTGCAACGTAGTTGAACGTAGTGACTAACGTTTTAATAACGTTCGATTAACGTCATTGACGTTCATTGAACGTGAACACAATGTACGTTCAAGCTACGTCGAAAGTTTTGAACATGTCCAAAACCTTGACGTAACTCTACCTACCATGACGTAATGGGACGTAACTCGACGTCATTCTAACGTCATTCTGACATCATCATGACGTAACCCAACGTACGTCAACGTAATGATGAAAAAATACCACGTTAGGCTCACGTTGGCTCGTTACGTCGTAGTGTGACAGGGGTATTAGCGACCCCCCAGAACAAAAAGTAAGCATCCTTTATTGGGGGTTCCTTCATCAGACACTGCAGCTTTAAGTAGTTTTTCCTTTAATTTCTGACTAACTCCTACACGTCCATCGCATTTTCTGGTGTAAATAAATTCCTTTTCTTGTTTCTTTAAAAACAAATCTTTTTATTAAGAAGAGAAATGACCCCATTCCAATTACATTGGATTCTGGGCACCGTCGAGTTGTGTGTTGTTGCTATGGTGCGATCCGCCTTTTGTTGACTCAGTAACTATGGCATCAGGGGGCGTGGCTTCACTTTGCTCTCAGTAAATAAATGCCTGCGATGCACAGCCTCCAGGACAAAAAAATGTGACTTACCCCAAAGAAGGTTATTCTAAGCGTTGGTTTAATAAGAATTCGTTCACTTTGCAAAGGACACCAAATTGTGATTAATTGACATTTCCCCTGTATTTTCAGTGGATATTCATTACACACTGGTTATCTTATACAGATACTTTTGCGCATCAAGGTTCATCATAAATATTCAATATTTTGATGGCCATATAAAGAGTACTAGTTTTCCAGAATCCCACAACCCCCTGGTCCCCACAAAATAGTGCACATAAACATTTATAACAGAATGTCAAAGGGGTCTATGTTATAAATTATATAATATATTATATATATAAGTAGCGGAGAAGTTGCTTCAAGTGTATATGGTGTTGGACGATAGTTAAGTGTCTGTGCCCTTGCTGCCGACCTACCAGCACCAGTGGCGCCACCGCCAGCAGTGTATACCCTGTATGTGTGCCAGTCTGTGCCACCTCTCCACTGACATCAAATTTTGTATGTTGATATTAGGCAATGCATTTCTTGCCAGAGAGTGTTATATAAAGATACGTCAGACCAACGTGCATTTGTTGTTATCATTGTCATAGCAGGACTTATATCAACATTTTACTAAATCATAACAATAAAGCACGAGTAACACACCTGTCATCGTCTCATGCCACATTGTACACTTTGCGTGATTGTCAAAATGTTTTAAAACTTTGGACACCCCCCTCCCATCTAAAGCAGGGTTTGAACCTACACTTCTTGCCCTTGCGGAGCAAGCTAACCATTACAGTATCTAGGTTCCCTGATTCAATCACCCTATTCATTATTCATGTCCACCTGTCTATGTGAATCCTTGCCTGCTGGCCTTTACAATAAGCTATCATGGGCATTTCATTCCATTTCATTCCATTTCATTCCATTTCATTCCATTTCATTCCATTTCATTCCATTTCATTCCATTTCATTCCATTTCATTCCATTTCATTCCATTTCATTCCATTCCATTCCATTCCATTCCATTCCATTTCATTCCATTTCATTCCATTTCATTCCATTTCATTCCATTTCATTCCATTTCATTCCATTCCATTCCATTCCATTCCATTTCATTCCATTTCATTCCATTTCATTCCATTTCATTCCATTTCATTCCATTTCATTCCATTTCATTCCATTTCATTCCATTTCATTCCATTTCATTCCATTTCATTCCATTCCATTTCATTCCATTTCATTCCATTTCATTCCATTTAATTCCATTTCATTCCATTTAATTCCATTTAATTCCATGTCATTCCATGTCATTCCATTTCATTCCATTTCATTCCATTTCATTCCATGTCATTCCATTTCATTCCATTTCATTCCATCTCATTCCATTTCATTCCATTCCATTCCATTTAATTCATTTCATTGCATTTCATTGCATTTCATTGCATTTCATTGCATTTCATTGCATTTCATTGCATTTCATTGCATTTCATTGCATTTCATTGCATTTCATTGCATTTCATTGCATTTCATTGCATTTCATTGCATTTCATTCCATTTCATTCCATTTCATTCCATTTCATTCCATTTCATTCCATTTCATTCCATTTCATTCCATTCCATTACATTCCATTTCATTCCATTTCATTCCATTTCATTCCATTTCATTCCATTAATGAGTGCTGAAATAACTGACATAGGTGAGTGCAAAATTGCCTGCATGTGTGTAGTTCTTGGATTATTACTGATTGATAAGGTTAACCGGTAACATCATCGATACACCTTATGAAACACCTTTGACATCAACTATATTAGTGCTCTCTTATTATCCGGATGCCTTCTGTTGTTCCTTCTATGAAAGAGTAGAACAAATTAAATACATATATGGCAAGAAAATCCAAAAAAACTAACACAGGCTACTAACCATTCCAACCAACTAACTATCTGCTATTGTAATGCAGGCAATCAAATTACTTATCAGCAGCTACTGTGTGATGAGATAACACCAACACTACAGCTGGCCAGCATTGAAAACAAGCCTGAATACCCAGGCTTATATGCTATGGACAGTATAAATATAGCCTCAATAAAAAAATAAAATAAAATAAATACCCCCCCCCCAAAAAGCGATACTAGTGATTTATGAGTTTCTTCCATTTTCAAATAACTCACACCTCATGTAATAAAAGTCACTATAATCGGAAAAAGAGAAATATAGGGGTACATAAAATATCTACTAAAATACCGGAAAACCTTTGTTATTTATATTTACGTAATAGAATAGAGTCTAAGCATCTCTATACACCGGATGAGGTGGCCCAATCGATAGAACGCAGGCTTCCCATGTGGAAGGTTGGATATTCGAATCTCAGCCGAGTCAAACCAATGACTTACACAATTTTAGACTTGGCGCCTGGACAGGGTGAGGGATCAAGCACTTGTTATTATTAATGGAGGTCTTACTTCCTGGCCTGGCTCTTGGCATTAAACATGTTGTTTGCTGGCTAACATGGGTAATTTGCACACGACCCCACTGTTCTAATTTGAGCTGTCCTGCTGAATCTCAGTCCGCCTAGCTCGTCACTCCTTCGCTGGCTGCTCGTGACTACACTTCGATCACCCGCCCTCCCACCCACTGTGCACGGGTATGAGCGCTGTACCAGCTGTCGTCTCACCAAGACCAGGGCCGCGTTCAGGGTCCGTCTCGGAGGCACCTCGGCGACGTCTCGGCGATGCTTTTGTGCCTATTTCCATTCAGGGTGCGTCTCGGAGATGCCTCCCTTTTCATTATGGAGCTGAAAGGCGCCTCGAAAATGGCCGCCGCATTCAGTAGTTTCAGCCAATGGCAGCGCAGCTTAACCATTGCAAATGGCCACCTCCTATGGGGGTGGCCATTTTTGAGACAACAAACTGCTTTTGCCGTTCAGACTAGCGTGACGTCAAGGCCATCTCCGAGGCGCCTCCGAGACGGAGCCTGAACGCGGCCCTGGTTTCTCTATTAGACGAGCTCTACCTGCCTCAAACTGATCTGATCTCCTTTGCTCAGGACGTTCGGGTCTCTGCACCTAGTCCTCTACGCGCTGCTACGCCGATATGTCGGCCAAGATTACTTTTATTAAATAAAAAATATTAAATAAATTAAATTAAACCTTGCTCTTTCTTGTGTCCCTATTGTGTGAATGTGTGAATTAATAGGATAGGGCAAGGATATTTACACATGCAAACATACACACATACAAACATGCGCACACGCGCACGCACATATGCTTATATGCATTCTATGGATATGTCACGGGGGTGATGAAAATGGGAAATATTTAGCCTAGAGTGGGTCTTGAACCCACATCTCTTTGCATTCCGGGCCAGTGTGCTAACCATTACACCACCTAGGCTCCCTGATATCAACACACTACCCACGCCTACCTGTCTATGTGGTTACTTGCCTGAGAGGTCAGTGCAGACCACTACACTCGTCCCCCTGGAATTGTAAGTCTTTTAATGCTTACAATTACATACATACAGGCAATGCACTAACACATACATACACAGGGTAGGTTCAACAACCATACAGCGCAAAGCTTGTACAGGATCCTGATCACGGCAACCAGTGTCGCGGGGTTGATGAAAATGGGAAATATTGTGCCTAGAGTGGGACTCAAACCCACATCTCTTTGCATTCCGGGCCAGTGTGCTAACCATTACACCACCTAGGCTCCCTGATATCAACACACTACCCACGCCTACCTGTCTATGTGGTTACTTGCCTGAGAGGTCAGTGCAGACAACTACAGATATATAAATATGTGTCCCTATTGTGTGAGTGTGTGAATTACTAGGGTAGGGCAAGGATATTTACACATGCAAACATACACACATACGCACACACGCACGCACATACGCTTATACACATATTATGGATATATAAATATGTGTGTATATAAAGGTGGACTCAAAGGTTTCCCTTTATTTCTTCCTGATCATTGTGGGGAAAGCTGGCCAACCCGACTTGCCTGGTTAGTTACAATCACAATCATGTGTGAAATTAGGCAAAGGGACACCATGGGCGAGGGGGGGGGGGTATATTATACAGCTTAATTTGAAAGCTGTCTGCAAAAGTGTTGAAGTGCTACTGCCTTTTACAAGTTACCAGCGCCACTCTCTCGGGGAGCAAATAGAGGTCTCACACCGGCAAGAACATGTCAAGACAGGCGCAAAACTATTTGTCTTAATTACGGAAGCTCTATTGGAGAAGCAGTGGGGAACCCTGGTATCAGGGGCACCTGGGTCAGACCCCCACTGCCTGCTACAAAGTGCTAGTGGCCACTCACTGTGCTCAAGGTTTTTGAGCAAAGGACCGGAATCGGTGGACGAATCGGTAAGAGGCTGTGGAAGGTCAGGACTTCAAAAACCGAGCTGAGTCAAAGCAATGACTTACAAAATTGATACTTGTCGCATCCTAGCCGGGTGCTTGAAAGGGAAAGGACTGGTTAGCTCAGTGTCAGGATAATGTGACTGAGTGGGAAATTGGGACATGATGCCGACGGCCTGGTTTCCCAATGAGGCAACATTATAAAATTGCCATGAGTTGCACACTGCTGCAAGTCGGTGCCCGTTCTGATATCACCTTAGATGTTGCCAGGGTGGTAAGCCACAAACAAACAATCTCCTAAAGCCCAAGTCACACCTACCCGGACTAGCCCCAGATTTTTAGCCGGACCACCCCCGGACCATTCCCCCGGACCCTGTCCCGGACAGCCCCGGATATTTGGTAGTTTTTTGGCTCGCTCTCACACCTAGCCTGGACAGCCACAGTTTACAGAGTCCGGATCGCCCCGGACTGAGCCGGATCACCCCCGGACTTCCCGGTGTATCCACGGAGTAGTCACGGATCAGTCCCGGACATGCTCCTGCTATATATATATTTCAAAAACGGGGCTCATCCTGAGCTGATCCCATGGTAAACCGGGCTAATCATGGCGATCCGTGGTTAATCCGTTGTCATCCGGGTTTTATCTGGGTTAAACGATGACTAAAACGTGGCTCATCCAGTTTAAAAAACATCCTGACTACCCCCCAGACAACTCCCGGACTACCCGGATGAGTCACGGATTACACCTGGATGATGCCCGATCGTGCCCGGATTGCAATACTTCCCAGATCACCCCGGATGTTTTAAACATTTTAAAACATCTGGGGCTGATCCCGGATGAGGTCAGACCAGCCACGGATCACCACGGATCACCAAGGATCACCAAGGATCACCAAGGACCAGCCACGGATGAGCCACAGATGATGGCGGATCACCACGGACCATGCCGGATCACGAGTCAGGGCTCGTCTGGCCCCTGATCCGGGTAGGTGTGACCTAGGCTTAACAAACAAACAGTCTATTCTACTGCTTGTCTGCATACATGCAGCGAGTTCTAGAAAGCTTCGATTGACTTGAAGAAAAATGTTTAGTGTCTGTGCGGCTTTACTTTCATCAAAAGAATAAAGTTGTTTGTCTTTGGGGGTCCTTACATCCTAATGGGGCTGTCACACTACGACGTAACGACGTCAACGTAGAGAGAACGTGAAGAACGTTGAACTTTTCGGCGTAGTATGCAAATTTGGGCACAAGTTGAACGTGGATGCAGCGTAGTGGACGAGAGCGTAACGTCGGTAAAGCGTAGTGATACCGTCGTTCAACGAGAGAAGACAACGTCATTACGCTAACGGAACGTTATGAACGTTATTCCATCGCCAGAAGAACGTTACGTGACTTACATACTTCATGAGACGTTGAACGTACGTTGAATGCACGTTCTCCTGACGTTCTCCTGACGTTCTTCTGACGTTCTCCTGACGTTCTCCTGACGTTCCCATTACGCCCCGTGGGCATTTGCACTCAGTTTAATGTGGGTCAACGTAGTTGAACGTAGTGAGCAGCGTTGGAATAACGTCCGTTTAACGTCATTGACGTTCACTGAACGTGAACAGAACGTACGGCGAACGTAAACCCTTACGTTCGAGCTACATCAAAAGTTTTGAACATGTCCAAAACCTTGACGTAAGTCAACGTAACACAACGTAATGTGACGTAACTCGACGTCATTCTAACGTCATTCTGACGTCATCATGACATAACACAATGTAATGACGAAAAATGGCCACGTTAGGCTCACGTTGGCTCGTTACGTCGTAGTGTGACAGGGGTATAACATTAACAACATCAAAGGTCATGATAGGATGGACACCAAGTGCACAATCATGACGACTTTATAGTGCTTCCCCTCTGGGCCACTGGTACCATCAACTAATATCCCACTCAGTCACATTATTCTGATCGTAGGGAAACCAGTCCTTGCCCTATGCCAGGCTAGATAGCAGCAAGTGTCAATTTTGAAAGCTATTAATTTTACTCAGTCAGGATTCAAACCCCTAGCTCCCCCATGGGAGATTAATTAAGGCTTCCCGTATTAAGGTCATCAGTTTCATGCCTAGTCGGGTCAAACCAATGGTATACAACATTAATGCTTGACTCTGGCACTCAACAATATAGGATAGGATAAAGAACAATGGAATGCGGAAGATTAATGAAGATTAATTGATCATAATTGAAATTTCTTAGACTTAATCGGCTAATGAGATATACGGGTAGGACTGAGTTGGATTCAAGTTGGACATTTCGTGACAGAGAATGCTACGTAGTAGATAATGTTTTTGGATTAAAGTTGGCATTTTCATGATAGAGAATGCTATGTAGTAGATAATGTTTTTGGATTAAAGTTGGCATTTTCATGACAGAGAATGCTACGTAGTAGATAATGTTTTTGGGTTAAAGTTGGCATTTTCATGATAGAGAATGCTACGTAGTAGATAATGTTTTTGGATTAAAGTTGGCATTTTCATGATAGAGAATGCTACGTAGTAGATAATGTTTTTTTTTTAAACTTGTTACTTTTGATTAAAGTTGTCTAATCCGATGGTTTTGAGTTTCTGTCATTTTCTGAGATAAATATATTAGGTTGATGGTAATAATCCACCTCACTTTAGCTTGAAATACCTTTTATTTTAAATGACTCAAATTTATTTTTGCCAAGCATGCCAAATCTCTGAAACCATAGGCTTCTGTGGCAACATATTCTAATTAAATTGCCTCAGTATTCCCTTCTATTTGGCAACAAATGTTTAATAAGTGCACCATTATCTAAGTTAGCTAGGTAGACTCAAATCTAGATAATTGTTTTGGTTTTGAAAATTTGATGTTACCATCAGACTATGCAGCTTTATGCAGTGATAGTTTATACCTCCCACTAAGGCCTTGGCTTAGTGGTCATTCATGGATGGTTGAATCAGAAATTGGCACTTTATTTCTCCATAATGGCATCATGACTTCGTAGTTATAGGTTGTCTAATTGTAGAGAGATGGGAGGGTGGGTTTTAATAACAGAAGATCGTCCTTTAAGCCCCAGTCACACAAACCCAGATCATGGGCCGGACGAGCCCCGGACCATGATCCGGGGTGGTCCGTGGCGATCCGGGGTGATCCGTGGCTCATCCATGGCTGGTCTTTGGTGATCCGGTGTGATCAGATGTGATCCGTGGCTGGTCCGGCCTCGTCTGAGGTCTGCCCCGGATGGTTTAAAATGTTTAAAACATCCGGGGTGGTCCGGGGCATTTTGAGATCCGGGCTCGATCCGGCATCGTCCGGGATGGTCCGTGGGTAATCCGGGGGTGGTTCAGGTAGTCCGGGGATGGACCGGCAGTAGTCTGTGCCGCGTCCGGGACAGTGTTTTGCCCAGGATGACCCATATTTTAGCGACGGTTTAACCCGGACCAGCCCCGGACTTGCCCAGACTAGCCCTGATGTAGCCACGGACCACTCCCGGACTGCCCGGATAAGTCTCGGACACACCAGATGACCACGGATTAACCACGGATCACCACAGATAGCTACGGATAGCCATGGATGACCACATATTACTTACGGACTACACCCGGATGAGTCCCTCATTTCAGGTTATCATCCGGGGGTTGTCCGGGGCTCATTCGGGGGTTGTCCAGGGCTAATCCGGGTAGTCTGAGCGTTGTCTGGGGCTCATCAGGGGTGATCTGGGCTTGTAGTCGGTGGCTCGTCCGGGTACGTGTGACCACGAGGCCAAAAACGACCAAAATAGTGATTTTCCGGGGCTGTCTGGGACAGTCCGGGCGACTGGTCCAGAGGTGGTCCCGCTAACAATCCGGGGCTCGTCCGGGTAGGTGTGAATGGGGCTTTAGCAAGCATGTTAGGATCCAGGAGCCGAGGGGGATGACTTTGTAGCCAGGTGTCTCCAAGTCTCCACTACCCTCTGGAACTTGCCAAACTCCAGGCCTGTCCATTCCCTGCGGGAATCTTCCTACCTCATCTGTTGTCCTAATTAGTTACCACAGTAACCCCCACACCCACTGTTGTTTACACCACCAGTGCACCGAACACACCTTGACCACTTTGTGTCTGCTACACATGCATACGTCCACCTCTGTATGTCTGTCATGTATGCTATGTCTAAAAGACATCCAGGCACGAGCAGAGAACAAAGGAATATGTAAATGAGTTGACGTCAGAGGCACAGGGTGCCGGCGGTTCAGGTCCCTGGATGGCAAATAAAGCATTCAGTATCCAGAAGTCAAAGTGTTCAGACGTTGTCCTTTCACACGCTGCATCAGTTTTTTTGATTGACGCAGTGTGTTTCATCCACCACCGTAGCCTGGCCGAGAGCCTGATTAGTGGCCTCCTGGGTCCCAAGCCTCAATGCCTCGGAAGACAGGCGTTACCTCCCGAACGCCTGCCTTCCTGCAGGCATATAAGACTTATTGAGGCCAATGAATATTTTAGTTATCAAGAACTAATTCATTGTCTTACAGCAAGGCGCAAGTACAGATAATTCACATACCCCTCCCTCCCCTCCAGCGTTTCTAAAGCTGTCCGGGCTGTGTCACGTGGGTGAGTCACGTGTTCACATTCGCTATGATCCATAATTACCTCCTACTCTTTCTCTTAGATATGCGCCACTTCTGACGTCACATAAATAAATCCATTAATAATCAGGAGCTATGATCAGCAAACCATTATCACACCGTCAGTCGGGTTCTACTCAGCCACCCATCACCCTAACATCATGCTCTCTATTAAAGATCTGCTTTGGCTGATTTTAACACGCATTCATTTCAAGGCCATTCGCTGTAGCTTAAAGCTGCACAGTCCGATGAAGATATAAAATTGTCAAAACCAAATCACTGACCTAGATTTGATTCTACATATCTAACTTAGATACTGGTACACTTATTAAGCATTTGTTGCCACATTTAAGGGAATACTGAGGCAATTTAAGTGAACACATTACTGCAGAAGCCTATGGTGTGACTTCAGAGTTTTGGTGTGCATGTCAAAACTAATTTGGCATGCATGCACTTGAAATATCTCAAAAGTTAGCCATTTAAAATAAAAGTTACTTCAAACTAAAGTAAGGTAGATTATAATAATCAACCTAATTCACGACACTCGGACAAAGGACGATAAGTCATATGTAAAGAATAAATCATTTATTGATTTATAGAATCATATCAGTAATCATGCCGCTGGGGCGAACAGGAGGCTGGCTCTGAAAACAAGGTGTCGCTGTGGCGGACACCTGAAGGTGGCTGGCACCTTGAACTCAATGTGTAACCATGAGGAATTGCGTTGCCCCGTTTAATGTTCAGACTAGTTGCCGAGTCAGTGCCTGGAGCGAGATACAATAATAACATCAGCAATCAACAATCACGAGATAATCAAAACCTCAGCGCTTAACCCCCCTATAAAGAGGGTGGGTGGGTGGGGAAAATTTAAGTTGCTAGTACGAGAGTCAAGAGAGAAGTGGCAGAGTCATGGGGAGGAAACGAGGTCAGTGCCGAGGTCAACCTTTGCCTCGTGCGTGAATTAAACATGTTGCCTCGTCAACATGCCTAATATATTTATCTAAGACAATAACAGAAACTTCAAACCATCGGACTATGCAGCTTTAAACAAAACATGCAAACCCTAGACACCATTAAAGCTGCATAGTCAGTCTGATGCTTTTGAGTTGCTATCATTCGCTGAGATATTAGGTTGATTGTTAGAATCTACCTTTTGTTAGTTTGAAGCAACCTGGGTTTAAACTGGCTAACTTTGGCAATATTTGAAGCATCAACATGCAAAATGAATTATGTTGTTGTTTATAAAACATACTGAACCTGCTCATAAAAAAAACACCATTTTCTGCCATAGTATGTGTATAGGGTCTTTGTATAAACATATACACTAATAAAGTCTGTACTAGACTACTAAATGACTGAAACGTACAATCCTCCAAGCATTGTTTATCCCATCATTACGAACAACCTACTTACTCAAACTACTTCATGTAGTCAAAAAACACACCTGAGGTGTTAACCTTTTAAGCATAACCCTATAAGCTAACCACACTCTATCTAACAGAATAACCAAACCATTCTACTAACACTTACTCCATCTCAAAATGTTAACTCCAACAACATGATAGTTTTGCAATTCACAACATAGTAGGCATACAAACCTATGAAGGGAAACTATGCACCTAACCACTCCATAATGTAAAGGTCTAATCAATACACATATATGCATCAAGTGTGTAGGAATACAACATATAACTGCTATTTTTATATGTGAATTGTCAAACTATACCATTGAATGTTTGATATAGTTATTTCAGCTGATTTGGGCTAGCTGCTGATGACAATATCAGACTACATATGCATATATTGTAAATAACTGTATTGTCACGTTGCTGGAAGACCAGTGCCACGACGCTGACAAAAGACTTTATTCAATGAATAAACTATATTTACCCCAAAAAAAACAAAAAAAAACCACAAACTGAAATCAAAAGATCAATCTTATCCTAAAAGAGTACAATACCCCAGCTGTCTTTTCACTCACGTTAGCATAACAGCTTTATCTTAGCCTGATTGAGAAGCTAGTTATTAATTTGAGGTAACTTTTATTATAAGTGCATAAACTTTGGATATATTAAAATAAATACGTGGCAAATTTAGTTTGGCTTGCATTTCTAATTCCGACACCATTTATAAGCTTCAGCAGTGACGGGGCTCAATAAAATAGATTCAACAGGAGAAGTGTCCAGAGGTAAAGTATTCACATTCAGTAGACGTGCCAGTGTTTGAAGACATCGCCATGACAAGAGACGCAGCTAAAATGGACGCCAATTAAGCTTTTAAAGTTCATGGCCTGCAGTTGTCACCATTTCACTCCAGGTTCTTAATGGTGCTTTGGTGGGGGCGAGAGGGGGGCAAAAGGGGGGAGAGGAAGGGGGAGGGAGAGGGGGGTAAGGGGGGAGAGCAAGGGGGGCGGGCGAGGGGGGCAAGGGGGAGCAAGGGGGGAGGGCGAGGGGGGCAAGGGGGGGGAGGAAGGGGGGAGGGAGATGGGGGCAAGGGGGAGAGCAAGGGGGGAGGGCGAGGGGGGCAAGGGGGAGAGCAAGGGGGGAGGGAGAGGGGGCAAGGGGGAGAGGATGGGGGAGGGAGAGGGGGCAAGGGGGAGAGCAAGGGGGAGGGAGAGGGGGGCAAGGGGGAGAGCAAGGGGGGGGGAGAAGGGGCAAGGGGGAGCGACGGGGAGAGGGGGGCGCGAAGGGGGGGGGGCGAGTGGGAGAGGGGGGATGGAGGGTGGACGAGGCTAAGGGGAGTTTTAGGTCTTGGCAACATCTAAGGACATATCAGGACAGGTACCGACTTGTGACAGTGGACACTCATGGTGACTTTATAGTGCTGCCTCACCGGGAGACCGGGGCGCCAGCACGATGACCCGATATCCACCTCAGTCACAGTATCCTGACACTGAACCAACCAGTCCATGCCCTGTTCCTAATAATGCCTAGAAGAGGGAGAGACGGGGCGCGGATGGGAGGACGGAATGGCGGGGCATGAGAGGAGAAGCAGGTGATGGAGACAAGGGAATTGGGGGAGCGGTTCTAAAGGACAACACATCCAGAGCCTGAGAATGACCCCAATTGTTGGAAAATCATCCAAACTCCGGGTCCGCACAATGAATGACAGCTTGTTCGCGATGGAGTTCCACTTTGTTAACCTGGTTAAGTGACATTTCGTTGTTTCTCCTCTCAGTATTTTGTTGTTGGTTTATTTTTATTTTTTTCATTTCATTCAGTGTGGTCCATGATTGTGCGGTGAGGCTCGGGTTTGAGAATTAACTCCGCCTGGGTTGGGGCTTAGTGCAAATTAGTGTTTCCGGGGGGGGGGGGGGGGCGGTGCGGAGGGGGGGGGGGGGGAGACGTGGGGCGGGGGAGAAGAAGAAAAGGGGGTAAGGTGTGGTGTTGATGGTGGTGAGTAATCAATATTGTCCGCGAAAAGAAAATGGATACAATATGATTACTAATATGATATAATATTCTCATCACATTAGAAACACGGGTTCTTCTCTGATCACCGAAGTTAAAACTGCAAAAGATCACATTTTCAAAACCAAAACAATTATCTAGATTCGATTGTACACAGCTAACTTAGACATTGATCCACACATTAAGCATAGGAGGGGATACTGAAGCAATTTAATAGAACCTGTTATTGCTGAAGCTTACCAAGCTAGCAATAAAACGTTATAGTGACGTCATAATAACGTTATAAAGTTAGGCTACTCTCAATCAGACAGGACACAACACGAGTATGGGTTGACCACTTTAATGCGAGATCTTGTCTAGCATAATGCCTAGCCGGTTAAAGATTTGAAAGCTCGGCGTGGAATGGCCGAGTGAAGGTTTGCAGGGCACCAACACGCAGTGGCGCTACAGTAGCGCAGGGCAAGATCGATCAAGTCGGTCCGTGATAGGTCGATATATATATTAATACAATTAAATGGCAGGAATATTACTGTACAGTAATAATTCGAAAAATAATAATGGACGAGCCTTTTTATATAGTGATAATGAATTATCCAGTCTATAAAATGTCATAATAACGTTGTTAAAAACGTCATATTATTAACAACCCCACCCCAACAACATAATTCATAAACTGACATAACTAACTACATTAGAGTTACACTAGAATTTTCCTAACAAACCAACATTTATATACCGCTTGCCTTACTGCAACTGAACATTAAAACTTACTACAAGTTTACCAACTGAATACAGAAGGTAACTTCTGCTTACATTCTAAATACTATGTAAATACTCACATTGATCTGACTAATATTGATCTAGTTATATGACACTACTGTACCATATTGTTATGGAACTTTTGGGTTTCAGAATTTCATTGTGTTACATGGTGCAAATTGTCTATTCAACAGGTATTGCATACCTTATTCTATATACCCTTTGTGTAAATAACCCTGAATTGGAAAATGGCTGGAAGACCAGTGCTTCAGCACTGACAAAAGACTTATTCAGCAGAATAAACATATTTACCACCAAAAAAATATATATATATAAACGTTATTTTGAACGGAGTAAAAACGTTAAATAACGTTATTTTATAACGTTAGCCTGATGTTACATAATGCTATATGTTAGCTGGGTATGGTTTCAGAGTTTTGGTATGGTTGCAAAATTAATTTAAAACTACAAATATTTCAAAACCTAACCATCTAAAATAAACGTTACTTCAAGTGAGGTAAATTATAATTATCCATTTAATATATTTATCTCAGAAAAATGACCGAAACTAAAAGCCATCATGTAAAAATATAGGGATTTTTGGTTCGGATTTTTATATTGGCAAAGAACATTATTATTCTCGGGTGATGGAGTGGGGACCATGATTATGTAACAGAGAAGCAATGGGTGCCCCACTCGCTGTGTGACATAAGCGCCTATGTGGAAATGTGATAACACATAGTGACCGAGATCGTGATGTGATGTTTATACTTAAGAGACAGTTAATAATTATTGAAATGTTCCCTTCCTGCACCAGAAAGAGTACAATTGAAGGAGAGAAGCATTGATATATGATTGTTGTAACTGTCTAGAACTACCTGTTAGCACGGGGCTGATGGGCAAGCACACCCAGCCATCCTGCATACATTATGGACACCACCTGCAGCTGGGGTTGAGTGACGGCTGCCTCTATTAGGGCGTCACCCGCCCAGGCTGTAGAGGGTGTCTGATTGGCTGGCTGTGTGAGCCCAGTCACCTGCATTCCTTATACCTGACACACAAACCCCACATGAGGCACTCTTGGAGGGAACTCCACTTTCTACACTCAAACTAGCAACATCTATTCCAAAGACACAGAACTGTATGCAACAACCATTGGACTCCGGTTCAATGGGCTGTAGGCACTGATTCTGATATACACCAGCAAGAGTCATGAGAATCTGTGTGGGCAGTTGGTAAGGAGTGATGGTGGTAGGTCGCCAGTCGGTGAACAGGAGTTGATGCCAATAAAGCACAACCTCTTCACTGTAAATCTTGCGTGACTTGTCTTTCTTTCTTCCTTATGAGTTGTTGAGAGTAATCACAGGTGGGGACTGACATATTACAATCGGACTATGCAACTTTACACAATGTTAAGATTTGTCAGTATTAGACCTAGGTGCGATAGACACCCACATATATATGTACACAAGGTGTCATAGAGATCCTGATACAGGTCTCTAACCTATCAAATCAATAGTGGATTATTAGGAGCTCTGATAGAACACTCACCTTATCTGTGATAACCTTTCAGGGGGTTGACACACCTTTCATTAGAACTTGTGTTAGCCAGGCCCATCTTAAACGCCATCAACACTGACAAGCTCCTCATTGGCAGCAATAGTTCACCGTGATTAGTCTATTTGAACACCACAAAGCCGCAGCAAAGAAAAAGTTTGTTTTATATAACAATGCCTCTAGATCACATTGATTTTTTATCATCGGCTATTGGACGTCAAACATATGGACATTCTAACATATTTCTTTGGAGGAAACCCGCTGACGTCACATAGGTTACTCTTTCCGATAAGCAGCAAGGGATCTTTTATATGCACTTTCCCACAGACAGGACAGCATATACCACACCTTTTGATGAACCAGCTATGGACCACTGGTTGGAATGGAAAATAGCGCAAACTGTGGGTGGGATGGCAGAATCGTATTGTCGGTAGTTGTTTTCGTCTTGCGGCTCACATCAAAGTGGCAGATGTTTTGAATACGCAAGATTATATAATGCTGACCAGGTAAACTGGTAGGTGGCATCGCAGATATTGATTGGGTAAGAAATTTAGAGATGGTGCCATCATCATGTCCATGGTTACTTGGACGTTTCTTCCGCTAGGTGGCAACTGTGCTAATTTACACATGCAAATATGTGGTGGAGAAGTGCCCCATGCTTATGTCGTGGGGGTGATGAAAATGGGAAATATTGCACCTACAGCGGGACTCGAACCCACATCTCTTTGCATTCCAGGCCAGTGTGCTAACCATTACACCACCTAGGCTCCCTGATATCAACACACTACCCATGCCTACCTGTCTATGTGGTTACTTGCCTGAGAGGTCAGTGCAGCCTACTACACTCGTCCCCCTGGAATTGTAAGTCTTTTAAATGGTCATTTAATGCTTACAATTACATACATACAGGCAATTCACTAACACATACACCGGTTAGGTTCAACAAGTATACAGTGCATAGCTTGTACAGGATCATGGTCATGACAACCAGTGTCGTAGGGGTGATGAAAATGGGAAATATTGCGCCTAGAGTGGGACTCAAACCCACATCTCTTTGCATTCTGGGCCAGTGTGCTAACCATTACACCACCTAGGCTCCCTGATATCACCACACTACCCACGCCTACCTGTCTATGTGGTTACTTGCCTGAGAGGTCAGTGCAGACTACTACACTTACTTGGATGTGGTATATCAGAGAAACCACTAGATGGCGTATGAGTTAGATTGATCGAATAGTGTCCTTCGGCTCAGGTAGGTGGCACCAGGAAAGGCATCCTTACTTATGGGCAGAAATGAGTTCGCTTGTCCAATTACCTATGTTGAAGCCAACATTGACAGTGGGTCATTCTCTGAAATTGGGCACTGAATTGTGACAAGGAAACCAAAAGTGGAAACCTTCAAAATAATAGCAGAAAAAATCCCAAAAGTAGCAGAATCCATGTTGCTATGAAGGTTTACTTGTTGCACCGGTATCTGCGTTGGGGAAAAAAACTATTTCACATTTTCATTTTGATCTTTCAGAAATTGATTGAGCAATATATTAATATGACTTGTGTAAACTGGAAATAAAACCTGCCAATCCAGAACATCATTTTAACATATACAACAAATTCAAACATGATTTTATTTATTACAAGAAAAAAAGAAAGAAAAGAAAAGCAATTACAAAAAGTTTGCATAAATCCATGATGTCAATGTGTAAAGTTCCACAGTTTCAATTAAAAGCAGTGAAATAGGCAAGAGTTTTAAATTCTTTTTTATTGAGGCTGTATTTATACTGTCCATAGCATATAAGCCTGGGTATTCAGGCTTGTTTTCAATGCTGGCCAGCTGTAGTGTTGGTGTTATCTTATCACGCAGTAGCTGCTGATAAGGTATTTGATTGCCTGTATTTCAGTAGCAGGTAGATAGTTGGTTGGTCTGGTTAGTAGTCTATGTTAATTTATTTGGATTTTCTTGGCATATATGTGTTTTATTTTTACTACTCTTATTACTAGACTAGCCTACTCCTATTTACATATCATAGGCTTGTACGTAGCTGTGTGGTGTCCTATCTGGCTGCTTTTGGCATGGTTACCTTCCATTGGGCGTCTCGCTGGTGGGCCGTGACATATCACCTGCCCCTTTGCAGTGCAGCTTAGTGGGGGTTTCCTAGCCTTATTTTGGACAGATATTTTTTGTGTGTTTTTAGGTCAGGAATTTGTCATTCCTTTACTGTTTGGGCATTCCACACCTTGGCAGCCATTTCCAGCGTGCTTCTCTCGTGAGCTTTTATTTGGCTTCTGGTCTGCTTTAGTAGTGGCGCATTATTTGCTCTAGTTGCCCTTTGTGGTTTTGTTAGGAGTTTATTGTCTTGACTATAGCTGTATGCTAATGTGAAAAGATTGTAGCGGGTTGACATTTGCTTGGTTTGTTCTTGGGGTTTTATGTCCTGGCAACATTTAAGGTCACATGAGACGGGTACCGACTTGTGACAGTTCACACTCATGGCGATTTGATAGTGCTGTCCTACTGGGAAATCAGGCTCGCCATCACCATGATGACCTGATATCCCCCTCAGTCACCTTATCCTGACACTGAGCTAACCAGTCCTTGCCCTATCCTACCAAATGCTGAGCATCAGCCTAGAAAGCGACAAGTATCAAGTTGATAAGTCATTGGTTTAACTCGACCAGGAACTGAACTCCCGACCTTCCGCACGCGAGGCCCGCGCTCTGAGAAGAACCTCACAATGAGCGCGCCGTGGTCTTTGGTGTTATTAGGGCGCCCCTCCCCCCCCCCCCCCCAACCTCTCACACTGCCGGCTGGGGACTAAGTTCTGCGTGCAACGGGTTTTCAGTACTGGAGACTATAGCTGTGATGGAGAAGTACAGCAGTGAAAATGGAGAGAGTTGTGTGAAAAGGTTGTATCGGGTTGACATTTGCTGGCGCGGGTTTGGCGCGGATCGGCTGGGAGGGAGGGTAGGTGGATGGTGGGGTGGGGGGCGGGGGGGGGGGAGGGGGTTGTTGCGGGAGGGAGTTGGGGTGGGTGGAGTCTCAGGCATCGCTGCTAGCTACTCAGGACGCAAATATCCCAGTTTATTGCCATGAAGAAAATACCATCTTTACTAACAAACACAACAGTCGGCGAGAATCAAACAAACAAAAATATTATAGTTTTTGTTGTTGTTAAATGCATTTAAAGACGCGCATAAAACGCGCAAAGGGAAGATGACAACAATAAGAACAACAGCGCGATTAATAAAAACCAGAAAATAAAATAAAACAAAACAAAGCACACACAAATCAACCCACGCAGAACAAGTAACAAATTAATTAAAACCACATATAAGCTCCGGGCATAGATTTCTTTTTACAACAAGGAGGAATCTTCAATGTGTTCTTAAGAAAAGAAAATAGAAATAAAGGAAGAAAGGCACCCCCCCCCAAAAAAAACATCCATCCTCCTTCAGACATAAAAAGGTCATACCATTAGATAAAAGGCCAACACTCTAATGACTTCAATGAACTTAGGGACTGTCAAGAATGCGAACAACTAAAATAATGATATTGATTCAAGAACGGGCTGGGCTTGCCATAGTAAATATTGTAATCATACATATATCTATATACAGTAAAACCTCTCTAAATCAACTGACCATGGGAGCGACTTTAAATAGTTCGCTTAGGCAGGTGGTTGCTTTAGAGAGTTTAAAAAAAATCGGTGCAATGGTATTGTATGGGCAATCGTTTGGGACCCAAATACAGCGATCGATATAGGGGACTGGTCGATCTGGGGAGGTGGTCGGTTAGAGGGGTTTTACTGTATATATATATATATACATATATATATATATATATTTAACCGTTCGCCTCCCGGCACATGTTCTCCTCAGAAAGCCTAATGCGAGCCTAACTGTTTTGTTTCTATAATATTTTCGATTGCATTTCCTGCCCTGCCGCGGTCCGCCGCCGCCTCTCGTCCCGCCGCCGGTTGACCGCCTTCATGATGTGGAACCTGGGCTAAGGGCGGAAAGCCAAAATGCCATAGAGATACGGAGTGACCCTCTTCCCACATTTAATAGACGTATATTAATTATCCCCTTAATTCACTGGCTCTCCTCCCCACCATTTAGCTTGTTATGTAATACTTTAGATAGACTAGACCAAAGCGGCCTCTCTGTATTATGTTCGCCGCTGTCACTTATAAACAGTCTAGATAGTTGGATGTTATTACGGCAATTCAAGCTTTTATTAAGAAGGTAGCTACTATATTCCTGGAGGGGTGATCGGCTTCCTACAGCCTGCCGGGCAGAAGGCCCTTAATTATATCTATATATAATAATCGAATATCAGTATCAAGTTGACCATAGCAGTTAATATACTTAGGGACTACAGAATAGTAAAGAGTGCAAGGAACGTTCCAATCACTTTTTGAGCTCACGACTTTATTCATGTTCATACTGGTACAATCTAAGTTCTTTTATAACGATTGATACAAATAAATATGCCCTTTCCCATTTCGTTAAGTTAAAAACAGTTTGGTATTCCGACAATTAAACCCTATATCTCATCTAAAACATCAGAGGATGTAGAAACATGTCCGATGGGTCTGAGCCCGAGCGCTCGACCTCCTTATGTTGCTAGGAAAGTTGCAACCAACGTCTCATAGCAACAAGTTACAGCAGTAAACCCGGCCCGGCATCTGATGGCCAGTGCGGGTCTGTCCTGGCGAGCAGCCCGCATTTCCAAATGCTCTGAGCTGACAGACGAAAGTTTCATATTTTATTTTATTGTGAATTCCTGTTGTTTTAGTCAACACTTCAGCTTCCCTCAGTTTCGGGTGGTTGATTGCTTGTTGGGGTTTTACGTCCTAGCAACAACTATGACCATACCAGGACGGCCTCAGTCTGGACTAGTCTGCAATAAGACATGATTGGTTGGTAATTGGTGGTTGCTTAGCGCCGGGTCGGATATAATCAAGGTGAACAATGTGAAACTTGTATTCTTTTTTAATTTAATTTAATTTTTGTAATTCAAGAATCATTATTATACTAAATGTAAAAGCATATAATTGAACGACACAAGACCAGTACATTATATAATGGCATTTATTTTCTTACAGTTCATTACAGTTTCTGAGTCATAGAGTTTGAGGTTTCCATGCACTCAACCCTATAGAGACAAGTTGCTACAGTAGTTGGGTTGGGTGGGACGGTGAATTTAGGCTGGAGAAATACATGTCCGATCAACTGAAACTCTCCGGTCGAAGTAAGTTTAGAATTTCTACTACGTCACGATTTGTTTATAAGAATTACACTAGGTGGGGTGTCGAGCGGTGGCCATTTACTTAGCTAACTGAGACAATGGTAGTGGGCGCAAATGATCGTGTCCATAGATACTGAGTGTGGTGGTCTTGGACGTTCAATTACCCATGTCGCTAGCAACATGGACAATCAATTATCTGTCAAAAGACACCCCTATATATAGTCTAAGACAAGACTCAATTTCTGCGGTTTAACACAGTGACTCCCATAGACTTGTAATGAATCCTAGATATAAATATTACATTGAGCAGCAATTCTGAATCACAACTAAGTGGACTAATTGCAGGATATTGATACTTGTGTTATTATTAAATTCTGACTCACGACGAAATAAGTTAATTAAAGTCTATCGGTATTTGCCTTGTCATTTAGGTTGCGTTTTGTTTGTTTGTTGTTATTTTACGTCCTAGCAACAGGTCCTATCAGGACGGCTACCGACTTGTGACAGTACACACTCATGGCGATTTCATAGTACTGCCCCACTGAGAATTCAGGCCACCGGCACCATGCCCCGATATCCCACTCAGTCACATTATCCTGACACCGAGCTAACCAGTCCTTGCCATATCCTAATAATGCCGAGCACCAGGCTAGGAAGCGACAAGTATAAATGTGTATGTCATTGTATAATATTTCTGTACGCTCGGCCGTCGTGAACACCAGATAATACTTCAGAACTCTTCCCCTTCATATCACCTGTGATGCAATCATCCTAAATCAATATAACCAACTCTGGAACGAGTACTTAAAAGAGAAAGGAAAACATGTCACCCAGATGAACAGTGAATAAGTTGTGCTTTATTGGCATCAACCCCTGTCCATCCCCCTACATGTGACCTATCACCTTCACTCCTTACCTGCTATCCACACTATGTCTCATTACCTTACTTCTATATAGGAAGCAGTGCCTACAGCCCATGGAACTGGGGTCCCTTGGGTGTTGCACTCAACTCAATGTGGAATATGTGAATTTGGATAGGACCAGACAGAGTGTCTGGGGTCCTGCTCTAGAGTAGGTCTGTCTCACTCAAGAGCCAGGAGTAGAGTCAGTTCTGTTCAGTGTGTCTCAAGCAGAATCTTGAATAATTATTTACATCTCAGTATCAGGCTAGTGTGGTCACAAGGCCAAGGCAGTGCAGGTGACTGGGCAATCCCACCCTCAGCCAATCAGGCACCCCCCACAGCTGGGGTGGGAGCCAACCCCCAGTGGAGGTGGCTGTCACTCAATTCAGCTGCAGGTGGTGCCCTGAGTGCATATGCAAATGAGGCTGAAGGTGGGCCTTCCCCATGGTCATGAGTGAACAGGTAGGATACAGTTACAGATATCTATATATATATATTCAAAATGTCCTTTATCTCCAATTGTATTCTTTATGAACACATAGAGAAACATTTCAATAATCATGTACTGCCTCCTTTATAGGAACATCTCTTCATTAACTCCAAGCATTATATATAATATATATTTCACATCACTCAGTATCATGTACAATGGGAGTGGGATTCTATTGCTTTTAGTTTACATAACCTGGTTCCCACTCCGTCGTCCAAGAATAATAATGCTCTCTGACAATATATAATTCTTAACTGAAAATCCGTATATTTTTACAATTGGTTTAACTCGACCGGGAATCGAACTCGCGAACTCCCGACCTTCCGCACGCGAGGCCTGTGCTCTACCGATTCGGCCACTGAGCTCGGTTTTAGGTTGCGTAGTCCTGTGAAATAATCCAAGTTTTGAAGGCAACACTTATACCTAGATTTGCAACAACTCAGATACTAGCGCAATCATTAAACAGTTATTGCTGCATAGAGGTGAACCGGACGTAGTGGCCGAATCGGTGTAGCGCCGGCTTCCCGCGCGGAAGGTCGGGAGTTCAATTCCGGGTCGAGTCAAACCAATAACTTACTGGTGTTCTCTGTGGCGGAGTGGTTAGAGTGTCTGACTTTTCTCTAGGTCGGACTCCTAATCTGAAGGTCGGTGGTTCGATTCCCCATGCCCCCCACCTCTGCCAATTTGGATTTCCACCGCTGTGTATAACTTACAGCATCATCAAAAGCCAGTTGCTCTCATACCATGTCTATGTGGTGTGGGAGGTTAAAAATCACTTGGGTCGGTAAAAGTGTAGACTCGGGCTTTCTATCGACAAACTGTCTGATGGTGAAAACAAGTCTATTCAGACTTATCCATGATAGGCAGTATACATCTTCGAAATTGATATTGGTCGCTTCCTAGCTTGGTGCTGTGCATTAATAGGATATGGCAAGGACTGGTTGGCTCAGTGTCAGGATAATGTGAATGAGTTGGATATCAGGATATGGTGCTAGTGGCCTGGTGTCCCAGTGGGGAAGCAGTATAAAGTTGCCATGAGTGTGCACTGTCACAAATCGGTACCCGTCTTTTTATGATCTTAGATATTACCAGGACGCAAAACCCCAAGAAACAAGCTAACAAAGAAAGCATAGATGGAATATTGAGTCAATTTAATTGAACCTACCACTGTTGAAACCTATTGTAAAGTCGTCGTCTGGCAGCTGTAGTTGTGTAGGCAGGCTAATAGGAAATCAATACAGGGAAGGAGAGAAAGGAAGAGTATAAAGAGTGAAAGTAGAGTGAGAGCTTGTACCCTCAGGTTTATTATTATATAGGGGTACATGGATCTGATATGGCATACCACCTGACCATTATCTCCAATCAGCAACAAGCATTTCTAGTTCCACCAATGAAAAGTAGGCATTCTGGGGTCACCATGGCTACTGTGATCTACCCACCACCACCATGCGGTGTGGCAGCTTGGCCTGCACCTGCCTGCTGTATGTGTGTGTGGTGATCCGTGACTAACAGGTGGGGGGAGGGGTTAGTGAGTGGAGCTCTTGAGCTCCTTCCACACTAATAGTAGTGCCCCTCTCACACTATCTATTTAATACATAATGACTATTGACTTACAAGTAAAGAGTCACCAGCAACTACATAAATACATTCATGCACCTGGCCCTATACATCATTTACATTTATAGACCATTTCTACTCCTTTATAGACGATTTCACATTCCCCACCAATGCGTTTTATCGGAATATTTTACACTATTATGTCATGGATTTCGATATAAACACCAATATTATTTTCACATGTTTTCACGTTGAATTTCTCCTAATTTAATCCATTAAGATAAAAGTTACTTCAAACTAAATGAACGTAGATAATAATGCCGATCGTGATTTTTTTTTAGCTAAAAGGATATGGCAGAAACTGAAATCGGTCGGACTATGCAACTTTAGAGCTGCATGTTCCGATGAAAGCATCACATTTTCAAAACGAAGGACTTAGGTTTGTTTGTTTGTTGTTGTTTTACGTCCTAGCATCATCTAAGGTCATATCAGGACTTATGTAGAGTTGATCCTCCATATCTAACATAGATTCTGCACTTATTTCTTTAATTTAATTAATTTTTTTATTGAGGCTGTATTTATACTGTCCATAGCATATAAGGCCGGGTACCCAGGCTTGTTTTCAATGCTGGCCATTTGTAGTGTTGGTGTTATCTTACCACACAGTAGCTGCTGATAAGTTATTTGATTGCCTGCATTTCAGTAGCAGATAGATAATTGGTTGGTATGGTTAATAGCCTATGTTAGTTTTTTGGGATTTTCTTGGTATATATGTATGTATTTGTTCTACTCTTATTACTAGACTAGCCTACTCCTATTTACATATCATCATCATCATCATCATGCTGTCGGTCGCGATGCGACAAAGACTGCTTTCATTACTTGACTGCTGCTCTCCATTTAGCTCTCTGCTGTGAGAGTTGCGTCCATGAGTCGGTCTTAATGTCTCACAGCTTCACGTTTCTCTTGATGGTATCTTTGAACCGGAGACGGGGGCGCCCTCTCTTTCTGTCATTTCATGAAAGCTGCCTGCAAAAGTGTTGAAGTGCTGCTGGCTTTTGCAAGTTACCAGCGGCACTCTCTCGGGGAGCAAATAGAGGTTTCATACCGGCAAGAACATGTCAAGACAGGCGCAAAACTATTTGTCCCTGCAGTGGCTGGTCGGGAGATGTTGGGAGTTCCATACATCAACCGCCCTTAATGCTTTACATATCATAGGCTTGACATATATATCAAAGTATCTGCAGCCTAGAAGGCAAGACTAATTAACTTTAATAGAAGCTATTTATGCTGAACCCAACAAACGCCACTATTTTGACGCGCATGCAACCATTATAATTTTAAGTGAAATCATGAAAATATAATTTATATGATCATGATTTCACTTAAAATATATCCAAAGATAACCATTTGGAATAAAAGTTACTTCAAACTAAAGTACAGTGGATTATGGAAATCAGGTATATAAATATTTTACTCAAAATATGGCAGAAACTGACAAATATCACAATATGCAACTTTAACTTAAAGTTCAAGGCCAATATTGTGTTGAGGTTGGAATGTGATTGGCATTTAGTAAAATAAAAGCCCACAGAAAACAACGATTTTCTACTAAGGCCCTACGACTATGGACACAAGCCAAGGTCTTCCCTAATCATTTCTGAAGGTCAAGTGACAGTTAAACCATTAATCAACTGACGCCCTACAAGGTCTGTGTCAGGGATAGCCAAACGAGTTGAGCTGTTGAGTGCCCACCTCCAGTGTTGGTAAGTCGTGGGATTGTTGGAATCCCGGCCGAGTGAAAGCAATGACGTCCAAATTTATATTTGTCGCAACCAAGCCTGGCATTCGGCATGGATAGGATAGGCCATTAGAGGAGTGGAATGTGGAGTTTTACATCCTGGCAACATCTAAGGTCATATCAGGATGGGTACCGATTTGTGACAGTGCATACTTATGGCAACTTTTTAGCACTGTCCTACTGGGAGACCATGCCGCCAGCATCATGACCTGATATTCCATGATCCTGACACCGAGCCAACCCTTCCTTGCCCTATCCTAATAATGCCGAGAGCCTGGCTAGGAACCGACAATAATCAATTTGTAAGTCATTGGTTTGCTCGACCAAGGTTCAAACCTGTGGTTTAGAATCCCACGAAGTACCAACACGGGAGACGGATGCTCAACTCATTCGGCCATCTTGTCTGGTGCGAAGAAATTTGGTTCAGATGTGAAAGTTAGCAGACTTAGAGGTGAACAGAGCTGGGTTCACCTGGCTTGCCAAGTGGACTGCCATATTTTGAGATATGTGTAGAAAGCAGTCATTCTGTGAATACCTTGTGACCTGACATGCCCAAAGGCGAGAGCTGAGTGAATGGGGTTTTAGCTCAGTGGGCTTTGAATACAACCGCGCTGTTGTGCCTGTTATACCCCAGTCACACTACTGCTTGCGAACGCTTGCGACCACTTTGCGACCACAAAAAGAGGTTGGTCGCAAAGAGTGGTCGCACGTGATCGCAAAATGGTCACAAGTGGTTGCAAAATCGTGCTTAGTGGTCGCCGACCTCCTTGCGACCATTTTGGTCACCCATAGGTCAGCGACCATTGCCTTGGTGACAAGGAGGTCACATGAGGTGGGGGGTTCTTTGGTCTAAAGTGGCCGTAAAGTGGTCGCAATCGGTCGCAAGCCATAGTTTGACTGGGTCTTTATTCCCCGGTCACACTACTGTTTGTGAACAGTTTGCGACCACAATAAAAGGATAGTCGCAAAGAAGTTGCATGTAGTTGCAAAATGGTCGCAAGTTGTCGCAAAATGGTCCTCAGTGGTTGCTAGGAGCTCGGTGGCCACTGAGGACCACGTGCGACCAATTTGCGACCATTTTGTGACCACTTTCGACCTCTTCGTGACCACCCCTATTCTTGTGGTCGCAAAGTGGTCACAAGCAGTCGCAAGCAGTAGTGTGACTGGGGTATTAGGATTCATATTCTAGCTGGCCCTGTGTGTAGATTAGAGTAGCCGGAACAAATAGGATTAAGTCTTGTTTTAAAAAAGAATTGTGATGACAAAATCAATCGCATTAAAATAACAATTCTACTGAGATGGGAGGCAGTGTGCAACTGACGCTGTGCATTCATTCCGATATGACAACTCTGAACAGACACGTTCCCGGATCTGACCAATCAGGACAAGTCAAATCAGGCTTGATGGTCTGCAGATTGTCTGCGAAACAATTAGCAGATTAGCAGATTTAATTAATTCTGTTGTTGTTTTATGTGTGCATCACCGTACTACACGCTCTGCCAATCCGCTAACAAAATATAATTTGCTAACATATTTTTATATATGTATCTATTATTCATATACATATATATTTCTATCTCTATATATATCTCTATATATATCTATTTATGCATCCATTTATATCTAGATACATATTTCTGTACATGCATATACATGTAAATAGCTATACACATCATATACATCTATTTATCAACATATATATATATCCATATATCTATAGTTACATATATGTATTTATGGAAGTATTCAAGGCAGTCAAGTAATGAAAGCAGTCTTTGTCGCATCGCGACCGACAGCATGATGATGATGATGATGATGATGATGATTCTTCATTTATTTATTGCAGTTTTTATTCAAATAGGGCACATTTCAACCACAGATATTCGTCTTCCTGATTGCACTTCGCATGGCCTATCCTAGTCATGCTGACCACCCGGCTAGGCATCATTAAGCTAGTATAAATCGTTAAGTCATTGGTTTGACTCGACTGGGCTTCATCGCCAGGTTCAAAATCCCATGACTTGCCAAATGCAAATTGGTCGCTCAACTTATTTGGCCATTCCGTCTGCACTACGTTATTTCTTTAAAAAACACCTCGTCGATATACTCTCCTTGCTGATATGATAACATGGATATGGTCTTAATACTCTTATTGTCACTACATCCACCGGTGATCCATATTCATTTGTCTGACAGTGGTACATGGTAATGTAATTGACGCCTTAAAGTGCGATGCTGAGTTAAAGGCGCATAGTCCGATCGTTTTGAGGTTTTCTCATTATCTGAGATAAATGTATTAGGTTCATTGTTATGATCTCCCTTACTTTTTGTTTGAAGTAACTTTTATATTAAATGGCTAGGTTTAAAGATATATTAAGGTATCTGGCTGCTGATGACAATATCAGACTACATATACATATATTGTAGAACATGTATTGTCACATGGCTGGAAGACCAGTGACAAGGCACTGACAGAAGACTTTATTCAATGAATAAAAAACTACATCTAGAAAAATAAAAGAAAAAAATGCAAACATGCAAAACTAAAGGCCCTCTCACACTTTACCGGATTGAGGAAACAGATTGAAACGGAACAAAGTCTTGATATCCGGCAAAGTCCGGTTTGTGTCTGTTGCATATCCATTGATATCCGTTGATATCCATTGATATCCATTGATATCTGTTGACATCCGTTGATATCCATTGATATCCGACCCGATCCGTTACAAGTTTTGAGCATGCACAAAACTTGTAACGGATTGTACCGGACTGATATATGCGCTTGGTATCCGTTACCGTCCATTCCCCGTCCGTTCCCGTCCGTTACCTGTCCGTTCCCATCCTTTTCTTTCCGTTTCCTCCAATCCGGTGATGTGTGACAGCCGCTTTACTCTCCATTACCGTCCATTCCCTTCCATTACATATACATTACACGTCCGTTGCCGTTCGCTATAGTTCTTTTTGTATACTGAATTGTCCGTTGATCGTTAGATACGTTATCAACCGTTACCATCTGTTACCCCTCCGTTACCATCCGTTACCCGTCCATTACCGTCCATTACATAATCGATACATTTCAAGTCCGAATCACACCGGATTAGAGTATTTTTCTGCGTTTCAATCCATTTCCTCAATCCGGTAAAGTGTGACAGGGCCTTTAGTTGGATATGTTGAATCAAATCTCGATAATTGTTTTTGGTTTTGAAAATTTGATGTTTTCATCGGACTATGCAGCTCTAAAGCTCTTATGTCTGCCAAGGCATAGCACGCCCCAGCCTCCCCCTTGCCCTCCCCCTCCCCCTCTGTTCCCCGCTCCCCCCTCCCCCCCCCCGCCCTTGTATTATAGGTTCCCGCATCGCTAGCTTATTTACGGCCAGCGTTCCACCATCCCATCTCTCTAGTTGGAATCTGGGAGAGTGCCTTTCATTCAAATTAATTAAAGCTGTCGAGGCCGATGAGAGCAGTGTTGCCAACTCTAACGAAGTTCTCGTGAGAGTCACGGAAAATTGAAGGTTTTGATCAGTCCCCTCACGAGTTACGAATCGAGAATGTTTGGTTATCTTTGCTTTTTTTTCCTAATTCATATTTTTTTTTTTTTTTTGTTGAGGCTGTATTTATACTGTCCATAGCATATAAGCCCGGATATTCAGGCTTGTTTTCAATGCTGGCCAGCTGTAGTGTTGGAGTTATCTTATCATAGAGTAGCTGCTGACAAGGCATTTGATTGCCTGCATTTCAGTTGCAGATAGATAGTTGGTTGTTTTGGTTAGTAGTCTATGTTAATTTTTTTGATTTTCTTGGCATGTATGTGCTTTATTTTTTCTACTACAGTGTATTTTTAATTAAATATAAGTAGATATTATATTATACCTATGCTAAAATAGCAGCCTAGACAACCACTTGGAAATGCCCTCAAATAGCCCATTATAAAGCCATTTAAAAAGAATTCTGAGGGGGGGAGGGCAAGCCTCCGGACGCCCAAAGCAAGTTTGTCACTGCCAACACTCAGGTTCCAATCCCATCACACAAAACCTCAAGTATTCTCAGCACCTCTAGGTTGGCAACACTGTGAAAGCATCAAATTTGCGAAACCAAAATCCTTTTCAAGATCCAATATGGGGAAAATTTACACCCATTACATCCTGCCGTGTGTACACTGAAGCAAATAATTGACGGCAGCGACATTTTAATTAATTAATTAGTTAAATACCCGATATTGCGCCGTGTTCAAACCGAAAACAGTTTGATCAGAACTCTCAAACCGGCTTAGAAGGTCAACAGGCGCATACTGAAAATATAAAATTTCCCAAAACACTACACTGACCTAGATTTAATTCTCCATACCTGACTTAGAAACTGGTGCAGTTATCAAGCATGGATTACAACCTAGAAGGAATAACAGGATGCTAACTAACTTAAATATAACCTGTTCCTACTGATGCGCGAAAAGGAAGAAGGCAAGGCGGGGGTGGAAAAAAGAGGCGTTTATTGTGGCGCCTCTGGCAACAGAGGGGGTAAACAGGGCAACAGTGATGAGGCTCAGGAGGAGCAAGTACAAGGTAACAGGGAAGGTAAGGCTCATGAGGAGCAGAGAACAAGAGTGTCTAGAGCAGGGGCTCATACGGAGCAAGGTAATAGTTCATGCGAGGGGAGGGGATGCCGAGGAGCCCTCCACCAGCTGAAAGAGAAGAGAGGATAGGTAGAGAAAGTTGGGTGGGTGGGTGGAGGAAAAAGCAGAGCGTGGAGGAGTGCTGGGATGCGAGTGACTGAGAGAGGCCGGCGGGCGGCCTTATAAGGGAGGGCAGGAGGGCGGTGACAGGTGAGGTGCGAAAGCAACGGCCCGGGGGAGGGGGAGGAAGAAAGCTGAGAGGCGGACGTCACGCGAGGTGAGAATGCTGCGCGATGACCGGGGAGGCGGGGGGAGGGTCTCTTCCTCTCCACGCATCAAACGCAATGCTCGCATTACGACCAAAGCCTATGGTGACAGAATTTAGACATGCATTTTTTGTTTATTTGGTGATGGTGTATTTATGCTGTCCAAAACGGTTAAGTCTAATGACTTGTTTTCGCCACTAGACAGTAATACGTCTTGTCACTCCCCTTCTCTTATATCACTTTCAGATTTGGTGTAGCTATCTACTGCATGCATTCTTTCTCTGTTTGTAAACATTCTCCCACATACTCTGTGAGTCTGTTAGTTCTACAATTAGTTAGTTGTTTGGTTATCCATAGTTTTTTTTGTTCAAGTATTTTTATTCCTTTGAATAACATGTTGTCAGTGCTAATGCACTGGTCTTCCAGCCCTAATTACAATTGCCACTACACAGTAAGTAAATCTACAACAATATAGATAGACAATTACAGGGAAATAAGTAAAACATTGGTACATGAATGACAGGTAAAGAACAAGATAAGAGAAAAAAGAAACATATACGGGGAGGTAACTATGTTAGGTAAGCGTTAGTAGCGGGCGGGGCATAACTGATTATCTTTCTAGTGGTGACATAGGCCTACTCGTTGAAAGGGTGATGGTGGGATGTGGGGTGGAATTTGTGATTGAACTGGTGTTCATGGTGATCTTAGGTGGGGCCTATATTGAGTTAGTATATTGAGTTGTATGCACCCACACAATATAATGATCTGATGAATATATCTAAGACAAAACTAGTCAATAGTTAAACATTTTGAGCTAAGAAATATACAATTCCACACAAAACAATCAGTCACCTTAAGGCTGCTATCCACTTCACCATTATTAATTCTTGTTCTAAATATTAAAGTGCCAAATGTGTCAACAGACACTTCTTTCAGAGAAATATATAAACAATATCTGATTCACTGTACTCATTTTCTAGTTCTACATATGTCATTAACCATAGGATATAAATAAAAACATGTATAAAATAAGTAAAACTGACTCTGGCTATGGCTCTAACATTAGTCTGAGTGCGCAGATTTGTTTCAATCTAAATGCACATGGCATATGATGTGCTGATTATATTGATGTAAATGCAATGCTGGATAAAAGATTAATATCTTGATTTATTATATATATTTTTTAGTTGGTATTCTATGTTTCAAAGAAGAGCTGAGATGAGCTGAAACTAGCACATTTCATAGCTGCACCCAGTGTATTAGCATTAGCCATGTGCTTCGCAAGGGTTTGTTTCTCTTCCACGCATCCCACAATGCACTGCGTGGCTGGAATGGCGATGTAGTCTATTCTCAGGTGTTTAAGGCCGACTGATCTAGTACTCGATGTGAATACCACTTTAGTGAGAAGATGTGAAAATATTGCCAAAGAGTGTTTTTATATAAAGATACGTCACACCAACTGGTAATTGTTGTTATCCCTTCATAGCAGGACTTATGTCACAATATAAGCTCGGCGATGGCTAGTGAAAATGAATTCTATTGGATCGGTCATACAGTATAACCCCGTTAAACCAAACTTGAAGGGACCCTAGAAATTTGCTTGGATTAACCGATCATTGGTTTAAGCGAGCTTTGGCTTTGACTTTGACTTGGTTTTGGCAAAAACGTGGGTGCATTATGAATGTAATATACAATGTATATGGACACTTTGATTATTGTTTTTAATGTATATACAGTATAACCCCGTTAAACTAACCTTGGTTAAACCAAAGGATCGGTTAATCCAAACATTTTTCGGCGGCCTGGCAAAATACTACCATTTATCAAATAAGAAAGTCTCAGATGACATTATTACCACATGAAAGTTTGGTTTAACTATACCGGAAGTGGCCTCTGCCCCGATACTTTTGTTTGCATTAACCGATACTTTGGATTAACCAACTTTGGTTTAACCTACTTTTTTATATGATAAATGGTAGTATTTTGCCGGGCTGCCGAAAAAAGTTAGGATTAACCGATCGTTTGGTTTAACCGAGCTTGGTTTAACGGGGTTGTACTGTATTGTACTCCTTGTGCTGTCTAGGCTGCAGACGTAAGGAGGGGGAGTAGGGAGGGGGTGGTCGGGAAAGTGGGATCACTTGACAGCTTAATCTACTTCATTACGTCCTTACGCCTGATGACCTTCTCAGCCGGTTTGAGAGTTCTAATAAAACTGATATTGGTTTAAACACGACACAATATCGCTTCTTAAAACACCAAAAGGATTCACTTGACGGCTTAACCTATATCACTATATCGTTCTTGATCTAATTCAATAGTTCTGTATTTAATTTATTACAAGCCTAATTTACACTAATACCATAATATTTAAATCCTTTGAATTTTGTCTTTTGACTTGTCTGAAGTGCAAATATGCAGCATTAACTTTCCTAATCCGCTCCCCTCCCTCCCCCTCCCCCGTCCTCCTCCCATGTCTCCCCCGCCCTTCCTCACCCCAATGGGGGCTGCCATTTGAAATCGAAAAGAACAGCTCTGATTGGCTGAGAACAGCTCTCAGTGTCAGCCAATCAGAGCTGTTCTTTTCGATTGCAAATTGTGGCCCCCATAGGAGGCAGCCATTTGCAATAGAAAAGAACAGCTCTGATTGGCTCAAATTATGGAAAGGTCCCAGTCGAATACGTCCATTATTTTTTTTAGTAGTTTCTTGTTCAGACATAGTCACACATTTATGTATCTTCTGCCCAGTTAAAGGTCTGAACGTATATTTGAAATTGATCTACATCGACTTCTGTTTAAATCGCACAATATCAGTACTAAAAGAATGGGAAACTCATCCTGCAAGGGTATGCTCAATATGGGACAGTGGTCACCCGTTTTTCCTCCTTTCCTTGACGTGGATCCTTCTCAGAGAGTGATGAAGAACGCTCAGCAGAACACTGGTGCCAATTCCACTAGAGTTGGTCACTCTCACCCAGCATGCACTGCGACTCGGACTACGGGGCGCGGTGGCCGAATCGGTAGAGCGCAATCCTCCCGTGCGGGTATTCCGAGTTCCGCTGGTCCCCCAGGAAGCAGTTGAAGCTGTGGTGCACGCCGGGTTACAGCTTAGTCTTACCCACCCGAAGTTAGGGATGACCCCCCCCCCCCCCCACCAACCCACCCACTCACACTTTTCCTTCACTATGGCCCATATTCCTTAAAGTAACTTGACACTGATAACCACATTCTTCCTGACGACCAAATTTGGTAAGGTTCTTGTCATACATTTACTTCTGATTTCCATTCCAGGAACCGTTAGACTGAAGAACTAAAGGTATCTGGTTCGATCCAGGGTCTGAGCAGCTTCGGCTTTCCTTTCTTGTGTGTGTGTGGTTTCTATAAAACTATTAAAAGTGGATATGTGTGTGCTTGTTTGTCTGTGTGTTTACAAAAGATCAGACTTTGATGTTGGCGATTGTGGTAGTTATATAATATATACCTTTTCATTGTTTTCTAAAATAAATTGTTCATTCATTAATTTCGGTTTTTATTATTCCAAACCTTGAGTTATTTGGGCTGAAAGACCAACTAGGCCTCCGCAGGAGCAAGCTTTAAAGTCCGTGTGGAGCGTGGCTTTTTATGCTTGCATATATGATGAGTTCAAGTGCAAAACCACGTAAACGCCAATACAAAAATTGAGTTAAGCATGAGAGTTGTTTTTTTTCTTCTTTTTATTTCTTGAAGATTTATACTGCCTGTCATGGATAAGTCTGAATTGACTTGTTTTCACCATTATACAGTTTGTCGATAGAAAGCCCGAGCCTACACTTTTAGCGACCCAAGGGATTTTTAACCTCCCACACCACATAGACATGGTATGCAAGCAACCAGCCTTTGATAACGCTGCAAGTTATACACAGTGGTGGAAATCCAAATTGGTAGAGGTGGGGGTGGGGGGGGGCATAGGGAATCGAACCACCGACCTTCACATTAGGAGTCTGACGTAGAAAAAAGTCAGAGACTCTAACCACTCTGCCACAGAGTAAAACCTTCAGGAGGGCCATTTTTGTACATATCTATTATTTTGTTCATAGCTCCATAACCACCTCTTACCAAGAAAAGTGGAATTTGTGAGAAATAAAATTAGCTTCAGGTACAAATCTGTTTCTTTTAATCCATTCTTTTTGGATTGGCGTTTACGGGTTTTTGCACCTGAACTCTTCATATATTGTGAACAGCAGCCAAAGTGAGGAAAGCAACTGAGATTTTTGTGCGCTGAGAATTCAATGTTTGTCAGCTCAAGATACTTCATTATGGACATTTGTGTATTAACTATATCCATTACATTATTATGTTACATGATGGAATTCATGTTCATGCATAATTCTTCAATTTCATTGACAATAATACAAATGCAGGAGGTGTGTGTTCTCTGTGTATGGTAAAAACCAAAGAACACATGCATATGTTTTGCTTTTGATGCTCTTTTCAGTGCATGCCCAGTTGAAATTACAAACTGGCTTATTGACTTAAAATCAGTGATTATAGGGCACATGTGCTTTGCCCTGTTTGTTTTGATTTGACACACCCCATTGTAAAGTCCATGGCTGGAATCTGTGGTTGTGTAGGCAGGCTATAATGAAATCAATACAGGCAAGAAGAGAAAGGAAGAGTATAAAGAGTGAAAGTAGAGAGAGAGCCAAGCCCTCAGGTTTATTATTTATAGTGGTACATGGATCTGGTATGGCACACCACCTGACCTTATTCTCCAATGAGAATCAAGCATCTAAAGCTCCACCAAATCAACATCAAGCATTCCTAGGTTCCCATGGCTACAGTGCTCTGCCCACCACCACCATGCGCCGTGGCTGCCTTGGCCACCACCTGCCCTGAGCTGGGTGTGTGGTGATCCGTGACTAACAGAGGGGGGAGGGGGTAGTGAGTAGAGCTCCAAATGCCCCTTACACACTATCTGACTAACACACAATGACTATTGACCATGAGTAAAGTATCCCCAGCAACTACATAAACACATTCATGCACCTGGCCCTATATACCTTTTACTACAATAGACCATTTGCATTCCCCCACCAATGCGTTTTATCAGAATATTTTACACCATGATACGCTGCTCTGCCGAGATTACAAATTCACTTATTTACAACAGCAGAAGCAGCCAACCTCAGCACTCTCCCTCCACATATTCGGCTGCATAAACTGAAAAATACAAGGCAAACGTGTGCTGGGGGAGCATTTATCAGAGTACGGCTCCAGTCTCCAGCAACCTATACCAGAAAGTTTCATCTACTGAGGAAAACATACAGTTGTCAAAAGTACCTAAATTTGATCCTACATAGGCAACTTAGATATCTGTGCAGCCATTAAATATTTATTGTTGCATTGAAGGAATATCACAATTGCATAGTCCGATGGTCTTGAGAGTCTATCAATTTTCTGAGATAAATTTGTTAAATGTTTTGTCATTATTTACCCTACTTTAGTTTGAAGTGACTATCATATACAACTTGAAGAAATGTAATGTCAACCTGGGAAATAGTGGCCAAGGACAGGAGTTCATGACATGCTTCTATTCATAAAGGTACAACACACTTTGAAATAATCATATATCTCAAGCTAAGCAAAAGCATCAGTAGAGAAAAGATCATTTCCTTCATCTACCAGACTCTCTGGTAGCAGCTACGCATGCATGTCCAACATGCGACCACACATTTCGAACACAAATTGGACTCATCAGTCATTTACGAGCTCACCAGAGTTGCTGTCGTCGTTGCCACCGATGGACAACCAAGAAGAAGACCAGGTTTCTGTCTACTAATCAGGTCCTGGCCAGGCTAGAGAGGGAGTGAGGCACACTGCATTAATCCGTACATTGATGCAGTGTGTATTTAAATATAGGCTTAGCATACTCAGAATGGTAGGTGTGTGTCTGTGTTGCATTAGTGGGGTAAAAGTGGTCCTAACTACCTGTACACAGGGGTTTGTTTGTTTGTTGGGGTCCCAGACGATTAGAGGTAATGCCAATGGATTGCCTCCAAGCGAATCTCAGTGACAGGACAAACAGGCTGGTGACCCATTATGGGCTAACCCAATTACTTCTTTGGCGAAGGTGACCTACTTGAGAAGGTCAGGTGATGCCGACTCCCACGTTTTGTTTATAATATAAATTATAGTACCCACTTATCAATGCTTGACTTCTCCCTTACACTACCAAGCATGTGGTTGGTGGCCAAGTGGCTTCAGCTTACAAAACGCCGAGGGCACCGTTGCTATGGTGACTGAGTAACTGGTGTAGGATAACAGGTCATCGTTCTACCAGCACTATGAAGCCACCACGAAAGTCAACTGTCAAAAGTCGGTCCCGACCGAACGCGGTGGCGGAATCGGTAGAGTACAGGCTTCCCGTGCAGAAGGCCGGCAGTTCAAATCCCAGCCGAGTCAAGCCGATGACTTATCAAATTGATAATTGTCGCTATCTAGCCTGGCGTTCAGCTTTAATAGGATAGGATAAGGACTGGGCACCACATTATCAGGATAATGTGATTGCATGGGATATCAGGATATGGTGCTGGCAGCCTGGCCTCCCAGTCGGGCAGTGCTATAAGGTTGTCATGCATGCGCACTGTCCCAAGTCGGCAGTCGTCCTGATATGACCTTAGATGTTGCTAGTACGTAAAAATAAATATATCACAACAAAGAAAAAAAGTCAGAATACCCTATTGTAAAATGGCTAAAGCTCGAATCTGTGGTTGTGTAGGCCGGCTATAGTAAAATCAATACAGACAAAGAGAAAGGAAAAGTATAAAGTGTAAAGGAAGAGAGAGAGAGTCAAGCCCTCTGGTTTATTATTTATATGGTTACATGGATTCAGTGTAGAGTATCACCCCACCCGTTTCCCCCAATGGGAAACAAGCATCACCAGCACTTACATATGTACACATACATGCACATCTTTAGTAATAGCACATATAAGGGGACACTGAGTCAATTAATAGAACCTGTAAGTGCAGAAGCCTATGGTGATAGAGTTTTGGCAAGCTTGCCTTAAATTAAATTAGCATGTTTCCATTTCAAATATCTCAAAAGTTTGCGATTTAAAATAAAAGTTATTTCAACCGAAGGTAAGGTAGATTATAATGAACAACCTAATATGTTTATCTCAGAAAATGAGAGAAACTCAAAACCATCGGACTATGGCAACTTTAAGTACCACATCTTAGCCTTCCTACTTCCAACGCTATTAGTAATACTGGCTGAACTTAGATGTTGCCAGGATGTAAAACTCCAACAACCAACCAACCAGTAATGTTGAAAGCCAGGCCAGATATATGATGGTTAACTCATAGTTTTACGTCAGCTGGGGTTTGACTGCAGGGATCGAATCCAACAACCTGCCAATTATCACAAGTTGTTGCAAAAAGAAGACGAAAATCATAATCTCGCGACCCTTTTAGACAATGTAATTCCTTATACAGAAAGCTATAGTTTTGAAGAAGTTCTTGGCCTATTTATTACAACAGTGGACTTTCAGCAGAGTAGGCTGCAATACGAATAGAATATCCCCGACTGCCTTGCATAGAGCTGCATGATATGGCATATAATTATACTGCTCGCATTGCCCTTCGGGAAGCTGCCATCATTGAGGATGCGCACTGCCGTCCCCTCTTGACCCAGCTCCGAGCAGATCACTTAGAGACGCACTCATAATCGTACTGGAAGTGATGTGAGAATAAGGTGGCGAATTTACAGCAGCCATAATGCTGAAGCGGCAGATACGATAATGTATCTACATATATATATATATGGTATTCGGGTATTGCAGTACCTATCTGCTAAAATACGTCAGGGAGTTTGACGCCCCTGCCTTGCAAAGTTATAAACCACTGCCTTGTGGAACCAAATGCTAAGGAAGCAAACCCTAACAGAAACCCATGTTTCTGTGGCAGCATTAAGGGCGCTGATGAATGGAACTCCCAACATCTCCTGGCCAGCGACTGCAGGGACAAATAGTTTGCACCTGTCTTGACATGTTCTTGCCAGTGTGATACCTCTATTTGCGCTCCGGGAGAGTGCTGCTAGTAACTTACAAAAGTCCGCAGCACTTACCACTTCAACACTTTGCAAGCAGCTTTTCTGAAATGCACAACCACATGAAATGGAGAGCGGCGGTTAAGAAATGAAAGCAGTCTTTGTCGTATTGCAAACAACAACATGATGATGATATATATAAAGAGCTCTTTTCCAAAACGCGAAAAGCACCAAGCCAAAATATGAGCTTGCAATGTCAATACCAAGCTTGTAGCTTGTGCTCTGGAAAAATAGCTCTTCATATATATATAAAGAGCTCTTTATAATATACATATATGAAGAGCTCTTTTCCAAAGCATGAGCTATTAGCTTGGCATTGACACAGCAAGCTCATTTTTTGGGGGGATCGGCGCTTATAGTGTTTTGGAAAAGAGCTCTTCATATATATATATGGGATATATAATTTATTATATGAGTATAAAGGGGCGGAGCTATATTTCCTATATCCTGCAGGATCCTAGCATTTAATGCTGCCTTTATTATTAACCCACAATATATTATTGCTATATTCGCTGCGGGCTGGTTCCTGCTGCGCTATCCTGGCGCCCCACCATGTTGTCATATGCCAGTCAGACCTTGTCAGGGTCACATCGGCGCCAGTTAAATTTATATGAATATAAAGGGGGGTGATGGTTAGCTGTTTATTGTATTATGCTGTCTCGATTATGAAGTTGTCTGCTACACACGCGCGCGTGCATTCGCGACAAGGCTACGCGCGCGATTCGACAGTGCCAGCTGGACGCGCCGATTCAGTCATTCGCCAGCAACTTTTAGATGTATATGTACAATATGTACTTTATATATACTTTAAATATAAATGCTATGTACACTTTATATGTGTATTTGCTCAATATTGGTATGCAATATCATCCATTATTTGAGAATAAATTGGCGGGGCTGGTTAGCTGTCTCTTGTATTATGCTGTCTCGATTGTGTGAAGTTGTGTTCTCTGTTGCGGAGTGGTTAGAGTGTCTGACTTTTTTCTAGGTCAGACTCCTAATCTGAAGGTCAGTGGTTCGATTCCATGTGCCCCCACCTCTGCCAATTTGGATTTCTGGTGCTGTGTATAACTTACAGCATCATCAAAGGCCAGTTGCTCTCATACCATGTCTATGTGGTGTGGGGGCTTAAAAATCCCTTGGGTTGGTAAAAGTGTAGGCTCGGGCTTTCTATCAACAAACTGTCTAATGGTGAAAACAATTCTATTCAGACTTATCCATAATAGGCAGTATAAATCTTCAAGAAAAAGTTGTGTGCTATACACGCGCGTGTCTGGAGGCGCTTCGACGGTGGCGCCACCACGTGCCTACTTCCGGTCACGGCTGGACGCGCCGATTCAGTCATTAGCCAGCAACTTTTAGATTGTATATATATATATATATATATATATATATATATATATCTATATATACATGTGTATATATGTCTATGTAGTGGTCTGCACTGATCTCTCAGGCAAGGAGCCACATAGACAAGTTATATGTGGGGTGGTGAAATCAGGGAGTCTAGGTTGCCCGGAATGCAAGAGATGTGGGTTCGATTCCTGCTCTAGGCACACCATTTCCTATTTTCATCACCCCCCACAACACTGGGCCCATGACCAGGATCTATTTATATATAAACATATATATCTACCTATATATATATATATATATATATATATATAATCCTCCGATGCGACTGACACTTGTCGACACCCGATGGAGGGGAGGTGGGCGCAGGTGGTGCCACCGGTCAAGTGTGGAGTCTTACGGAGAATAACAATAGTAATCAAATAATTTAATAATATAATATATAATGGAAACAATTCCCTTCGTATTTTTATACTCGCATAATACTTTATACATCACATATATATAAATATACAGATTTTGCATATATATAAATAAACCTGCCCAGCCATCCCGTCTTCATATATTTATATCTATATATATAAATATATATCATCATCATCATCATGCTGTTGGTCGCAATGCGACAAAGACTGCTTTTATTTCTTAACCGCCGCTATTTTGTGCAGTTGTGCATTTCATAAAAGCTGCTTGCAAAGGGTTGAAGTGCTGCTGGCTTTTGCAAGTTTATAGCAGCACTCTCTTGGGGAGCAAATAAAGGTCTCACACCAGCAAGAACACATCAAGACAGGCGCAAACTATTTGTCCCTGCAGTAGCTGGCCGGGAGATGTTGGGAGTTCCCTTCATCACCGCCCTTAATGCTGCCATGGAAGCATGGGTTTCTGTTAGGGTTTGCTCCCTCAGCCTTTGGTTCTATCAAGAACCTATACCACAAGGCAGTGGTTTATGACTTTGCAAGGCAGGGGCGTCAAACTCCCTGAGGTTTTTAACAGATAGATACTGCATTACCCGCATACCCAATATAAATATATATATATGCATATTTGTATCTGTATGTATGTAAATCCTGACTGGATATAAATATGTATATCTATATATTAGATATACATATATATATATATATATATATATATATATATATATTCAGCGTATTGAATACCTAAATCGCATTGACGCCTCATTTTCAATGATAATTAATACCTATTACAATTGTCGATGGCTTGGGATTTAGGATCTGCACTGACTAGGTACTGAGTGACAGCTGAACGTGCGTTATTAATTTATACCGGAGACAAAGCCTCTTCCTCCTCACTGCTATATTAACATTGGATAGTCCAATGAAATCATGACCGTTTCGAAATTAAAGCAATTATCCAGATTTTATCGCACATATCTAGTTTTGATACTGGTGCACTTATTAAACATTTATTGCTACATATAATCGAATACTGAGTCATTTCAATAGAACCTCCTTCTACTGAAACCTATTGTGTCGGAGTTTTGATGTGCTTGCCAAAATTAGTTTGGAATATTTGCACTTCAAATAAAAATTACTTCAAACTATATTAACGTGGGTTATAACAATCAACCAAATATATTTATTTAGTAAAATGACAGAAAGTCAAAACCATCCGGTTATGCAATTTAACAAACCCGACATAAAAAACACAATACCAATAACAATTAATCAAGAACAAGAACAACCCCCCTCCAATGAAAACCATTCATGAAATGATCCTTTGCTTCCCCACAAAAAAAACAACCAACGACAATTAACAATAAAGAAAGACGAACAACAAAACCAGCATAAACCTACATAGGTTGGAGGCTAGCTGACTCTGCTTAGTGGAGTTTTACGTCCTGGCAACATCTAAGGTCATATCTGGATGGGTACTGACTTGTGACAGTGTGCGCTCATGGCGACTTTATAGTGCTGCCCCACTGGGAGACCAGACCACCAGCACCATGACTTGATATCCCACTCACTGACTCAGTCACATTATCCTGACACTGAGCTAACCAGTCATTGCCCTATCCTAACAATGCCGAGTACCTGGCTAGGTAGCAACAAGTATCAATGTTTAAATCATTGGTTTGATTTGGTCAGGATTCGAACCGGTGAGTTCGAATCCCACGATCTCCCAAAACAGGAGACGGACGCTCAACTCATTCGGCCATCCCGTCTGGTATATGAAACTTAAATTTGCATAGTCCGATGGTTTTGAGTTTCTGACATTTTCTGAGATAAATATATTAGATTGATCGCTATAATCCACGATACTTAGTTTAAAGTAACTTTTATTTCAAATGGCTAACCTTTCAGCTATTTAAAGTGCAAGCATACACAATTAGTTTTGGCAACCATTGCCAAAACTGCGACACCATAGGCTTCTGCAGTAACAGGTTCTAATTAACTGACTCGGTATTCCCTTCTATGTGGCGACAAATACTTAATAGGTGCACCGGTATCGAAGTTAGATATGTAGAATCAAATCTAGATAATTATTTGCGTTTTGAAAATGTCATCGGACTATGCAGCTTTAAAATAAAATAAAAACTAAAAACAAATAAACAAGAACAACCCCCCTCCAAAGAAAACCATTCTGACAATGGTCCTTTGATCCGCCCACACAAAAAGAACAACCGCAAAAAAAAAACATTTGAAAAAAACTAATCAACAAAACCAGCACAAACCTACGCAGGTTGGAGGCTAGCCGACTCTGCTTGGAGGCTACCTATCCTTCATGGCGTTCCTGAATCACGTGGTCACGACGCCGGCCCCGTGACGTGAGACGTGAGACGCGGGGCAGCCCGTGGATCAGGGCGGGCCGCCCCGTGGCCTTTTCCGTCAGTTTCCGGAATCACTTTTCGGATCCCGCTCGACTTGCGGACCGGATGTGGTTAAATGGATTAGCTGCAAAACTGATCGGATGGTGGGCAGTTTGAGACCCCTGATCCAATAACGGATGGCCTTCTTCAGTTCCCTTTAAATCACTGCCTCCCCGGCCATGAAACGAAAAAAATGTTTTAATGTGCTTTTTTCCTAAGAAAAAATAACGAAAAAGAACAAAAAAAGGAGGGATATTTTAGTGTCTGCTTTTTAGCATGACAGAATATCTCAGGTTTTATTTTGTTTTGTTTTTAAAAGAGATTTTAACATGAATTTGATATTTTGATGTGATTTTCTTCACAAGAGCTATTATTTTCAGCATTATTCCATGAAGAATATTTTAGTACACTCTGATTATGCTTTTCTAGCAACGTTTGTTTGTTGTTATTTTACGTCCTAGCAACATCTCAGGTCTTATCAGGACGGGAACCGACTTGTGACAGTGCACTTTTTTGCTTTTTGTTTGCTTGTTGTTGTTTTACGTCCTAGCAACATCTACGGTCATATCAGGATGGGTACTGACTTGTGACAGTGTGCACTCATGGCGATTTTATAGTGCTGCCCACTCGGAAATCGGGCCGCCAGCACCATGACCCGATATCCCACTCAGTCACATTATTCTGACACTGAGCTAACCAGTTCTTTCCCTAACCTGTTAATTCCTAAGCAACAGGCTAAATATCAACAAGTATCAATCTTTAAGTCATCGGTTTGACTCGACATGGAACCTTTCTAGCAACGAAGAGATATCATTGTTTTCTATTATTAACATCCTAGAATATGTCAGCTTAGTTCTTTTCTTAAACACGAATTTTCTTTATTTTATTGTGATTTTCATTAATTCAAATATCATGTTAGTATAGATCTACTCCGAATATCCCTTATTTTAACAGCCAAGGCCGAGCATTGTCTCCTTTTATTATTAATCTAAAATAGGAAATCTTAGTGTACTTAGCTAAGCACGAATTTTATATAATCATTCGATTTCCTTTACAGAAAATATTATTTTCAGCGCCATTCACTAACCGACAAATATTAGTGGGATATAGTTAATTAGTAATAGTATGCTTCTCTAACAACGAATGAGCACCATCATTTCATGGCGCTAATAGGAATCCTTTCATCGTCTGGAAAGAGCGTTCACGCTGGAATGAGCGGTTATGCTGGAATGCGTGGTCACACTGGAATGAGCAGTCATGCTGGAATGAGCGGTCATGATGGAATGAGCGGTCACGGTGGAATGAGTGGTCATGGTGGAATGAGCGGTCATGCTGGAAGTAGCGGTCACACTGGAATGAGTAGTCACGCTGGAATGAGCGGTCACACCGGAATGAGCGGTCATGCTGGAATGAGTGGTCACGCTGGAATGAGCGGTCATACTGGAATGAGCGGTCATGCTGGAAAGAGCGGTCCCGCTGGAAAGAGCAGTCACACTGGAATGAGTGGTCATGCTGGAATGAGCGGTCACACTGGAATGAGCAGTCACGCTCATTCGGGTTCATTGCTGGGCACGGGGGACGGCGATGCTGAATCACCCCCCCCCTGCCGCCGCAGCCCCCCTCGCCGGCACCTCGGATCCATATCGGGGTGGGGGGGGGGCGGATGGGCGGGAGGGAGGGGGCAGGGAGGGGGTGAGCACCAGCATGCCAGGCTCACAGCCAAACATTCCACTCAACTCCCCCCAACAAATCAAAATCCAATACCCATCTACCAATCACATCACACTCCTATCCGCAGCCCTCCACGCTGCCCATCGAAACGTCAGTCCGCAACAGCGCCTCCGACTGACAACTACTACACCACCCTCTTTTCACCCACCCACCCACACCTGCCGATTAATTGGCGAGCCAATCAAACGAAGTTATAAAACGCCTCGATTGCAATGCAGAAGCACTGAAATGTCTTCCCTATAGAATTGTTGATTGGTTGTTGGAGTTTTGCGTCCTAGCAACATCTAAGGTAATATCAGGACGGCTACCGACTTGTCCTCCTAGCCCATTACTTTCTCATCGAGAGAGAAAATCGAAATTTACTTTTCTTTCCATGACCTACTTTTGGGTGCGACTTGAATAATTTGTGAAACAAGGCCACGATTGTCACACCCGTGTCTTGCACCCAGCCCACCGCTCACCTGCTCAAATGCTCACACAGTGCAGTATCCAGGATGAAGGTATGGGGTCTCCGGATGAAGCCGTGAGCAAAGTAATTTTGGGGCAACCATGTGAGTGCCAACGGCGCTTACAAACCTAGGGGGCTTTGGGGGCATCTCCCCCCCCCCCCTCCCAAAAAACAAGACTTATGCTTTTTCTTTTCTTGAAGATTTATACTGCCTAGTATGAATAAGTCTGAATAGACTTATTTTCACCATTAGAGAGTTTGTCGATAGAAAGCCCGAGCCTACACTTTTACCGACCCAAGGGATTCTCAACCTCCCACACCACATAGAAATGGTATGAGAGCAACCGGCCTTTGATGACGCTGTAAGTTATACACAGCGGTGGAAATCCAAGGTGGAGGGATGGGGAATCGAACCACCGACCTTCAGATTAGGAGTCCGACCTAGAAAAAAATCAGACACTCTCACCACTCCTCCACAGAATAGTGCATATTGCTGATAGTTAGATACACATTTCACTCATGTTATTTCTGAATTTAAAAAAGAGAATTTAGGGAGGGGGAGGGTTGGCTGGGAGACCTGGAACCACCTCCCCCCATTAAATGCGCCTAGGTGGTGGAATGATTAACACACTGTCCCAGAATGCAAAGAGATGTGGGTTCGAGTCCCGCTCTAGGCGCAATATTTCCCATTTTCATCACCCCCCCCCACACACACACACAACACTAGTAATGTCGAGCATCAGGCTATGTAGCGACAAGTATCAATTTTCTAAGTCATTGCTCTGACTCGGCCAGGATTCGAACTCCAGACCTTCCACATGGGAAGCCTATTATGCTCTAACCGATTCAGCCAACGCGTCCGGTCTTGTAGTCATGTTGTTTATATGTGCTTCTTCCATTTTTACTGTTATCCAATTATTGATAAATTAAGTCAAACTAGTTAAACTGAGATTACCTTTCTTGCATTAACTTGTTACGATGATGCTGTCTTGATTTCTGACTGGTCTCATTGCTACTGCTTTCCAATTAATTGTGATGTGTGTTCTTGTACCTATTAATGGGGAGCGGGACCTAGCTCAGGCAGTAGAGTGTCCACCTGTGAAGGTGTAGGTCATCCTATCGATCCTGCTCAGTGGACTATTTTCCATTCCAACCAGTGGTCCACGAAGGCTGCGGTATGTGCTGTGGGAAAGTGCATATAAAAGACCCCTTGGTGCTTATCGGAAAGAGTAGCCTCTGTGGCGGCAGTGGGTTTCCTCCAAAGAAATATGACAGAATGACCATATATTTGCCGCCCAATAGCCGTTGATGTGAAAATCAATGTGCTCTAGAGGCGTCCTTAAATGAAACAAACTGTTGTTGGTACCTATTATCTCATACCGGAAGCATGTCCTCTCAGCTCAAGTGCGCAGGCTACCTGTATGGAAGGTCGAGAGTTCGAATCCTGGCCGAGTCATACCAATGACTTACTGAAATGATACTTGTCCTTCCTAGGATAGGGCAAGGGCTGGTTAGCTGAGAATGACGATAATGTGACTTATTGGGATATCCGGTCATGCTACTGTCAACCTGGTATCCCAGTGGGGTAGCACTATAAAGTCACGATGAGTGTACACTGTCACAAGTCGGTACCCATTCTGCTATGACCTTAGATGATGCCAGGATGTAAAATCCAAACAACAAAACCAACAATCCCACGTCAGCCTGTTCCACCGGTTAGTCACAAGTGATAATGCATATTTCTGAAGTCACTGCTTAGTCCTTCTCAGTGCCTTAGCATGTTGTTCTATTTTTCTTTCTTGAAGTTGTATTGTCCGATGGTTTTGAGTTTCTGTATTTTTTCTGAGATAAAGCTGTCAGATTGATCAACATAATTCCATAGACTTCAGCGGTAACGGGTTCTATTAAATCTACTTAGTCGGCCACTCTAAATAACACCAAATACTTAATATGTGGACCAATATTTAAGTTGGATATGTAGTTCCAATCTGATGTAGACACATTTCTTGAAGATTTATACTGCCTATTATGGATAAGTCCGAATAAACTTGTTTTCACCATTAGACAGTTTGTCTATAGAAAGCCCGAGCCTACACTTTTACCGACCCAAGGGATTTTTAACCTCCCATACCACGTAGACATGGTATGACAGCAACTGGCCTTTGATAACGCTGTAAGTTATACACAGCGGTGTAAATCCAAATTGGCAGAGGTGGGGTCATGGGGAATTGAACCACTGACCTTCAGATTAGGAGTCCGACCTAGAAAAAGCCAGACACTCTAACCACTACGCCACAGAGAACACCACTTTGAATATTTGCTTTTGAAAATTTGATGCTTGTAATATGTATCGAACTGTGCCATTAACAAAAGAAATGTGCTGTCCATTCCCCACTGTTCCTGACTCTTGTTGATTTCCGCAGCGTAAATAGAATTGAACAATATCCCACAAATATCCCTCCACATATTTTTGCTTTCCGTCCAATAAAAAGAATTGATCAATAGCCCCTTATATATCGCTTTGAATGTCTAATATTTTCTGAGATAAATGAGACTGTCTCAAAAGGTGCTAAGCAATTTGGGACAAAACTTTGTCCACTGTAACAATCAACACACTATCTACTTATGCATTTGCTCAGGATAAACTGATTTGTTTTTTACATGGTGTTTCATAATCTCAATAGAATACATATTGATTTGAAGCAAATGTCCTTGTGTTTTCAGTGTAACCGTTTCTGTGCTGTTTTGTGTCAATCGTTACAATGGACAAAAAAATGAAGAGTTAGCACCTTTAAGACAGGCTCAAATACAATAGGGTGATCGTTATAACCTACCTACTTTAGCCTGAAGTACCTTGTTTCTTAAATGGCTAACTCTGGAAATATTTGAGGTGCAAGCATGCAAAATTAACTTGTTATGTGCATGTCAAAACTCTGACTCGTCTGAGCCCATCGCCTTCAGAGGTAACAGGTTTGATTAAATAACTTAATAGGCCCATCTATATAGCAACACACCAGACGGGATCTCCGAAGGAGTTGAGTGTCCGTCTCCTGTTTTGGTAGATCGTGAGATTCGAACCCACGGGTTCGAACCCTGGTCGAGTCAAACCAATGACTTATAAATTGATACTTGTCGCTTCCTAGGCAGGTGCCCAGCATCATTAGGATAGGGCAAGGACAGGTTGGCTCAAGATCAGGATAATGTGACTGAGTGGGATATCGGGTCATGATGCTGGCAGCCTGTTCTCCCAGTGGGGTTGCTTAATGAGTGCACCAGTATTTAATTTAAATTAGATATGTAGGTTCAAAATCGATGTAAGTGTTTTTCTTTTGAAGATTTGATTCTTTTAGCGGACTATGCAACTTAGAAAAATAAAACCCAGGACGATGGCGTCCGTAGAACATAGTCATCTCGCGTTGCATCCTGGTAAATGGCGTCATTTGTTTCCGGTGATATGTAAATCAACTGCCTCATATCGTTCACAAAGCAGCCATGATGGGTTTTGGTGTCATGCATGTAAAAGAGTGTTTTCCCCCCTCTCTTATCCTTCCTGCTTACTTGCGCTAATTCAGCCTTAATGATGTAGCGCTTCCGGTGGTGTGTGGTGGCTCCCTCTATCTATGAAATCCTTCATTATGCATAATTAACTCTCAATATCCTTGGATGCCCACAGTCCTGAAAGCGAACACTAAAATAAAAGAAGGGCAACAAAAAACCCACCCATGTTGGTCGTGTGAAATTAGAGCCTTCCTTGATGGAAGTGAATGCATAATTATATTAAAAATACATTGTGCTGCACATTTTCAGCATCGGCGGGATGGCCAAATGGTTCGACCGTCCGCATCCCATTTGACAGGTCATGGAATTCGAACCCTGGGTTAGTTACTCGAGCAGTTATGAGTCTAATACTTGCCGAAGCTGAGAGACATTAAGACCGACTCATGGACATCACTCTCAAAGCAGAGAGCTAAATGGAGAGCGGCAGTCAAGTAATGAAAGCAGTCTTTGTCACATCGCGACCGACAGCATGATGATGATGATGACTTGCCGCTAGCTAACTTAAAGATTAACTTAACTTACAAATCCTCTTTGGGCTGATCTAGGCCCTATTGGGCCTCTAATGCCAGCTCGTTTTGGGTTAAAAAAACACTATTTCCTTTTGCACACATATGGAGGGAGATGGAGCCTTGAATGTCATATGATTGTGGGTGTCCTTGTCTGACACTTGGAATTATTCAGATAGGATAGGGAATAGGTAACTGATGAATAGAAGACAGATTGTCTGTGATTGACTAGACGGGGTGGCCGAATGAGTGGAGCAGTCGCTTCCCATTTTGGTAGGTAATGGGATTTGAACCCCCGATCAAGTCAAACCAATGACTTACATATTGACAGTTGTCACTACCTAGCCTAGCATTCAGCATTAGGCGAGGAAAGGTGGAATGAGGAACCCCCAAATGTCCCTGCTTACTCAAGTAATGTATACACAAATGTCTTCTGATTAATCAAATAATGTAAAAAGAAATAATAAGAAGACTTAAAAGACAATGGAGAACCCAGTATAAACTTAGTGTTTATACAATTGTAGTAGTCGGCACTGACCTCTCAGGCAAGTAACCACATAGACAGGTAGGCATGGGTAGTATGGTGATATCAGGGATGCTAGGTGGTGAAATGGTTAGCACACTGGCCCGAAATGCAAAGAGATGTGGGTTCGAGTCCTGCTCTAGGCACAATATTTCCCATTTTCATCACCCCCATGACACTTGTTGCCTTGACCATGGTCCTATACATTCTAGGCGCTGTATGGTTGTTGAACCTGCCCTGTGTATATATACATTGCAAGTGCATTGCCTGTATGTATGTAATTGTAAGCATTAAAAGACTTACAATTCCAGGGGGATGAGTGTAGTAGTTGGCACTGACCTCTCAGGCAAGTAACCACATAGACAGGTAGGCGTGGGTAGTATGGTGATATCAATGAGCCTAGGTGGTGAAATCGTTAGCACGCTGGCCCGGAATGCAAAGAGATGTGGGTTCGAGTCCCGCTCTAGGCACAATATTTCCCATTTTCATCACCCCCATGACACAATTATCAACATTTTCACAAGCGTTTTTCATGACCCCCTTCCAAGTTCCACCCACAAAGTGTACAATAAAAATGTTGATATTGTAGTAGTTTGCATTGACCTCTCCGGCAAGGCGGCTCATATAAACAGGTTGGCCTGGATAGAGTGATTACATTCGGGAGCCTAGGTAGTGTAATACTTAGCACGCTAGCCACCCCATAGCAAGAATTGTGGGTTCGAATACTGCTTAATTTGACCGCCATTTTAATAAGTGTTAGAAAGTGAACTTGTAGAATTGTAGACTTGTGCCATATATTGTACCAACTTGGACCTTCTATTGTACCAACTTGCACCCTCTATTTTACCAAATTGTACCCTCTATTGCGCCAATTTGTACCATATCTTTAAACTAACTTGTACACTCCATTGTACCAACTTGGACCCTCTATTGTGCCAATGTATACCATCTATTGTGCCAATGTGTACCCTCTATTGTGCCAATGTGTACCCTCTACTGTGCCAACTTGTCCCATATATTGTTCTAAATTGGACCCTGTATTATACCAGATTGGACCCTCTATTGCGCCAAGTTGGACCATATATTAAGCCAAACTGGATCTTTATTGTACCACATTGGAATCTCTAGTGGAGCAAATTGAACCCTCTATTTGTACCATCAGGGAGCCTCGATCCCTAGGGCTTGATGACACTTTGTGTCATTAAGGCTCTTCATCTCCACTCCGCCTTTCGCCTCTTCCATTTGTCTCTTGTTGTTTTCAATAAGACGCGGGAGTAAAACAAGAGAGGGTGACCGTTGTGTATTGCAAAGTGAAATACTGGCCATGCATGTGCCAGTGTTGTTGTTGTTGAAGATTTATACTGCCTATCATGGATAAGCCTGAATAGGCTTGTTTTCACCATTAGAAAGTTTGTCGATAGAAAGCCCGAGCCTACACTTTTACTGACCCAAGGTATTTTTAACCTCCCACACCACATAGACATGGTATGAGAGGAACTGGCCTTTGATGATGCTGTAAGTTATACACAGCAGTGGAAATCCAAATTGGCAGAGATGGGGGCATGGGGAATTGAACCACCGACCTTCAGATTAGGAGTCCGACCTAGAAAAAAGTCAGACACTGTAACCACTCCGCCACAGAGAACACCACATATAACATAATATTGTGTCATATAATATTGTGATATCATACTAATGTGACTGGGGAGTTGGAATATTCTAGCTCCACAGTCATGATATCATGACTCCCCATTCACATTATGATAGCAATATTTCGAATCCCTCTAGCATATTTATAGCCCATCGAATTCGGAATACAGTATAACCCCATTAAACCAAGCTCGGTTAAACCAAACCATTGGTTAATCCAAACTTTTTTCGGCGGCACAGCAAAATACTACCATTCATCATATAAAAAAGTTGGTTAAACCAAAGTCGGTTAATCCAAATTATCAGTTAATCCAAAAATAATTGTCCGGTCCCAGGCCATTTCTGGTATGTTTAAACCAAACTTTCATGTGGTTTTAAGGTCATCTGGGACTTTTTTATATGATAAATGGTAGTATTTTGCTGGGCTGCTAAAAAAAAGGTTTGATTAACCCATCGTTTGGTTTAGCTCAGTTTGGTTTAACTGGATTATACTGTATATATACATAACAAATATTAATCAAAGTGTCCACATACATTGTATATTACGTTCATAATGCACCCATGTTTTTTTGCCAAAGGCAAGTCAAAGTCAAAGCCAAAGCTTGGTTATACCAATGATCGGTTAATCCAAACTAATTTCTAGGGTCTCTTCAAGTTTGGTTTAACGGGGTTATACTGTATTATGGTCATCGTCATTGGTATGAATTTATTCTGAAAGAGTTTTGGTCTTGTGTTTTTTGTGTGTGAATTTCTTTTCAGTTTCAGCCTTCTTTGACAGACAAATTAATTACAACTCACCTTTCTCTGTTCAGCGTTGAAAACAAGCACCCTCACAGGAGCTTATACATTATGGGCGGAATAAAAAACTTGTTATTTAAAAAAAAAAAATAAAAAAAAATATATATATATATTTCCCTTCATTTCGTTTTGCGCACTGACTCATCTGTATGTTGATGTACATGTATTTGTGTGTATGCATATATACCCCCCCCCCCGATGCCAACCAATCATAAACATAAACTGTAACATACATCTCCAATCCAAACAACCAATCATATCACCACACAATCTGGAGCCCAGGACTCCACCACACCTGATGGTCAGTCTGCAACAGCGTCTCCGACTGACCACAAAAAATATAAACCCCTTATTCAACACACATGCAATGCTAAAGGGGCGGAGGCGCCCGAATAAAAGCCATCTTTTCCCAACCTCAGCTTCCATGTCTTCTGTGCCCGAGAGCAATGAATATAATTATATACATATATATATATAATAAGAAAATGAATACAGTTACGATATAAAGTAGTTATTCCTATTTTAGATTTAAATCCAAATTTCAAGATCTAAATTTAGACATCGTCAACTGTGTGGACAGGAACTTGAGGAAGTTTGTACAAAATGTGCATTTAATAAGCTGTTACTACATGGAGCTTTCTCGTTGCAAGCTTTAGCAGGTCAACTAAAACACATATCATGCTGATTTCAAATATGTTAATACAGTTTGGTGTTTCTAATAGATTTAACTCATTTTTTGTTTGCTTGTGGGTAAGGGGTGGGTGGGGTAAGGGTCTAAGAGCCGATTCGAATGAAAACCAAAATGGTGGATTTAGTAAGCAACACAATGTTATGTTGTGCGAAATTGTAGGGTATAACACTGCCGCTATGTAGTGCTATATTGCAGGGTATATCGCTGGTATTATGTAATGCTATATTGTAGGGTATAACACTGGCCTTATGTAATGCCAGATTTTAGGGTATGACATGGTTGTTATTTAGTGCTATATTGTAGGGTATAGCACTGACCTTATGTAGTGCTATATTTTAGGGTATACAACTGACGTTATGTAGTGCTATATTTTAGGGTATATCATGCCATTATGTAGTGCTATATTGTAGGGTATAACACTGTCGTTATTCACTGCTATATTGTAGGGTATGCCACTGATGTTATGTAGTGCTATATTTTAGGGTATATCATGGCGTTATGTAGTGCTATATTTTAGGGTATACAACTGACGTTATGTAGTGCTATATTGTAGGGCATAGCACTGGCCTTATGTAATGCTCTATTGTAAGGTATAACACTGTCATTATTTAGTGCTATATTGTAGTATATACCACTGATGTTATGTCGTGCTATATTTTAGGGTATAGCATGGCATTATCTAGTGCTATCTTGTAGGGTATATCACTTCCATAAGTAACTTATGTCGGCTTAGTCAGCTTTGTAATGAATGGTTCCAATCGCTGTTCTGCAGTCCGCGTGTGAAGAAACCTCAGAGACCTGGTCGCCGACCGGGAATCGGCAACAGTTGTATGGACCAAAGATCGCCGACAGTCTTGAGTATTTATATGTGTGTGGTCTGATCACAATGTCGATAATCTTGTTGCATTTCACGCATGTCTGAACTTCTCACCCAACACTTCCACACACCCACACGCACCCACACCTTCACACCCCCACCCCCAGCCCCCACACCCACACCCCCCAACACCAAACTACCCGTACACCCACACACCCCACGCCCACACCCCCACGCCCACACCCCACACCCACTCCTCACACTCACACACACCGAAACACATATACACCCAACTTCCTACCACCCCACCCCCACCCCCACTACCCACTACCCATATAGCCACAGCCCGACGCCTACACCCACACCCCACGCCCACATACCCACGCCCACCCCCTACACCCACTCCTCACACCCCACACACCCACACCTCCACGTCCACAACCCCACAGACCCCACACCCACGCACCCCCACACGCCGATACACATCTACAAATCAACGCCAACAAACCACCCACTCACATACACCACCCACCCACCCACATACCCACACATTCCCACACCCACACACCCCAAATTTCCACGCACCCACACAACCACACCCCAGACTCATACAGAAAAGCAGGTTCGCCTCATTCCCAAGCCAGAAACACCAGAAGAGGGGGAGAAGTGGAGGGGGGGGGGAGGAGCGGGAGCGGGGGGGGGGGGGAGCGGAACACATACTGTCTTGGCTTCCTCCTTATTCATTCGAATGTTCTAAAACTAACCTGGTTCCCCACATATACACCCACTTCCCTTTGGCTCAGACTATATATAGCTAATATCAAACGTTGTACAGAGTAAATGAATGCATGTTGGACGCACTTAAAAACACACACCTGTTCATCTTAAAGCTAAGATTCCTTACTCGCGGTATGCGGCATGCGGCATGCGGCATGCGGCATGCGAATGTCATATATGCGGCATAGATATATGCCAACCCACAACATTTGTTGGGGTTTTTCGTCCTAATTTGTGAAGGAATAGTATTGGTTTCTATGGCAAACGCAGCAGCATTCGCATTCACATGCCGCACCGATGGCTACAGGGACCGATTCAGTTGCCGCATTCACATTCACATTCACATTCACACATTCGGACGTATGGAAGCACCACTATTCATTTACATGCTTTTCGATTCTTATTCGCATCCGCATGCCACATACTGCGTGTAAGGAATCTTAGATTAATGCATTAGTGCCTATAAGTCGAGAACGCGAGTAATTTACAAAAATACTGTATTGTTGCTAGTGGGTTTGCCAGGTTCAAGGTTCTTTGTGTACACAAAGATAGGGCAGGGCCGATGACATAACATGGTAATATACATTGAGGTTTTTTTTGTGACATCATTCATGCGTTTTTAATAAGTTGCTAAAACATAACAAAATCCACATCATTTGATTAATTGATTGATTGAGATGAAGGTCACCAATCTGCACATTGTTCACAACTTGTACTCTGTACAAAGCCAGTGTAGGGATGGATATAAGTGGGTGTTACTCTGAGTTCTTTTAAGGGAGCATTAGCATATTACACATATGTAATTGGGTGAGTCGCTCAGTTATGTCTTGATAGTCCATGTGATAGTGTTCTGCTTGACCTTTAGCAGCAAGGTCATTGACAACTCTCGGCCAACATGCCTGATAGATTATATTTGCCAAGGTCATTCGTAGAACCTTGCGGCAAGACGATTCCAACAGTTGGCGTTTCGGTCGTAGAGTCCTTTAGTTTGTTGTGTTATTAATATAAAACACATCCGGGTTATTATATATCTATATAGCTATAGATCTGGGATGGTTGTTTAACAAAAAATAAAGCTTTCTTTTTCTTCAAGGGATTTAATAAGTTAATACCGAGAATATGCTTTCAAGTTCGTTGTGGGAAGTGAAACTAGGTAATAAACAATGCAGTCATAACACACAACCTGTATAGTCATTTGGGAAAATGTAAATAATTGTTGAATATGTATATGTATAGAGATAAATAGAGTAACATGTGAAAGAATTCTGCTTATTTGCGTAGATTGGATTCGATGGTTTGTGTTGGGGTTATTCTCGGAGGGGGGTCACTAAAATCATATGCGTAGAACTTTTATAGCTATAATAATAAGAAATATATAAAAGAACACAGGAAATGCCATCCTTTTTGTCGCACCGTTCCGGCAGCTAATCCCTTTGTACCCACAATTTCCTCTTCTCTTCTGTGCTCTCCTGTGCTCTCCTGTGCTCTCCTGTGCTCTCCTGTGCTCTCCTATGCTCTCCTGTGCTCTCCTATGCACTATTCTGCTCTCCCCTGCTCTCCTCTTATCTCCTCTCTCATCTCATCTCGTAAATGATTAGCCGCATCACAAGTGGACATTCCAGTATTCAAATTAGTGGGTTTTCGATTAATTCACCAATCCACAGTTAATATATTTTTTCTTCTTCCTTCCCTTCTTCCTTTCTTCCTTTCTTTCCTTCTTTCTTTATATCTTTCTTTATTTAACAAATTGCTGTTGGTTAATTTTTGTCTGTGTGTGTAGTTAATTTTTGTGGGGATTTCTTTTTACAAAAGTGAGCTAGTCCTACTTCTTTCCGATCCCCATCCACCGGAGCCTCGGGTCGAGGACTATCCTGCCTCTGAGGGTGTTCGTCGGGACTGTGTTCCGCTTGCTTCGGTTGTGCAGCTCATTCTCGATGGCCTCCTTTTCCCTTCGCATCTCCGCCTTGGCGACCTCCTCCATCAGGGCATCCTCCCACCCAGAGCCGACCAGGTCTTTCTCCAGGGCCTCCAGCCTGTCGTTGTTGTCGTCGTTAACGTCATCCACTTCTTGTTGATGAATGTTGTTGCCGCCGTAGTAGTCTGAGAGCAATTCGTAATCAGTCTTCTCAGTGCCATCGCTGCGCTTTCCAAGCCCGGCGAAGCGCATGCCAGCCGCTATGGACTTCTTATCCAGGCCATCGTCGACCGCCTCCAACCTCTTCCCCAGACCGGCATAGCGCATTGAAATGTCGATGTTGTTGCGCTTGCCAAGTCCAGCGAACCTCATACCAGAATCAATACCGGCACGCTTGCCAAGCCCCGCGAAACGCATTCCAGATGACACAGCTTTTTTGCCAAGGCCTGCAAAACGCATCCCTGAGGAGACAGACTTCTTGCCAAGGCCTGCAAAGCGCATTGCCGAGCTGACAGACTTCTTGCCAAGACCTGCAAAGCGCATTCCAGATGACACGGATTTCTTGCCTAAGCCGGCGAAGCGCATTCCTGATGATACTGCCTTCTTGCCAAGACCTGCAAAGCGCATACTGGAGTCGATGCCCCCACGTTTGCCAAGCCCTGCAAACCTCATTCCTGATGATACCGCTTTCTTACCAAGACCTGCAAAGCGCATTCCCGATGAAACAGATTTCTTGCCAAGACCTGCAAAGCGCATTCCAGAAGATACCGACTTCTTACCAAGGCCTGCAAAGCGCATCCCTGATGACACCGACTTCTTGCCAAGACCTGCAAAGCGCATGCCAGACGAAACAGATTTCTTCCCAAGACCTGCAAACCTCATTCCGGCGGCGACAGCCTTTTTGTCGATGTCCTCATCCAACATTTCGTTGAGTTCACTTCCTGCATCATTGAAGTTGTCCATGTTTTCATCATCCCGTTTGCCAAGTCCTGCAAAGCGCATGCCTGCAGCAACAGACTTTTTGCCAATCCCTGCAAACTGGTGCCCGAGGGAAATGGCGCGCTTCTCCTCCGCAAGTAAGCCTTCCATTCGCTCGTCAAAACTTTGCTGGGCTTCATCTGAAAGAACATAATTAACACGCCATTAATATGTAATCCATGATAGTGAATAACAGTAGTACATGTATAACGCTTGTCTTAACATTATCTGTGCATGTGGTTTGACAATAAACAATTACCGTGAGTCTATGTGAGCAACACCAAAGACCCTATAATACTAAGATGGCTCACTCCCTATCTCTCCCATGGTAATGTACATTTTGCAGTGGCACCTTGTGGTGGGTTTGATCAGCCCAGCTGCTGGTTGGTGTTTCACATAGAAACACATACAATTATATTATACATGAGATAGGTAAGTATGAATACACATCAATATGAAATTGCTATGAACAAATACCAATCATCATCAGCATCATCATCAGCATCGCCATCATCACACATCTTTCACATTCATATGTACATTTATACATATAATATAGCACCTGTTTAACCAAGAGAACAGCCAGTGCACCAAGTGGTGGGTTTGATCATTTTGATTACACAGTACAGGCTGAGTGAACCGTCTTAGCATTATAGCATCTTTGGCAACACTAAGCCACTATAATGAAATGCAATTAACTACTCACACTCATAGTTTTACCATTAATGTGATGACAAACAATTGGGGTGTGTAAGGGAATGAATAAGATGTATCAGAATTAGTTGGGGGGGGGGGGGTCAATACACAACAAAAACCATATCCAAACTCCAAAAGAATATAGTCTAAAGACACCAGTTTAGAAATGATTTTAGGTATATCCTAGTTAACAACCTAAAAAACAAGAGATATGTAATTAATATCTGTAATCCCATATCCCTAAATTTTCGCTGATGCTTGGTTGAATCAGAGCTTGACACTCACTCATTCGATGCTATTGATGAATACAGGGGAATGCCAGGACCCATACCACCACCCTATGGTCGCGGATAATCTTGGCATAACCTGCTTATATCACGACCTAGTAGTAGATACCACAGTATCTAGTCACATTCCAGCTAGTAGCTAGTCACATTCCAGCACTCATTACTGCCATGTTCAACTCAGATATGCCAACAAGTACACAACAGACACTCACTCTCTCTCTCACAATTAAATAAATAGTGGCGTTCTCTGTGGCGGAGTGGTTAGAGTGTCTGACGTTTTTCTAGGTCAGACTCCTAATCTGAGGGTCGGAGGTTCGATTCCCTGTGCCCCCAGCTCTGCCAATTTGGATTTCCACCACTGTGTATAACTTACAGCGTCATCAAAGGCTGATTGCTCTCATACCATGTCTATGTGGTGTGGGAGGTTAAAAATCCCTTGGGTCGGTAAAAGTGTAGGCTCGGGCTTTCTATCGACCAGCAGTTGAATGAGGAAGACCAGTCGTCTATGACTGAAATTTCCCCTGCTTAAACAACTAATGGACCATAAAAATAAAAATAAAATAAAATAGATTGATTCAACAACCTCCACTGTCAGGAAGAGGGTTCCCTACCCACTTGGCCATTGCACTTGGTTCAAAAGTGAAAGTGGCAGTGGGAGAGGGATAGCAAGCAGGGGAGAGAGGGAGAAGGACATGTGATCAGAGGGATAGGGGTATAGAGGGACAGAGGAGAGAGGGGCAGAGGGAGAAAAGGAGAGGGTGGTAGGGAGAACGAGGGAAAGAGGGAACGAGGGAACGAGGGACAGGTAGAGTGGCACAGAGGGGAAGGGGAAAGGAAGAGAAGAGAGTGAGAGGGGGAGAGGGACAGAGGGGAGGGAGGGAAGGGAAAGATATAGGGAGAGAGGGACAGAGGGAAGAGGGAGGGAAGAGAGAGGGGAAGAAGAGGGAGAGAGAGGGAAGGGAAGAGAAGTGGGGGTGGGAGGGGAGAGACAGTGGGACGGGGGAGGGCAGGGGTCGAGGGAGGGGACATGAAAGACGAGACAGGGGACAAGGCAGAACAAGGGAGAGGGAGGGGAATATAAGGAATAGACAGCAAACATAGACAACAGAAGTAGGAGAGAAGATAGAGAGAATGAGGGAGCACGGGAAGAGTAGAGAGACGAGGTGAAGGGAGGGTGACGGAGGGATGTTAGAGAGGGACGACGGACGCACGAGTAGAGTGTGAAGACGTTAGAGAAGATGAGAGAAGTGGAGAGTGAAGGAGCAGAGCGCGGGAGTGAGTGTGAGCACACGACTGAGAGTGCAGGCGAGCGAGAGAGTGAGGGCGACAGTCCGAAAAGAGCAAGAGTGTGAGAGAGCGAGAGCGCAGCCAGTCCGCAGCATGGAGCCGTTACAGAAACTGGCCACAATGAGGGAGTGCATATATATATAGACCACTAAAACTGTATACCAGAACGAGCTTCCTGACAGGATGGCCGAATGAGTTGAGCATCTGTCTTCCGTTTTGGTTGAACCACGGGTTCAACCTGGGGAATCAACATGACTTAAAAAGTACTTCCTAGTCAGGCACTTGGCATCTTAGGATGGGCGTGGCTGTTTGGATCAGTTCAGGCTCATGGATGAGGGGATATAGGTCAGGCACTGGTCTCCCCAGTGGGGCAGGTGCCATAAACTAATAAAGTCACCACGATTGTGCACTGTCACAAGTCGGTACCCGTTCTGATATGACATTAAATGTTGCCAAGACGTAAAATTCCTCCAACCAACCGAACAACCTGAATGAGCTGACCGGAAGTGCACTGAGGCATGCGCATGAGCTCGCTTACATGCGCAGCAATAACCCGGCAGATAGAGAGCATTGCATTCTTCACTCTTAATTGGTCCATTTCGCTAACGGGGTGTCCCCTCTAATTGCTCTCGAGTATTCCGAGCAGCTCCCCATTGGTGTGGGTGGGCGGGTGGGTCGGGTCGGTCACTGCTCTTGTTGTCATGGCGACGCGTTAGGCGGGCACGTGACTAGCCGTTGCTGCTGTTCGGACGTGGTCATCCTGAAATGACGCCAATCAGAGTACTCCTAATGCTTACATGCCCCCCCCCCCCACCCACACACCCTCAGCAATGGGGGTGTATATATGTGTGCGTGTGGGGTGGGGTGGGAGGGGGTGATGCGGGAGAGGGGGGGGGGGGTCAGTGGGATGGAATAATGAGTTGCGATCCACGATCAGTTGCTATTCAAGTCAGTTCTTTCCTGGAGCCAAAAGGGGTGGCAGACTTTGATTTCCGTTTTGTCTGCAGTCGACTCCATAGGTCGACAAGTGTCTTTTACTACGTAGACAGGTTGGGGAAACACCTGAAATGAGAGTCTATTGGTACAATCTATTCCGTTGATGTAATTCAGTATGGGATAACTCCAAGCATATATCCGGTTTGTAACTGTCTTCTGGTTACAGAAAGAGAGGGCGCCCTCGTCTCCGGTTCAAGGATACCATCAAGAGAAACCTGAAGCTGAGAGACATTAAGACCGACTCATGGACGCAACTCTCACAGCAGAGAGCTAAATGGAGAGTGGCAGTCAAGTAATGAAAGCAGTCTTTGTCGCATCGCGACCGACAGCATGATAATAATGGTGGGGGTGGTGGTGGTGGTGGGGGGGGGGGGAGGGGTGCTGTGAGAGTGTAGGTGCCGAGTGGATGGCTTAATACCCCCCACCCCCATACCCATCACCCACACACACATTGCCGGTGGGATGGGGGTATGTGAGGGGGGAGGGAGCGATGAACTAGATAAGGGTTGCTGTGTGGAACACTTACCACTGCCCCCCTGACCAGAGCTAAGTTACTCCAGGTTTGACACACCACAACTATTCCCATATATATATATGACTTTTATGAGCCTTTCTCAAAAAGTGCTAGCTCTTCATTTTTTTTGTCCATAGTAATGATTGACACAAAACAGCACAGAAATAGTTACACTGAAAACACAAGGACATTTGCTTCAAATCAATATGTGTTCTATTGGGATTATGAAACACCATGTAAGAAACAAATCAGTTTATCCTGAGCAAATGCATAAGTAGATGGTGTGTTGATCGTTACTATGGACAAAGTTTTGTCCCATATTGCTTAGCACCTTTTGAGACAGTCTCATATATCTATTTATTTAAGCAGACCATTTGACACCATAACTATTCCCTTAACGGGATTTAAATGAGGTCAGTGTTGAGCCTTACTGATGAATATTTTATTGAACCTGCTAGATGGTAATCGCCAATGGGAACTGTGGCACAAATGTGGATATGTGTCATTCTCTGAAGCTGGACACCACATAATTGTGGTGTTCTCTGTGGCGGAGTGGTTAGAGTGTCTGACATTTTATTAGGTCGGACTCCTAATCTGAAGGTCGGCGGTTCAATTCCCCATGCCCCCCCACCTCTGCCAATTTGGATTTCCACCACTATATATAACTTACAGTGTTATCAAAGGCCAGTTGCTCTCATACCATGTCTATGTGGTGTGGGAGGTTAAAAATCCCTTGGGTCGGTAAAAGTGTGGGCTCGGGCTTTCTATCTTATATTCCTATTTTATTGTCTGTTGCGAGGAAACACCAATTAGTGAGAATTAAAATTACCCTCACTTAAAAAGTTTGTTATTTTACTTCAAATTTTGAATTGGCATTTACTGGCTTTTGCACCTGAACTCCTCATATGTATATGAATAAATATGGGATACAAATTCATACAGATTCATAGAGGATCTTTGGTGAAAAATACAGATTGCCATCCAAAGAAAAGTGGCAGGTCGGTGCATACTCCCCCAATTACATGCCATAAGCCCATACAGCCATCTTTACCCATTGCTCTAGCGATCACCAATGAGGGGGAGGGGGGGTGGAGAGGAAGCGGATTTCCGCAAGCCCGGAACCAGCGCCCGGCGACCCGCCCGCTAACTAGGGGGCGGGGGCAGTCACGCTAGTTTCCGGCGCGTGACATAGCGATGGCTTGCTGAATTCCCAGAACGATGGCGAGCAGGCCAAAATATCAATACTGAGGTGCTTGGACACCCCCCACCCCACTCCCAGCCCTAGCCCCACCCTCCATCATAAGAAGGACACATGCCACCATCATTTGCACCAACCCCCATTGCACCACCCGAGTACTGCCCAAACCCCCCACCCACCCACCCACCCACACCCCCTACCTCCACACCCCTACCATCCGACCGTTCACACCATCCTCCTCCAATTCCCAGATCCTCCCCACTCCTCACCACCCCACAACTAATTCCCCGCCTGTATCCACCACCCCTCAACCCCTAGCCATCTATCCCAACCCCATCACTCCCATCCCCACCACCTGACCACCCCACAGCTACACCCACCCTCCATGTTCACCACCCTTCCACCCCTACCCCTCTACCCCCACCCCATCACTCCGATCCCCACCACCCACAGCTCCTCCGCCCCCATATCCACCACCCCTCCACCCCTATTCCTTTACCCACATCCCTTCCATCCATATCACTCCACCGGCCACCCCATCACCCCCATCACCCCCTTCACCCCCCAACCCACAACTATCCCCCAACCTCCACCCCTACGCCTCCACCCATAAACACTCTATTCCCACCCCCACCACCCCCACCACCCCAACCCACAACTACACACCCCCACCTCCACCCCTACGCCTCCACCCATAACCACTCTACCCCCCACCCCACCACCCCCATCCGCACCACCCCTCTACCCATATCACTCCTCTGTCCACCCCCACCCCCCCCCCCCCCCACCACCCCCAACCCACAACTATCCCCAACCTCCAGCCCTACGCCTCCACCCATAACCACTCTACTCCCACCCCATCCCCCCATCCCAACCACCCCATCAACCATAACCACTCCACCTTCCACCCCATCACCCCCATCCCCACCACCCTACAAATACACCCACCCCTCCACCCCCTACCACTCCACATTCCACATTCCACGTTCCACTCCACCTTCCACCCCATCACCCATACATCCCACCACCCCTTCTAAACCACCCTACCCCTTCTCCCCCAACCCCTACCCCCACTCCATCTCCTCCCCGTCCATATCCCCTCTATCACCCCCTACCCATCCACCTCACCCTGACACACATGGAGTATCTCACCGTCCGCCGTAGTGCCCCATCCCACATAACACCCGCCATACCCCGCCCCTCCCACCCCGCCCCAACACCACGCCCCCGCTCTCCATCCCGCCCCCGCCCTCCTCCTACACCCCCCACCCCACACTCACACACCACCACCCAGCGGGACGTCCCTGAGTTATATGTCGCGAACTTCCCAGTGAAAGCCGGACGGGCCCGTTCAGTCATGCGTGATAGGCCAGTCTCATGGTCACACATGATGGATTGAGTCATCGTCGAACCCGGGACCAGACGGGATGGCCTAATGAGCTGAGCGTCCGTCTCCCGTTTTGGTAGATCATGGGATTCGAACCCTGATCAAGTCTAACCGATGACTTAAAATTGTATATTTGTCGCTTCCTAGCCAGGCTTGCATCAGTATTAGGATAGGACAAGGACTGGGAAGCTCAGTATCAGGATAATGTGACTGAGTGGGATATCAGGACATATTGCTGACGGCCCGGTCTCCCATTGGGACAGCACTATAAAATCGCCATGAGTTTACAGTGTCACAAGTCGGGAACCATCCTGATATGACATTAGAATAAGTTAGATGTTGCTAGGACGTAAAACTCCAACAACCAACACATCAAACTCTGGCAAAAAAGAAAACTGTTTGTTCTCCAAGCGACACCAGGTGAACTGCCTCAGACCATGCGACATACATTCGCGTGCTGATTTTAGGATGCTTGATTGTTTGATATCTGGGGTACTACGTCCTCGCAACATCAACGGTCATATCACGACGGGTACCCACTTGTAACAGTCGCACACTCCTGGTGACTGTGTTGTTTGTTTCTTTTTGTTTGTGATTGTTTGTTTATTTTGCTCATAACGGTTAAAGTTGCATGGTCCGATGAAATATATTTTTGTCAAAACCAAGACACTTATCAAGATTGTATTCTATATATCCAACTTAGATACTGGTGCATTAACTAAGGATTTGTGACAGCACATACAGTATAATCAGTGAATTTATTACCCCATCCCCTTGGATACTTACTTTGCCACAGCCATAAAAGGAAGAACACCATTAACCGATTAGGTCAATCTCGTGGCCTCATTAGCCATCAGTGGAAAATACCAGGATACCAGGCTAAATTTGAATTAGGTCATCCTACATCATGTGGTCATCGCGAGACGTCAATACATATCATAGCTAGAGGACTTTTGGAAAGCTTGTCAAAAGTATTTTGAGTTCTTTCAGCTCAAATTGCTTCAAAATTAGACATTCTTCATCAAAATTACTCAGGACTAATGATTAGTAGGTTATAACGATCGATTTGATATATTTATTTTTTAAATGAAACACAAATTCAAACACCATCGGACCATGCAACTTTAAGCGCATGCACTTGTTTTCGCCGATGTGCAGTAATGGTCATAATCCATATTATGGATTGATTTCCTTTATCAATAATTTCTGTAAACTTGTTTATGATGTAGATGGGGTTTGGTTGTTGGAGTTTTATATCCCGGCAACATCTAAGTTCATATCAGGACGGGTACCGACTTGTGACAATGCGCACTCAGGGTGACTTTATAGTGTTGTCCCACTGAGAAATCAGTCTGCCGGCACCATGATCCGATATCCCACTTAGTCACATTATCCTGACACTGAGCAAACCAGTCATTGGCGTACCCTAGAAATGCTGAACACCGGGTTGGATAGAAACCAGTATCAGTTGTGTAAGTCAGTGGCTTGACCCAGTGTGGCGTGCTCAGCCATGTACCATGCTCAGCCGTGTGATTAGACTCAAACTCAAGGCATTGTCAATGGTCGTGAGTAATCTTCATACAGAAAATACAGAACAAGTGAAATATCTCTAAAACCACACCACCTATTAACAAATCGCTTGGTACACATATAGAAAGCATCTTCAGCAAAAAGATTATATTAAATTTATAATGTTATGGTTCTTGATTTCTATTAATTTTGATTAAAACTAATGTTTTGCACTCCGTGTACTATCAAACTCAAGGCATTGTCAATGGTGGTGAGCAATCTTCATACAGAAAATCCAGGAAAAGTGAAATATCTCTAAAACCACACCACCTAGAAACAAATCGCTTGGTACACATATAGAAAACATCTTTACCAAAACATTATATTAAATTTATAAGGATAGTGACTTACGACCATTGACAATGCCTTGAGTTTGAGTCTATGCACACGGCTGAGCACGGTACACGGCTGAAAACGCCACACCGGTCTGCGTTTGAATGCACGACCTTCCGTGCAGGAAGCCCGCCGGTGTAGCGATTTCAATTTCCCCCTTTTCAAGTTCTCCCGGGGAATCTGAAAACGTTATTAATTTCCCCGGAGGGAAATTAAAAACATTTTCAGATTCCCAGGGGAGAAATTAAAAACAGTTTTCAGATTCCTCCCCCTATTTTCAAATTCTCCCCTCTGGGAATTTAAAATTGTTTAAAAAACTTTTAAAAAACATTTTAAAATTCAGACCTATAATAATTATGTCTTAGCCATCTTGGAGACTTTTTGTGTCATTTGTGGTGAAATATGTTTTGTTGTACTAGTAATAATTTCCATTATGCTGTTCTCTGTGTATTATTATATTTGTCATGAAAAATAAAATAAAATAACAAAAAATAACAAAAATAAAGAAAATTCTCCCCAAAATGGGGGGAGCTAAAGGTAAAACGAGGGAGGGAACTTGAAAACATTTTCAAATTCCCCTGGGATGAATTTGAAAACCTTTTCAAGTTCCCGGGGGGAACTGGAATCAGGGGGGAATTTGAATTTGAAATATTTACACCGGTGCTCTTGCCGATCTAGCCATACTGTTTGGTGGTGTTTTTGTTCAAATGTAGATGTGAGTAGCGATGAGTTGACAAAACCTAATTTTGTTCATGGTAGGACAACTTTTCTATGATAGAATCGAGTTCCTTTTTTTAATGTAAATGTTGGCAATAAGAACTTGCGTCAGTGACCTACTTATAATGCCGACTCGGCACATTCAACCCATAGCTTTACAAAAGAAACAACGCTGGGAAATCCTATTCACCCAGTTCTAAATCTAGACTTTTCTAGACCACAAAGGCGCTTACAGGAAGTTGGTACTCAGTAATGCACTGAATGGAACGGACCAGATGCAGGGGTCGAATCGGTACAGCGCAGATTTCCCGTGCGGAAGGTCGGGAGTTCTATTCCCAGTCGAATCAAACCAATGACTTACCAATTTGATACTTGTCACTACCTAGCCTGGCACTCAGCATTACTAGAATAGGGGCAAGGACTGACTTAGCTCAGCATCTGTGCAGCACTAGTCCCATTTGATTCAAATCTATTGAATTTGTTTTAGTAATAATTTTGGGTATGTCGCTTTTTGCTTATGGCCTGTAACTCTTTGTAAACTGCAAATAGTTTGTTTGTTGTTGTTTTACGTCCTAGCAACATCTAAGGTCATATCAGGACGGGTACCGACTTGTGACAGTGCGCACTCATGGAGACTTTATAGTGCTGTCCCACTGGGAAACCAGGCCACCAGCACCATGCCCTGATATCCCACTCAGTCACATTATCCTGACACTGAGCCAACCAGTGCCTGCCCTATCCTATTAATGCCGAGCGCCTGGCTAGGAAGCGACAAGTATACATTTTTAAGTCATTGGTTTGACTCGACCAGGGTTCGAACCCACGACCCCACGATCTACCAGCACGGGAGACGAGGCAAATAATATAAGTCGCCACGAGTGTGCACTGTCACAAGTCGGGACCCATCCTGATATGACCTTAGATGTTGCCAGGATGTAAAACTCCCAACAACCAACCATCAACCGACCAGCTTATTTGACCGAGCACTGTTGATCCAATTTTCCACCCGGCTCTGCCTGTCCTGATATGAGCTTAGACGTTGCCAGGACATAAAACTCCAACAACCAACCAACCAATCCATCCGGCTCAAAAGTCGTCTGCGCTTGGCGACAGGTACTAATTAGGCGATGTCTAGAGCTCTTTATGTTCTACATTTCAGGTACCTTATGATATCAGGTGCAACAATTAGCTTCTCACCGAATTCAATATGCCTTTGTACTCTTTGAGCATGACTAAGAAAGCTAGTTCACAATGATGAGTGGGGGAGGGGGGAGGGGAGGGAGGGAGGAGGTCATTAGTCTACACATGAGCCATCACCATTCATCTAAGCCATTCAGATTCTCGTCAGGCGTAAAATGCACACTTAGACTTTAATATATCAGCCTCGTCTTTGTGTTCCCACAAAGGAGTGCACTCATCCTGCTAATGACAGTTGATATATATATATATATATATATACGTGATATATGAGCCTGTCTCAAAAGGTGAGTTGTAAACCACTGCCTTGTGGTACAGGTTCTTGACAGAACCGAAGGCTAAGGGAGCAAACCCTAAACAGAAAACCATGTCACTGTGGCAGCAATAAGGGTGGTTGATGTATGGAACTCCCAACATCTCCCGACCAGCCACTGCAGGGACAAATAGTTTTGCGCCTGTCTTGACATGTTCTTGCCGGTGTGAAACCTCTATTTGCTCCCCAAGAGAGTGCCGCTGGTAACTTGCAAAAGCCAGCAGCACTTCAAGACTTTTGCAGGCAGCTTTCATGAAATGTTTAAGCCCGACTCATGGACGCGACTCTCACAGTAGAGAGCTAAATGGAGAGCGGCAGTCGAGTAATGAAAGCAGTCTTTGTCCCATCACGACCAACAGCATGATGATGATGCTGATGTATACATGTGTACATGGATATGAAGTGGGCAAGATTATAATCGAGCTGTGGCCTTTGCCGGCTTGGGTCGAGCAACCCGCATATGCAAATGCGGGCTTCTCGCCAAGACCAACCCGCATTGGCATTCAAATGCGGGGAAGGGTTCGCTGCTGTAACTCATTGCTAGGAGATGCACTGCGGCGTCCCGTGTCACTCTCCTAGCAACGTAGAAGGTTCGAGCCATCAGGCCCAGACCCATCAAACATGTTTCATTGGCGCTCTGATGTTTTAGATGATAATATTGCTTTAAATATAGTAATTGGGAGTATTTGAACTATAAAGGGAATGGAGGGGAAATATGTATTCATATCGTTGACATTTGCAGAGATTAGATGATGTTGGTAGGAACAGAAATAAAGTTGTGAGCTCTTAAAATGTGATTGAGCCGTTCCTTGCATTCCTTACCCTTTACAAACAGGTCCATTATTACAATAACCGTTGTGGTCAACTCCGTAATAATGGTTCATTATAATATCTATTACTATTGGCCTTCTGTGCAGATGAGCTAGTGATGCTGACATCACCGAATGTAGCATAACCCTCTTCTCAGGACTAGTAACCACTTCCTTAATACCAACAATAATAACAATAGGTAATATCTTGGGTGTTAATAAGTGACAGCAGCGGCGGAGTACACCATCGGCTTTTGCTAGGGAAGTGGGGAAGTAATGGTAATTAATACACATCAAATACAGGGGGGTAGAGCCCACAAACATAGGCTGTCGGCACTCGGGCGGGATTATATTAACGAAAACATGAAATTGCTATGAAGAAGGAGAGACGGTGGTGGCCAGCAGCAGGAGCGGGGAATCCATGGTATATTAATTGAACTAAAGGAATAGAACGGTTAAAGATATATATATATATATATATATATATATATATATATGTGATCTATAAGTATTATGCGAGTATATCACTCGCATAATGATATATGCTTTGTGTCGGGAAGGGAATTATATGTTTATGTACTACTTTATTATTGATGGGGTGCCATACTTGATGTACGGCCCCCCTCCTGCAATCACGTGACCGGTGGCGCCACCACCGGCACGATCCTAACCGGGACACTACACTGTTTACTTGCGCCCGAGAAATATATACATATTCTATATATATATATATATATATATATATATGTTTATATATATATATATATATATATTCTATATACTCGTGAGTCTAGTATACAGAGGCATAGAAGTTTCTTTCAAAACAAAGTTGTGAGACAGGAGTCGGAATTGTAAAGATGGACATTACAAATGCTGTGGCTTCATGGTCTATGTCGTGTAACAAAACATACAGGTCGCAGTTCCATATTTTCACACATCAACTTTATGCAAACTCAAAGTGACGTGACTCCTCGACCACACACACACACTGCTGTTCAGATAATACAGCAGCAGTGGTCGGTGAACTGTTAGCTGAACGCACCCCCTGTGGAGGAGGATCCATACGCCCGGAGCTGATGTGCGGCGTGCCGGCAATTAGGGGGGTTACTGAATGGCAGTTGACATTCGGCGCCGGGGTACCAGCGATGATAACCCTCTGGTGGAGGTAGTAAATGGCTGTCGGCCGGCTCCGCTGTGGGGTGGGGGGGGGGGCGTGGGGGCGTGGGGGCGTGGGGGCGTGGGGGCGGGGGCGTGGGGGCGTGGGGGCGTGGGGGCGTGGGGGCGTGGGGGCGTGGGGGCGTGGGGGCGTGGGGGCGTGGGGGCGTGGGGGCGTGGGGGCGTGGGGGCGTCAGGGAGGTCGGGCCTAACAAGCGGAGCCTCGCCGGGAATCTTATCCAGCAGATCACGTGACAGGGCCATGTCGACAATGCCACCAGGGGGCGTTTACCGACGTGCGATAAGAAGGCACGGCTCACAACAAAACGATGTATATGTATCTATATATATATATATATATATATATATATATATATATATATATAGATGGCTACAGTTGGTTGGTTGTTGGAGATTTGCGTCCTGGCAACATCTAAGGTCATATCACGACTGGTAGTGACTTGTGACAGTGCACACTTATTGGAGATCAGGCTGACGGCACCACGACCATATATCCCACTCAGTCACATTATCCTTATAATGAGCCAACCAGTCCTTGCCCTATCCTAATAATGCTGAGTGCCTGGCTAGGATTTGTTTGTTTGTTTCTTGTCGTTTTACGTCCTAGCAACATCTAAGGTCATATCAGGACGGGTACCGACTTGTGACACTGCGCACTCATGGCGACTTTATAGTGCTGTCCCACTGGGAAATCAGGCCGCCGGCCCCCTCACCTTATATCCCACTCAGGCACATTATTCTGACACCGAGCGAACCCTGGTCGAGTCGAACCAATGGGGGACATGTGGCGTAGTTAGTTTTTCCGACACTTGGTGGCGCATCGGTATTAGTGGGACTAAACGGCCATTGACAATGCTTGGAGTTTGCCGGTACGCACAGTGCAAAACGTTTATTTTATTCAAAATTAATAGAAATGCAGAACCCTAACCTTATGAATTTAATATAATCTATTCGTTGAAGATATTGTCTATATGTGTACCAATCGGTTTGTCTCTATGTCGTGTGGTTTTAGAGATATTTCACTACTTCTGTATGAAGATTGCTCACGGCCATTGACAATGCACTGAGTTTGCCGGGATGCGCAGTGCAAAACGTCTATTTTATTCAAAATTAATAGAAATACAGAACCCTAACCGTATAAATTTAATATAATCTATTCGTTGAATATGTTTTCTATATGTGTACCAAACAGTTTGTTTTAGGTGGTTTGGTTTTAGAGATATTGCCATTGACAATGCATTGAGTTTGCCGGTATGCACAGTGCAAAACGTTTATTTTATTGAAAATTAATAGAAATGCAGAACCCTAACCTTATAAATTTAAGATAATCTATTCGTTGAATATGTTTTTTATATGTGTACTAAGCGGTTTGTCTCTAGGTGGTGTGGTTTTAGAGATATTTCACTTCTTCTGTATGAATATAATTCAAGATTGCTCATGGCCATTGACAATGCATTGAGTTTGCCGGTACGCGCAGTGCAAAACGTCTATTTTATTCAAAATTAATAGAAAAAGAGAACCCTAACCATATAGATTTAATATCATCTATTCGTTGAATATGTTTTCTATATGTGTACCAAGCGGTTTGTGTCTAGGTGGTGTGGTTCTAGAGATATTTCACTTTTTCTGTATGAAGATTGCTCATAGCCATTGAGTTTGCAGTGTGACAGTGTGCCGAATAGGCCCACTCGTTCAGTGGTGACGCAAACGGCAGGAATTTGAACTAAAAAGTCGGAGGTCCCCCATTGCCTTAAAAACTGATACTTGTCGCTTCCTAGCCAGGTGCTCGGCATTATTAGGATATGGCAATGACTGGTTGGCTCAGGATAATGTGACTGAATGGGATATGAGATCATGGTGCTGATGGCCTGGTCTCCCAGTGGGGCATCACAATGAAGGCACCATGAGCAGCTGATGAGTGCGCACTGTCACAAGCCAGTACCCATTCTGATATGATCTTAGATGTTGCCAGGATGTAAAACCTCAACAACCAGCCAACTACCCATTCATGGAGAACCAGTGAGGGAAAATTGCAATTGTCAGATAAGAGCCCAATGTTTTCCCTGCTTCTCGTTTCTCGCCCCAACCCCGGTTACCATGTGCATTTGTTACTGGAGAAATTGGCAGCCTCAGGCGGTTTCCTACGCCCTGATTGTAAATGGGAATGCCACGCTCTGTTTTTCGTCCAGTAGACATCTTAAGGCCCTGTCACACTACGACGTTTCCCACCAACACGCGTCGACGTGTTGCCTTTTTGGTCGAAACGTTGGTACATGTCCGGTACGTTACCGGCGTGTTACTGGTGCGTTACCGGCGCGTTACCGGCACGTCGGTACACGTTGAGGGATAGCAACGTGTGAATGGACACGTCGGCGCACGTCGGCGCGCGTCGGGTCGCGCCGATCATTTTGTGCTTGCACAAAACTTTCAACGGGCCGCAACGCGCGTCAGCGTGTTGGCGGGCGTGTTACGGACGTGTTAGCAACACGTCGACACCCGTTGGCGGCGCGCTGCAACCCGTCGAACTTTCTCCCACAAAGCCGAAAAGTTGGACGTTTCTCGACGGGTTGCAAATAGTTTGCGCGTTGCCGGCACGCCGGTGAGAAACGTCGTAGTCTGACAGGGCCTTACATTCTGCTGGAATCGGGATTAATTCAAAGTTCAGCCTTTATTCACAGACTTGATTATTGATCCTGTCATTAACCCCTGACCGCCATACCCGATTTCAATATACCACCAATGTAGATACAAGATTTGCGCTGGATGCAAAAATAACATACTTTCTGAACAACGTGGTTCTAGTGGAAATGTCGCGTAATCTGAAGCTACCTTTGTATCCAATACCCTAACCACGCCCCCTTCCCATTGAAGCCGTGCATTAACCATGTTGTGCATACTTGGTCTTCTCAACTTTCATGATTGCTGTATTATGGATGTGGTCTACAATCCTCTAAGTATTCCAGTCCCGCACTCACCTGTCTTGATGACACACTTCCTCTTGCCCAAACTTATTAAAGCTGCATAGTCCGATGAAAACATGAAATTTTCAAAACCAAAACAATACCTAGATTTGATTCTACATATCTAACTTAGATGCTGGTGCACTTACTAAACATTTGTCGTCACATATAAGGGGATACTGAGTCAATTTTTATATATATTTTTTTATAATATTTTTTTTAATTGAGGCTGTATTTATACTGTCCATAGCATGTAAGCCCGGGTATCCAGGCTTGTTTTCAATGCTGGCCAGCTGTAGTGTTGGTGTTGTCTTACCAAGCAGTAGCTGCTGATAAGTTATTTGATTGTCTGCATTTCAGTAGCAGATAGATCTGTTGGTACGTTTAGTAGCCTATGTTAGTTTTTTGGGGCCCTCTTGGCATTGCATTTTTGTTCTATTCTTATTACTATGTTAATAGAACCTGTTACTGCAGAAATCTATGGTGATAGAATTTTGGCAAGCTTGCCAAAATTAATTTAGCATGTTTCCATTTCAAATATCTCAAAAGTTAGCGATTTAAAATAAAAGTTATTTCAAACTAAAGTAAGGTTGATTATAATGAACAACCTAATATGTTTATCTCAGAAAATGTGAGAAACTCAAATACATCGGACTATGCAACTTTAACTGAAGAGAGAACTGCATGGCTCAGCATTAAGATAATGAGACTAAGTGGGATAATACAGGTGGTGCAGCATCCCAATGGATCAATGTTATAAAACCACTTTAAGTGTGCACTGTCACAAGTCGGTACCCACTCTGTATATGATCTTAGATGTTGCCAGAATGCAAACCCCGTAAATAAAATCCACAAAAATCACGTATCGTTCATTGGACCAGCATTTGAGTTATGTATTCCTTGAGCTACTCATGAATACACATCTTGAGCAACTCATTAACAGTGCTGATTAAACCACTCATGAGCCAGCTTTATACATCATTCACCTTATTAGCATGGTGGCGGCGGCCTGATTTCCCAATGGGGCAGCACTATAAAGTCGCCATGAGTGTGCACTGTCACAATTCAGTACCCGTCCTGATATGACATTAGATGTTGCCAGGTCGTAAAACTCCAACAACCAACTAACTTAATCACATTATTAGCAGAACAGCCTGCGCCAACACAGCAAAATTAGAAGCTGTTTCTGTAATTGAACGACACGAGACGAGTACATTATATAGTGGCATTTATTTTTCTTTCGTTTCGTTACAGTGTGGAGTCATGATGTTGAGTTTAGCGTTTGAGGTTTCCAGGCACTTAACCTTATATAGACACATTTGTACAGTATTTAGGTTGGGTGGGACAGTGAATTTAGGCTGGAGAAGTACATGTCCGATCGATTGAAACGTTCTGGTCGACGTGAATTTGGAAATTTTACTACGTCACAATGTGTTTATAAGATTTATGCTAGGTGGCACATCGAGCGCTGGCCATTTACTTAGTTAAGTGATATGTTGGGAGGGGGCGCCAAGGATCGCATCCATAGTAACAAGGTGTCGTGGTCTTGCACGCTCAATTACCCATGCCGCAAGCAACATGGACAATGTCGTGGCTAATGTACTGGTTCTGAATCCCTCTAGTGTTTAACTGCATGTCCTTTCATTATCAATCCTTAATCCTTTCACTAGGACACTCCTTAAACCAGTCCTTGAAACAGTCCTTAAGCCACTTCTTAAAACACTCATTAAGGAGCTCATTAAGCCAATCATTGAACCACTTCTTAAACCACCCATTAAAGCACTCCTTAATCCAATTCTTGAACCACTCCTTAAGCCTGCCATTAAAACACTTCTTTATCTCAGCAAAGTGATGGAAGCTCAAAACATTCGGACTATGCATCTCTAACCACTCACTGGATCATTTTTTACGCTCTTCCTGAGCCATTCCACCGACAAAGATCATGGTATAAACAATAATTAATTATTCTTTATACTTACTACACAACAGAACATCAGAATCGAACCAATGAAGCTAATTGTCAAATCTTATATACACTAAATAATCCATCATGTACCTGACATATCCTAGGCTCCAAGATCCATCGAAAAGAATCAATGTACATTTTCTTTCATCACTCATTACATTGGACATGTTGCATTGACAACATGGGTAATTTGCACCGACACGGGACAGACGAGAATTAATGATCCTTATCGACCAACCTATACGCGAATGGACACAGCGCACCATAAAACCCGGTAGGTGGCCTCCCCGCCCATATCCACCAGGCGGCAACATGGGTGCGCCCCTCCCCATATGCTGGTACCCGGAGACCCCGATCCGACCCCACTTCCACCCACCATCACCATGAAACTGGCACTTCACCACCTGATGCCAGACCAACAACACCCTCCAACTTTCTTCACCGACCCACCCAGCACTACAACAGACATTCAAGTCACAGGGTTAAGTGCCAGGTCGTGGAGGATCAGACTTAAGATCAGACTTGTACTTGAACTTACACCTCATGTTATCCTTGTCGAAAAAACTGTCCATACTATGTAGTTTGGTGTCGTGCCGTCAATTCCCATTCCTTACTTTATTCATCACTAACATGACTTGTGTAAATGGCTAAATGGCTAAGAATCATAATAATTGGGAAACCAATGCCTCCTCACTAACAATGGTATTATTCTGAAGAGAAAAACACTATTTATTGGGTGGGTGGCCTAATCGGGAGAGCGCGGGCCTCGAGTGCGGAAAGTATGGAGTTCGGTTCCCGGTCGAGTCAAACCAATGACTTAATAAAATTGCTACTTGTCCCTTCCTAGCCTGGCGCTCAGCATTATTAGGATAGGGCAAGGACTGGTTAGCTCAGTGTCAGGATAATATGACTGAGTGGGATATCAAGTCATGGTGCCGGTGGCATGATTTCCCAGTCAGGCAGCACTATGAAGTGGTCATGTGTCCGCACTGTCACAAATCGGTACCCGTCCTGATATGACCGTAGATGTTGTCAGGACATAACACTCCAACGACTGACCTATTTCTACACATAAATTAAAACAAACCTTGCCCTTCTTTACCCCATATTTTGGCAGAAAATACCAGGGAATTACTAATAAATGTCAAGTGCGAACATCACAGAATAACGAGTGGATCAATTATAGGCAAACTAGCTGATGGGTAACCCATGCGACGTGACTTTGATATTCCAACAATCAATCTCTGGGAACGAAGGCGTATTGTATACTCGACCGGCTTGTTGTTTTCCACAGAATACCGATAATGAGATGGATTTTCCATCACATGATTCCTACTGTGAAGTGGGTATTGGTTTCATCATGAATCAGCCATAATCTTGCCAGAAAAAAGCTAGTGTAGAAGTTAACCTAGTAATATCACATACCTAGATGTATATATGTTGTGGGTGAATGTAATTTGTATTCATCTCGCACAATTAAAAAAAGAAATCAGAATTAGGGTAATGGGCTTCCAGGCATGCGATAGTAGTTATTGATGCCATTTATATTTCCTTGATGTATACATTAGCAATTGGTGCAGTGGGAGATATGGATATAAATATGATATGTAATAACAGAGGTCTGGATCACATTACAAAATCCAAAAAAAACTAACATAGACTATTAATCATACCAACCAATTATCTATCTGCTACTGAAATGCAGGCAATCAAAAACCTTATCAGCAGCCACTGTGTGGTAAGATAACACCAACACTACTACTGGCCAGCATTGAAAACAAGCCTGGGTACCCGGGCTTATATGCTATGGACAGTATAAATAGAGCCTCAATAAAAAAAATATATTTAAAAAAAACAGTTATCTATGCCCTCCGGTATGTCCTGCCTGCTGGCCTCCCACTCCCAATACTCCCTTCCCACCAACATCCAGATCCCTCATTCCTCACACCAAAACATAAATATATTTCTATGCTACAGAAAAAAACCAATACTCAAGACATCTTGAATTACTAACACAAACATCCCAACAACTAAACCCTTTTATGTAAATGTAAAATGATTTAATGTACCTCATACTCATTACGTATTGCATTGTGTACACATTAATTTCAGAATCTACTTCACCTTTCAAGACACTATATAAACCATGTTAAAAAGAAATTAAAGAAACATCGTGTAAATACCAAGATACCTGTAAGACTTATGGCCGGAAGACCAGTACTATGGGGCTGACACAAGATTTACATGAATACAATTCATTTGCCAAAAGAAATAATGTATACATATTAGCAAGTTGTACAGTGGGAGACATGGATATAGATATAATATATAATAACCGAGGTGTGGATCACATTGTCCATGATGCTCGGCAACATGGGTAATTTGACATGTGTACAGAGACATAGCCTCATAGTAACTAAGGAAGGCCTTATGCTGCCACCTATCGAGGAACGATTGTATTAGTATATTGCCTTGTGCGCCAACGCTGCCTATCTTCACTTTCGAGATACAAACCTTGATTAGCCTAAGTAAATGCTATCGGTCTGCCATCTGCAGTCGCCTTATTGAAGTAATTTACCTTACGAGCCTATATAAGGCCAGGTCCGGCAGCAGTGAGCTCACTTCGACACGGGCATAAGGAGGACACTGACCAGCCTTAAATTGTCACCTACCCACCCCTACGTGACTTTGTTGAGGGTGAGGGTTAAAGCTTCTTGACCTCACTGTATTTGAACTTGTTGAAATTGAACTTTGTATTGAACCAAAACTTACACTGCTGGCACTAAAATAAATCCAACTTTAAACTTATCTGCTGTGTCGTTGTCAAATTACACTTATTTATGCCCTGATGTGTATATTAGCATATGGTACAGTGGGACATATGGATATATAAAAAATTTATAATAACCGAGGTCTGGATCACTTATAAAAATAATGCTTGGATGATGATCTATATTGATGATCAATGGGGATCATTTACACATCATCAGAAATCCAATATCTGCGTCTGCTCAGTATTTTTGAATTATTAAAAATCACCTGACACTGATTCATATACAACAGGGACAAACTCCACCTGGTGGATTTATCACAATTTTCAAATTGTCTTTGATTTGGTGTGGAGTAACAAGCGAGTCCACCTTCAGCTCCTCTCCCTGGGCCATCTAGCCTGCTGACTTCTGATTGGCTTCCATGTTTCTCGCCCTTTCGCCTACCGAACACCCTCCCCCCTTCTCCTACCCAGTCCTTGGCTGCCACACTTCCTGGTGAGCTGGCATCTTGACCAAACTTTCGGGAACAGGACGTAGCTACGGCAGTAGAGTGTCCACCTGTGAAGGTGTGGCTCATCTGATCGATCCTGCTCTGTGGACACATTTGCAGTTTGGGTTATTTTCCGTTCCAACCAGTGATCCATAACTGGTTCATCAAAGGTCCTGCTGTCCTGTCTGTGGGAAAGTGCATATAAAAGACCCCTTGCTGCTTATCGGAAAGAGTACCCTATGTGGGGGCAGTGGCTTTCCTCCAAAGAAATATATCAGAATGACCATATGTTTGACATCCAATAGCTGATGATAAAAATCAATGCGTTCTAGAGGCATCGTTAAAGAAAACTAACTTTTATTTACCAAACCTCCTGCCGACCAACCAGTCTAAATATAGCTCTTATATTTGTTTGAACACTTTATTGACTTTTTTATTGTTATTGTGCATTAGGGCTTGTCTCAAGTCACGTTGATTGTTTCTTGATAACCTTTTCTGTTAACATGCACTATTGTCTCCTTGTCATTCTTTTATTTTGTTGTAAATATGTTTATTCTGCTGAATAAGTTCTTTTTCAGTGCCGAAGCGCTTGGCTTTCCAGCCATTTTTCAACTCGCGATTATTTGCACAAAACTGGTAAACAGTGTGAGGCAGATAAGGTGAGATAACACCCGCTATTGAATACACAATTTGCAGCATATAGCGCAATGGATTTCTGATAATTACCTACAAGTTCCATAGCAACATGGCTACAGTTCTTTTGCCAAATCCAACCGAATTCAACTATTCATCAAGCCAACTCCTTTAAAAAAGCAATCTCCATCAGCCAGGTGATATATATATATTTCTTTTTGGTAAAGTATTTATTCATCTGAATATGACATTTGTCAGCGCCGGAGCACTGGTCTTCCGGCCATCTTACTATTGGAATTGACATTCTAAATAATCTAAGTTTGATCAGTGCTGTATTAGTCACAGCACCAATCCTGTAGAATTAAGAGGGTGGCTCCTGCTGTATAATGTACAGCACCAGTCACTGCGGTTCATGCAAAAATAGGGAGCATCACCGAGTAGAAGATGTATACTCGGGGCAACTCAAACAATCGTTGTGGGTTACATGTTTTCTCTTATAAAACAAGCTAAGTTTATAGTTGACAAGACATTTTGTCTGTCTTATATAATGTTCAATGTGTTTAAACAGATTGATAGTTGTGTAGGATGTTCGGTGTGTTGATGGTTTGTTCATGATGGTTAAGGGTTGTGGCAGGGGAGGGGGCCCTATGTTTTACCTCTGTTCAGTAAGACCTGCGATCGGTGCATTCCTTTGTCAGCACCGGAGCACTGGTCTTCCGGCCATCTTACTATTGGAATTGACATTCTAAATAATCTAAGTTTGATCAGTGCTGTATTAGTCACAGCACCAATCCTGTAGAATTAAGGGAGTGGCTCCTGCTGTATAATGTACAGCACCAGTCACTGCAGTTCATGCAAAAATAGGGAGCATCACCGAGTAGAAGATGTATACTCGGGGCAACTCAAACAATCGTTGTGGGTTACATGTTTTCTCTTATAAAACAAGCTAAGTTTATAGTTGACAAGACATTTTGTCTGTCTTATATAATGTTCAATGTGTTTAAACAGATTGATAGTTGTGTAGGATGTTCGGTGTGTTGATGGTTTGTTCATGATGGTTAAGGGTTGTGGCAGGGGAGGGGGCCCTATGTTTTACCTCTGTTCAGTAAGACCTGCGATCGGTGCATTCCTGCAATGTGTGGACAAGGATCAACTAGTGGTTCAACGATTGGCTAAAGGAGTGCTTTAATGACTGGCTTAAGGACTGGTTCAAGGACTGGGTTAAGGAGTGTCTTAGTTCAAACTTCCTACATACAGAGCACAGAACCAGTACATTACCCACGACATTGTCCATGTTGTTCACAACATGGGTAAGCATCAACTATTTTTGTCTTATTTAATTATCCCTACAATGAGAGGACTCCTGCTATGTGAAGACAACATTGGTCGGTATCCAGAGGCCGTCCGTTGAAACTAGATTCTATTATATTTATACGGAAATTGCATATCAGTGACGACCTTAAATTGTGTTTGAATTTTCTATAGCCATATCTATATGTTATGCATTTTGTGAATTTTGGATTTACAACAAGAGGCCATTAATACCACAACCATTTAGTTTCAAAATTATGATTAACTTAGGACAGCCGATGGTTAGTGAATAGTATTTTGTATTTGTATTTTTTCCATCCAGCTTTTTGTTTTTTTGGTACATCCCGTCCTGATATGAGCTTAGACGTTGCTAGGACGTAAAACAACAACAAACAAACAACAAACAGAGAAATTTCAGTCACGGACAATTGGTCTTCCTCATTCCTGCTCCTATCCTAGTAATGCTGAGCGCAAGGCTAGATAGTGACAAGTATAATTGTCTTTAAGTCATTGGATTGACCCGGCCAGGGTTCGAACCCGGGAGTTCGAATCCCACGACCTACTATAATGGGAGGTGGACGCTCAACTCATTCGGCCATTGCGTCTGGTTAGGATAATGTTTGTTACATTACTTGTGTAAGCAGGGGTAGTTTTAATCATCGAGAACTCTACAGTTCTTCCTCATTCCATAGCTCCAAAGCCCCTATAATACTAAGACGGCTTACTCCCTCCCTATCTCTCCCATGGTAATGTAAATTTTGCAGTGCCACCTTGTGGTGGGTTTGATCAGCCCAGCTGCTGGTTAGTGTTTCACACGTAAACACATACAATTATATTATGCATGAGATAGGTAAGTATGAATACACATCAATATCAAATTGCTATGAACAAATACACATCATCATCAGCATCATCATCAGCATCACCATCATCACACATCTTTCACATTCATACATATAATATAGCACCTGTTTAACCAAGAGAACAGCCAGTGCACCAAGTGGTGGGTTTGATCATTTTGATTACACAGTACAGGCTGAGTGAGCCGTCTTAGTATTATAGGATCTTTGATAGTTCCTTGCCCCTCTCCTACTAATGCCACACACCAGCTTGAGTAACGACAAGTATAATTTATCAAGTCATTGGTGTCATTCGGCCAGGGTTTCAATCCCCGGACTTGCGACACAGTAAACTCATTTGGCCATCTCATCTTCTTCATGCATTTTAAAGCAATACAACTAAACACCAGCCTCATATAATTGAACCGCTCTCCCGTTTGGATAGATCATGGAATTCGAACCCAATGGTCGAGTCAAACCAATGACTTAAACATTGATACTTGTCACTTGCAAGCCAGGCACTCGGCATTATTAGGATAAAGCAAGGACTGGTTGGCATAGTGTCAGGATAATGCGACTGAGTGGGAAATCGGGTCATATTGCTGATGGACTGGTCTCACTATAAATTTGCCATGAGTGCGCACTGTCACAAGTTGGTACCCATCCTACCATGACCTTAGATGTTACCAGGATGTAAAACTCCAAAAACCAATCAACCTTCCGCCCCCCCAACAACATTCGATCGTGCACATCAACCACAGTGTTCCCCTGTCTTGGTATGGCCCTGGATGTTGCCAGGACGTAAAACTCCAAAAACCAACCAACCAACGACAATGTTCTGATATAGGAGTCGGCTCAGGTCAGACTGACCTGTGGCTGATGTGACAGACGGACTAGCGACGGTGCCCCACCGTCAGCGGTCACCTTTGAGATATCATTATATGCACACATTATCGCCCGATCGAACCGGAAGTAGAGGGAGGGAAGGGTATTGGGTAACGGGTATTGTGCAGCGAGTGGCGGGCGGCGGGCAGTGGGCGGCGGGCGGCGGGCGGCGGGCGGCGGGCGGCGGGCGGCGGGCGGCGGGCGGCGGGCGGCGGACGGCGGGCGGCGGGCGGCGGGCGGCAGCCAGTGGGGGGCGGGAAGCAGGCGGCAGGCAGCGGGCGACGGGGCAGCGGGCGGCAGCCAGTGGGGGGCGGGAAGCAGGCGGCAGGCGACGGGCGACGGGGCAGCGGGCAGCCGGTGGCGGGCAGTGGGCAGTGGGCAGCTGGCAGTGGGCAGCGGGCAGCGGGCAGCGGGCAGCGGGCAGCGGGCAGCGGGCAGCGGGCAGCGGGCAGCGGGCAGCGGGCAGCGGGCAGCGGGCAGCGGGCGGCGGTGGCTCGTTGGCCAGTGTCTTTACCGGAGGTGGAGGAGAGTGGTTGCGGCTGATACGAGAGTTATCGTGACTTATGACCGCCAGTTGGCGCCACCGACCCCCCCTAAGCACTGAATACACACATTCATCAACCGGATGCCATTGTTAGGCGGGCTTTTCTCTATACAGCCAAGGGGCGGAGGAATGTGCTTCTCCCGGCCCTCCTTTGTGTCACAGAGGGATGGACCCGAGCACGGCACAGGAATGCTTCCCGACATGCAATAGTGCCGGTCCCATTTCTCGCCATGACGCAGCAAAAGATCAACACTGTTGTTGTTGAAGATTTATACTGCCTATCATGGCTAAGCCTGAATAGGCTTATTTTCACCATTAGACAGTTTGTCGATAGAAAGCCCGAGCCTACACTTTTACCGACCCAAGGGATTTTTAACCTCCCACACCACATAGACATGGTATGAGAGCAACTGGCCTTTGATGATGCTGTAAGTTATACACAGCTGTGAGTTTCTCTTCTGAAGTCACAGAAATGTTCTGTTATTGGCCGGGATTAGTGTAACTATGAAATAACACCATTAATTACCATCTCTCTCTCTGTCTATATATATATATTTATATATTTATAGACCTCCATTCGGTCTGCTTGCACCCGTTGCTTTTAAGGCGACTAGACGGGATGGCCAAATGAGTTGAGCGTCCATCTCACATTTCTGTAGATTGTTGGAAACAAACCCTGGTCGAGTCAAACCAATGACTTAAAAAATTGATACCAGCCAGGCGCTCGGCATTATTAAAATAGGGCAAGGGCTGTTTGGCCCAGTGTCAAGATAATAATTGTGACTGAGTGGGATATCAGGTCATTTTGCTGGTGGCCAGTCTCCCAGTGGGAATCACTATAAAGATGCCATGAGTGTGCACTGTCACAAGTCAGTACCCGTCCTGATATGACCTTAGATGTTGTCAGGACGTAAACACCCAACAACCAACCAACAAGCTTTCAAGGGGTGGCGCAGGTGGTGGTGGTAGGTTCAATATGACCGAGCTGTAATTGACGACGTCATCTGGTTGGTATTCTTCTCAACTCTGGGCCACCAAAGGCGAAGGTGACCATCAAAGTAGTGTCTGATCGCGGTCACAGAGGGCCGTGGCCTTCTTGTAGAGGAGTAATGAACGTCTGAGGCAGCTTTAATGCTGACCCTAAAGGCCCGGTCACATAAACGTTAGTGGACGTAGTTGAACATAGTTGAATGTAGTTGAACGTACTTCTCCGTCATGCTAACTTGGTAATAACATGGGTGAGCCGTGATCTCCAATTACATTTTTGGACATGTTCAAAAGAGTGGTACAATAGAGGCTGAATTTGCATCCATGATGGCAACGTAATCTCGCATACTGTAGCATATTGTAGCCTACTCTAGCATGGTCACTCTATTGTACTTGGACGAATCCCTTGTCACATAGCGGTTAGTGGATGTAGGTGAACATAGTTGAGGCTAACGTAGTTGAATGTAGTTGAACATAGTTTAGCATACTGGCATCCATACCATAACGTATTTATCCGTACCGTAACGTATTTATCCATACTGTAACGTATTTATCCATATTGTAAAGTACTTATCCATACCATAATGTATTTGTCCGTACCGTAACCTATTTATCCGTACCAAAACCTGCCGTACCTTACCGTATTTCAATGTAGTTTAACATACTTACACCACGTTTGAGCCACGTTAGCCTCCACTACGTTCACCTACGTTCAACTACGTCCACTAACGTGTATGTGACCAGAGCATCAAGAAGGCAGTGCGACTGGGCACCACCGGCAATAAACACTAGCCTTTTGCGCCTGGCTCCTAAATTAAACACACATAACGAATATGCAGTGGTAATGCAAAAATTAGACGGTTTGGAACTGCAGTACAAAGGTAAGATGGTGTATTTGATTTGTTTTCATTCATCGACTGGCTACGACCAGGTGCGGTGGCCGAATCGGTAGAATGCAGGCCTCACATGCTTGAGATCGGGAATTTGGTTCCCGGTCGAGTCAAACCAATGACTTATAAAATTGATACTTGTCACTTCCTAGCCTGGCACTCGGCATTAATAGGATAGGGCAAAGGACTGGTTTACTCAGTCTCAGGATAATATGAGTGAGTGGGATATCGGCTCATAGTTCTGGTGCCCTGATTTCCTACTGGAGCAGCACTTTAAATCAGCATGACTGTCACAAGTCCGTACCCGTCCTGATATGATCTAGGATGTTGCCAGGACGTAAAACTTCAACAGCCAGCCAGCTTTTTTCTTGATCGACGAATTGAGTGGTGTGCGTTTGGAGAGGACCACCTCACACGGTGTGGTCCTGATATGACCTTAGATGTTGCCGGGATGTAAAACTCCAACAACAAACCATACGGTGTGGCTTCGTGAGCCGAGTCCCGTTTTAGTGCGGCACTAAGCCGCTAGGTGTCGCCGTGTGACCAGACACTTATTGGGCGTAACTCAAACCGGAAGTAGGAACACAAGCACAGCACGCATGCGGCTGGGATGGGATGAGGGGAGGAGGGGGGGGGGGGGGAGACAGCAGGCAAGGTCTGTCTTCTTGGCCGGTGGTTAAAGCCGCATAGTCCGATGAAGGATAACATTTTCAAAACCAAAAGAATTATCTAGATTTGATTCTACATATATAAGTTAGATACTCATGCACTTATTGAGCTTATTGAGCTAAAGTAAAGCTACTAGAAAAGAGAAGGATAATCCACCTAAAGCCAAGACATTAAGCGTCTAACCTAACCACTAAGGGACACCAGAGCAAGCAAGGCACCACTACTGAGGTAGACCAGAAGCCAGATCAAAGCCCATGAAAGGAGCACACTGGAAATGGCCGCCAAGGCATGGAATGCACAAATGGTGAAAGAAAGACAAATCCCTGACCTAAAAACGTACAAAAAATATCTGTGCAAAATAAAAACTGGGAACCCCAACTGAACTGCACCACAAGGGGGCAGGTGATATGTCACCGCCCACCGACTGGACAGCCCAGGGTGGGATAACCGGAAATATAAAAGCCAGATAACATATCCAACAACAATATAAATCAAATCAAATCCAAATAAACATAACTCAGCCACCTATTACGTACAAGCCTATGGACATTTAAATAAAATAGGCTAGTATAGAATTAGGTAGAAAAAAGCGGAAAACTCTTCCCAAGAAAACCCCAAAACACTAACATAGAACCTTAAGAAAACAACTAACATAGTAATATGAATAGAACAAAAATACAATGCCAAGAGGGCCCAAAAAAAGTAACATAGGCTACTAAACGTACCAACAGACTATCTATCTGTTACTGAAATGCAGACAATCAAATAACTTATCAGCAGCTACTGTTTGCCAGCATTGAAAACAAGCCTGGGTACCCAGGCTTACATGCTATGGACAGAATAAATGCAGCCTCAATACAAAATAAATATAAATTAAAACAATAAAAAAATATTTGTTTCTGAATAGAAGGGAATACTCTTTGTTTAACAACAACCCCATCACAAAAGGTAGATATCGGCTATTGGGAGTGGGGGGGGGGGGGGGAGGGAATACTGAGTCAATTTAATAGAACCTGCTACTGCAGAAGCTGATGGTGTCCAACATTTTAGTGTGCATCCCAAACCAAAATTCTGCAAACTTTTTCATGACACAATTATCAAGATTTGATTCTTGGCTACATATCTAGCTTTTATGTTGGTGCACTTATTAAACATTTGTCACCACATAGAAGGGAATGCTGAGTGAATTTAATAGAATCGATGATGTCAGAGTTTTGGCATTTTTGCCAAAACTAATTTGCCATGTTTGCACTTAAAATATTAAAAATGTTTACCATTGAAATAAAACGTTACTCCAATCTAAAGCAAAGTAAATAATAATGATCGATCTAATATAGTTATCTCAGAAAAATGACAGAAGCTCAAAATCATCAGACTATGCAACTTTAAGGTGACAAGGTCAAGGTCTGCAATATGGAGATCTTGATCGAATATGGGGTAGTGTGGTATGGATGGAAGGCAGGCGGGTGTTGATCGAGTGACGGAGAAGTGTCACCCGAGAGGTGTCCCTGTGTTAATCGAGGAGATGGACAGCAGGGGATGAGTTGAAAGGTAGAGAGGGTACTGATCGAGGTGGAGGCAGTGCGAAGCGAACATGGGTGTTGATCGAGTTGGCGCAGTGTGAGGTGAAACACGGTTCGTAGGTTTGGGGTATATCCAGAGTATGACTATAAGATGGGGGAGCGTTTGGATGGTCGAGCAGTGTGAGGAGGAAAAGGCTGTGGGTTGATCGAATTGGAGCAGTGTGAGGTTATTGTTAATCAGGTCAAATGTGTGTGAATGGTGATCGAGGTGTAGTAGGGTCAGGGTGATAAGTGGGAAGGTGGTGATCGAGGTGTGGCAGTGTGAGGGCGAAAGGTGGGTAGGTGTTGCTCGAAAATGTAGCAGTTTGGGAGCTTGGGATTATTACGATAGGGTAAGGACCGGTTGGCTCAGTGTCAGGATAATGTGACTGAGTGGGATCTCAGGTCATGGTGCTGGCCGCCTGGTCTCCCAGTGGGGAACCACTATAAAATAAAAAGTCACCATGAGTGTGCACTGTTACACGTCAGTACCCGTCATGATATGACCTTAGATGTTGCCAGGATGAAAAGCTCCAACAACCAACCCAATGCACAAATAACGACGAGAGCGTCAGGCAGTTCCTCTCTGCTTAAAACCAGTCTTAAAACATGTATAGCACAATCCACGCCACCACAAGCTTAAGTGCGCAGGCGCATGCCCCTATAGACTGCAGCTGTGTTCGATTGCCGGCGTAAAAATGGCGGTTTGGTGCACCAGCTGCTACCTTCATGATCTTGTTAGAGGGACTTCTGGTCGTCACTGGAACTCAGGCTAATAATCTATGGGACGAGCGTGTTGATAAAAGATGCGCCCAATCATGTTTTATTGGCGCTCCTCGGGGCACCCACCCACTAGGCTTCGAACTTATGACTCTCTAAGGTGTGCTGGTAACTGCAGTTAACTTTTCCTCCAACTATCTATGGCCCAGTTATGCTGAATGCTATATAGATTGTGTTATGATTGTAGTTACCAGTTGCCATGTCTACAGTAAGGGCCCCACTCTGCCCACTCTGCTTACCCTGCCCACTCTGATTACTCTGCACACTCTGATTACTCTGCTTACTTTTCAAACTCTGCTTACTCTGTCCACTCTGTTTACTCTGTCCACTCTATTTACTCTGCTTACTCTGCCCACTCTGCTTTCTCTGTCTGCTCTGTCCACTCTGCTTACTCTGTCCATTCTGTTTACTCTGCTTACTCTGTCCACTCTGTTACTCTGCTTACTCTGCCCACTATGCTTACTCTGTCCACTATGTTTACTGTGTCCACTCTATTTACTCTGCTTACTCTGCCCACTCTGCTTACTCTGTCCACTCTGTTTACTCTGCTTACTCTGCTTACTCTGCTTACTCTGCACACTCTGCTTACTCTGTCCACTCTGTCCACTCTGTCCACTCTGTCCACTCTGTCCACTCTGTCCACTCTGTTTACTGTGCCCACTCTGTTTACTCTGCTTACTCTGTCCACTCTGCTTACTCTACCTACATGGATGCATTTTTCTACACATCTGTAGGCATAGTGATATATTATGCAGCTATTTTGCTTAATGTTAGAGTATATTTTACTATATCTACAGGTATGCACAGACATATTTGTAGGCATAGTGATATATGCCGCCATTTTGCTTACTGTTAGAGTATATCTCACTATCTACATACATAATTATACAGACATACCTGTAGGCACAGTGATATACTCAGCTATTAAACTTACTGTTAGAGTATATTTCACTATACCTACATACATAATTATACAAACATGCCTGTATGCATAGTTATATACTCAGCCATTATGCTATGTGTTAGAGTATACATCACTATACCTACAGGCATATTCAGACATAATTATAGGTATAGTGATATATGCAATCATTTTGCTCACTGTTAGTGTTAGAGTATATTTCACGATATCTACAACCATATAGAGACATACCTTTAGGCATAGTAAGATTATCAGCCACTGTGCCTGCATAGAGGATATACAACCAGCAAGAACTGCAGCCACAGCCTAGCTGGGTGCGTGTGCGTGTGCGTGTGCGTGTGCGTGTTCATGTGAGTGTAATATGCTTCCAAGTACCAGCAACCCTGCTCCGAGTCGCAGACAACCATATCTACAGGTGCAGCGTAGTCGCGAGCCTCGAGGTGCAGCCAAAGGGCAGGCCATTAAATCTCATCATACAAAGCTTATTCTTTGGGGGATATAATATCAAAGCTGCACTAGAGACCAGGTTCACACAGAACGGACTCTGTGTCGCTGTGTTCTTTCAACTCTGACATACCCACACTATGTAAACCATCATAGGAATAGGAATTCTGCTATTGTTTGGAATGTCTTCTGCTGTTATTTGCAATCTTTTCACTTTTGGCTTTCCTAATAATGCAGAGCATCAGGCTATGTGGCGACAAACATCAATTTGTGCGCAGCTTCAGTTTGATCCAGTCAAGGAATGATCGATTCCATGTAATGATGCGATCGATTCCATGACCTGCTGCACCAGAAGCGGCTGCACTAACCATCCTGCCATCCTGGATAGAGCCATCAGGATATCAGAGTGGGAAGGTAGAGGATTAACACAGGCACACCTCTCGGGTCACACCTCTCTACCGCTTGATCAACACCCGCCTGCCTTCCATCCATACCACACTACCCCATATTCGATCAACATCTCCATATTTGCTACCTCTCAGTATTGCACACCTTGACCTTGACCTTGTCACCTTAAAGTTGCATAGTCTGAAGATTCTGTTCACTCCTCTCGGTAATTGTAATCACGGATCCAGATTTTGAATATCCAAAATTGATTAAATTATCAACACGGCCGGCACCGGTAAGGTTTGCGGGTAGTTGTATTAGTTGGCAGTTAGTTAGTTGTTCGAGCATCTTATAAATTATACTGATTGTAATGTAAGTTTAATCTGCATAGTCTGATGAATGCATAGATTTGTCAAAACCAAAACAATTATCTAGATTTGATCTTACATATCTTTTTTTTTAACAGTTTATTCATCAGAATATACATTCTTTCAGTGCCGAGGCACTGGACTTCCGGGCCCTTCACATTAGATTTTATATTGGTAGATCAGTGGGTACTTAGGTAGAGCATATTAGTAGATTATGAAGGAGGTTAGTGTGTTAGTGGGTTAGCTGTAATAAGTTCAGTGTTATGGGCTAAGATGGTGGGTCGCTGCAAAACTGCACTGCTATTACGGGTATGGTGTATGTGTAAAATAAGCATTTGTTGCCCCATGTAAGGGAATGCAGGTTCAATCTAATAGAACCGGTTACTGCTAAAGGCTATAAGCCGTGTTCATACGGGCAATGTAAATCGATTCGTAGAAATCGACTTGCCTAGTTCGGGTTACATTTCGCGTGTGGACGGGCATCTGAGTCGAATTAGGGCTGAATCGATTCCTGTGATCCGGTTACTGTACACCACTTGTCGAGGTAGTGTAAGTGTGTCGATTTCTGTGAACCGATTTATTTTGCCCGTGTGGACACACTGAGGCGGATTAAGGACGTCACATGCATGCGCAGTCGAGACCTTAGTTTGTTGACTTTCCGGTCTATCAAAAGCGCATACTATATAATTTGGTCTATGAACTGGATAGAGGTGCACAGATGTTTTTTTCATCATTTATTTATAGGTTTTCACTGTCCAGCAGAAGTTTTTACGGTTCCAAAACAATATGATTCAGTCTATACATATCTAGGTCAAACCCACACTCTCTCGTGGCGACGTCGACTAAGCAAAACTGGCGCTGGTTAGTATCGACTTGCTCATGCGGTGATGTCGATTACCGGCCCAAGTCTGCCCGTGTGAACGGGCGTCTAAATCGATTTATATAAATCGCCTTGTCTAAATCGATTTAAACTTTTCCCGTGTGAACACGGCTTATGATGGCAATAGTTTTGCCATGCTTGCAGAAACTAATTTGTCAAATTTGAACTTCAAATACATCCAAAGTTAGCCATTTAAAATAAAAGTTGCTTCAAACTAAAGTAAGGTAGATTATAACCATCGACCTAATATATTTATCTCAGAAAATAAGAGAAACTCAAAACCAACGGACTATGCAACTTTAAGGTATGCATGATCGATGACTTCCAGGCAATTTGTGATTGATTTCTTCCACAGTGACAAGGCACCATTCTTACACTGGCTTTGTTTCTTGGAGCTGGTTAATTGCAGTTATGGGTCATGAAGCTAACCTGGAAGGACAAAGTGACAAATAAGGAAATACTCGAACGGACGTGGCTGCCCTCTATCAAAGACCCTATAATACTAAGACGGCTGTGCCACCTTGTGGTGGGTCTGATCAGCCCAGCTGCTGGTTGGTGTTTGACATGTAAACACATACAATTATATTATAGATGAGATAGGTAAGTATCAATACACATCAATATGAAATTGCTATGAACAAATACACATCATCATCAGCATCATCATCAGCATTACCATCATCACACATCTTTCACATTCATATATACATTTATGCATATAATATAGCACTTGTTTAACCAAGAGAACCGCCAGCGCACCAAGTGGTGGGTTTGATCAATTTGATTACACAGTTCAGGCTGAGTGAGCCGTCTTAGTAATATAGGGTCTTTGCCTCTATGGAAGATCTTCTGATCAAAAAGAATCTCCCGTGGACTGGACACCTCATGAGGATGTCATCAGACAGGCTACCAAAGCAGATCCTCTATTCTCAACTGTCTTCTGGTTACAGAAAGAGAGGGCGCCCTCGTCTCTGGTTCAAGGATACCATCAAGAGAAACCTGAAGCTGAGAGACATTAAGACTGACTCATGGACATCACTCTCACAGCAGAGAGCTAAATGGAGAGCCGCATTCAACATGTTCAAGGAATGAAAGCAGTCTTTGTCGCATCGTGACCGACAGCATGATGATGATGATGATGATAGGTTTACAAACACCGCCTACACATGCGTGTGCGTGTGCGTGTGCGTGTGCGTGTGCGTGTGTGTGTGCGTGTGCGTGTGCGTGTGCGTGTGCGTGGGTGTGCGTGTGCGTGTGCGTGTGCGTGTGCGTGTGCGTGTGCGTGTGCGTGTGCGTGTGCGTGTGCGTGTGCGTGTGCGTGTGCGTGTGCGTGTGCGTTGTGCGTGTGTGCGTGTGCGTGTGCGTGTGCGTGTGCGTGTGCGTGTGCGTGTGCGTGTGCGTGTGCGTGTGCGTGTGTGTGCGCGTGTGCGCGCGCGTGTGTGTGTGCGTGTGCGTGCGCGCGTGCGCGTGTGCGTTGAGGGGGGTGTGTGTGAGGGTGTATATGTGCCGACGTGTTGGGTGTGTGTGGTTGGTTGTTGGAGTTTTATGTCCTGGCAACATCTAAGGTCATATCAGGACGGGTACCGATTTGTGACAACACACACTCATGGTGAGTTTATAGTGCTTCCCCCACTGGGAAATCAGGCCGCTGGCACCATGACCTGATATCGCACTCAGTCACATTATCCTGACACTGACCGAACCAGTCCCTGCCCTATCCTATTAATGCCGAGTGCCAGGCTAGGAAGCGACGAGTATAAATGTCAAACAAACAGAAAACGTTACGGAAATAATTACCAGACGGGATGGTCGAATGGGTTAGAGCGTCCGTCTCCCGTGTTGGTAGATCGTGGGATCGTGGGTTCGAACACTGGTCGAGTCAAACCAATGACTTAAAAAATGTATTCCTGTTGCTTCCTAGCCAGGCACTCGGCATTATTAGGATAGGGCAGGGACTGGTCTGCTCAGTGTCCGGATAGTGTGACTGAGTCAGGTATCAGGTCATGGTGCTGTTGGCCTGGTCTGGGCTGGTGGGGCACTATAAAGTCATCATGAGTGCGCACTGTCACAAGTCGGTACCCATCCTGATATGACCTTAGATGTTGCTAGGACACAAACAAAAAACGACAAAAAAACGGAAATAATTAAATGGGGACATCATGGTAAGCAATGTATCGCACATATCGGTTACTGTGATGAAATCCTGTTAGATCGGAATTTATCTACGTGCTATACATATATGCTATACTTATACTTATACTTATCCTCTTCTGCTTATATATTTAGGCATAATATCCTGTTAACGGATTCAGCCTGTCTATGCATATATATATATATTTTTTTTTATACATACAATTGTGTAGTGATAATCCCATTATCGCCCATAATAATTAGGAATGGCCTCTGCAACCGTCCACCCCAATTTACGAATGGGCTCTCCCTCCTGGTTGTCACACGCGTGGACTCTACTCCTCACTCCTAAATCTAAAAGTTGTCCTCATATAGACATTCCTCGTACAAACTTTCCGATTAAAACACAGCAACACAGCATATAAATGACTAAATAGAGGGAAATGTGTCGCGCTGGCGTGATGGTGATAATTAATCTCAAAAGCCACCCTTTGGCTTTTTTTAAACAATGAAGGAGGTGCAATCACAAGGATTTCTTTTTTTTTTGTGACAAGATTTAATTCTGCCCATAACGTATAATCTCCCGTGAGGGTGCTTGTTTTCAACGCTGGACAGCTGTGATACTGGATTGGTCTGGTCCCGCACTCAGGAGTGCTTACCTGATCTTTCTCGGGCCAACCTTTGCGGTTTTGGGTGTTAGTAGTTTCTATATTAGGTTTTTTTTAATTTTAAAAGTTTGTTCCTAACCTGTATACGATAACTTAGCTGACTATGTACATCTACGCAGATGACATGAGAGATTAGCTCCATTAAAACGGGAAGCCTGGCTACTACTACTAGTACTACTCTTCCATAAATCCACAGAACGTACAAGGAGTCACGGACTGAGAGCCCTAGCTTAATGGCCACTCCACAGGTTCGAATAGAATCCATTAAGCGCATATAGACCACCATCAGCATTAAAGTTGATGGTTTTGAGTTTCTGTCATTTTTCTGGGATAAATATATTAGGTTGGTCGTTAGAATCTACCTTGGTTTACTTTGAAGTAGCTTTTATTTTAGATGGCAAGCATACATAATTAATTTAGTCAAGGACACCAAAACTCTGACATCAGTAACTGATTCTATTAAATTGCCTCAGAATTCCCTTCTATGTGGCAACACATGTTTAATAAGTGCACCAGTATCTATCTATGTTATGCTGCAGTCACACTACGACGTGTCTCACCAATGTTGGACAACGCGTGCTAACGTGTTGGGTTTTTGGGCGAAATGTCGGGACGCATCGGGATGCGTTACCGGCGCGTAGGTACACGTCGGTACAAGTCGGTACACGTTGAGTGATAGCAACGTGTGAATGGACACGTCGGGTCGCGTCGGGTCGCGCCGATCGTTTTGTGCTTGCACAAAACTTTCGGCGTGCCCCAACGTGCCCCGATGGGTTGGAGGGGGCGTTACGGACGCGTTATCAACATATCGATGCCCGTTGGTGGCGCGCCGGGGGAATGCTGGCAGACCATTGGCCTTTTTTTCCCCCAAACTGCGAGCGTTCCGTCAACGCGTCGGTAACGTCCCATCGACGGTTAGCCGGTGCGCTATTGGCGTTTCTCAGCGCGTTGGAGGGTGTTGCCGGCGCGCCTGGACGCGTTGGCAGCGGGTGTGGACGTGTTGCCGGCGCATCCTAACATGTCGCTGGCAGGTATGTATGCATTGACATGGTACTAACACGACACCAACGCGCCACCCCCACGCCGTCAACGTGCCGATAGCGCGCCGACAACATGCCAATGGCACGCTGGGAACCCGCTGGCGGGACGTTGACATGTTGTTCCGCCGCACATCGCAATGCGTTGGCCGTGTGCCAAAAACACGCCACTAACATGCTACAACCCGTCAAACTTTCTCCCAAAACGCCGAAAACTTGAAGGTGTCCCGTGTGCTAGCAAATATTTTGCGCGTTGGCGGCGCGCCGGGGGAAACGTCGTAGTGTGACTGCACCATCAGATATGTAGAATCAAATCTCGATAATTGTTTTGGTTTCTAAAATTTGATATTTTCATGGACTATGCAGCTTTAATACGCAATCCACGGGGTCAAATAGAATCCATTTAGCAAATATAAACCACCATCAGCATTAATAGAGGGCCGTAAAGGACAGTGTACGGCGGTAGAGATGGTGGAATGAGTGGACCTTCTTTTCTTTCTTTCATCTTTCTCTGTCTTTCTGTTGATACCGCGGCCCCTTTTCAGTTAGACAGAAGCAAGCACCAGATGGGATGACCGAATGAGTTGAGCATCCGTCTCCATTTTGGTACATGGGATTCGAATCCATGGGTTTGAACCCTCGTCGAGTCAAACCAATGACTTAAAAATGTATACTTGTCGCTTCCTAGCCTAGCGCTCGGCATTAATAGGATAGGGCAAGGACTGGTTTAGCACAGTATCAGCCTAATATGACTGAGTGTGATATCAGGTCAGGGTGCCAGTGGCCTGGTCTCCCAATACAACAGCACTATAAAGTCGCCATCAGTGCACACTGTCACAAGTCAGTGCCCGTCCTGACATTACCATAGATGTTGCTAGGACGTAAAACTCATTAGTGGTACAAAGACCATTTTATTTTTTATTTTTTGGACCATTAGTTGTTTAAGCAGGGGAAATTTCAGTCATAGACGACTGGTCTTCCTCATTCCACCACTGGTCGATAGAAAGCCCGAGCCTACACTTTTACCGACACAAGGGATTTTTAACGTCCCACACCATATAGACATGGTATGAGAGCAACCGGCCTTTGATGACGCTGTAAGTTATACACAGCGGTGGAAATCCAAATTGGCAGAGCTGGGGGCACGGGGAATCGAACCGCCGACCCTCAGATTAGGAGTCTGACCTAGAAAAAAGTCAGACACTCTAACCACTCCGCCACAGAGAGCGCCACAGTGGTACAAAGCATCGGCTCGTTGAAGCATTCCTAGACAGTGATATCTGAATGCCTAGGCCACCAAAGCAGGTACGGATGTGCTCATTGCGCAGCCGCTGACGTGACAGCCAATGGGAGAGCCGGAAAGGTGCACTCGTCGCGCCGCGCATTCCCAGTGCCATCCAACGCCCGGCACGGCACCATTAGTGCGTCACGTGACAACGGAAGTGTGGCGCCGGAGCTGCCATGCGCGGGGTGACATGGGTACTTTATGTGCACTTCCGGGTGGGACCTGATATATCCGGTGGTCAGTGTCTACGAGTGCGTGTCGGAAACAATCGAACGCAGATGTGATGTGTGTGAGATATTAACGCCAATATAACTCGAGCCGAGTATATTATAACTTATAAGTGGAAAGCACAGCAAGAAATGATATGTTACAGAAAACAACTATGATGGATTCGTCATTTTTTTTTGCGTCTGAGCTTTTAATAAGCTACTCACCACAATTAACATCGTCGTGTGTTTGATATGGAAGTAACTATGTATATGTATATATCTATATATATATATATATATATATATAAAGGACATTCTCCAATACACAAGAAGACAATCAATACATCAATAAAGTGGGGTGATTATATATTCGCTTGCAAGAGATCCCCTGCCTAATTAAAAAGAACAGAATCCTTCAGTGCGACTGAGTGTGTTTGGTGCATCCAGTAGGGACAGGGCGGGCCGGTGGCAGTAATTCCCATACAAGCCTTTATACTCTCATAATACGGTTATACATCACATCATTTGTAAATTATAGTAGAACCGCAGGGAACATTTGCATCACTTTTTTTCAACTGAAAACAGAACTCTGGTTTCTATACATCCGGTGCAATTATCATAACCGCTAGCCCCATTAGCTGAGTTTGCATAACTGAGCCCCCACCATAACTCCCACCACCACACCTCAACCCCACACTCCACCCCTCCCCATACACCACAACCCACCCCTAAATGCGCACGCGTGACCAGGCCTAAATCTCAGCTATAACTCAGACCATTAGTGGTACAAAGCATCGGCTCGCTGATCAATCGGAATCTGCCTAGGCAGGCAATCGAACACGCCTCTCTGCAGCTCCGGGCCGTGTGCATGTCTTGACCATTCAGTCGCCATCTTCAGCTAGCCTTTTGTCAGCAGTAGTTCGACTCTCTCCAACTACACCTCCGCCCGCCTCCCTCGCCCACCCTTCTCACCCCTCACCATCACCAGATCACCACCACCACCACTCACAGACAGGAACCTGAGACATAACCGTATTCAACGCTATACGGAGCGACCCAACCAGCCACGGTTGCGACCCAACCAGCCATGGTTGAACTCGTTTGAGCCCGTTTGAACTTGTTTCTGGTACAAAGGCTAGGGGACCAGGTTGGAAACTGAGCGATAATAGCTGAAAGCTCCTGTGCCTCTGCCTGAGCAAATGAATGCCAGGGGACCAGGCTAGACCTCCACAGACTAGAGGTCTAGTCAAATATTATTTGACTAGTTTATTGTTCAGACATTATTACATATTTATGTATCGTTTGCACAGATTAAATTGTTTGAAGTATATTTGAAATTTATCTACATTGATTTCTGTTTAAATCACACAATATACTACTTACTGAATGGGAAACTCATCCTGCAAGGGTATGCTCAATATGACCCAGTGGTCAGCCGTTTTTGCTCCTTTCCTCGCTGTGGACCCTTCTCTGAGAGGGTCGAGCGGTGGTGCTAGTTACAGGAAGTGGCTCCGGGTGGCGCCAATGGGCCGATGCTCGAAATAGAAATATATGAGTACCTTTGTTATTTATATGCATGATAATAGATTATATATAATAGTAATTAAATGGTATTTATTTATAAATCGAGTTTCTTGCGGGTTACCAGCTCACAGGGAGGTTGGTTGGTTGTTGGAGTTTTATGTACTGGCAGCATCTAGGGTCATATCAGGATGGGTACCGACTTGTGACAGTGCACACTCATGTTGATTTCTCAGTTCTGTCCCCATTGGGAGACCAGGCTGCCAGCACAATGACCCAATATCCCACACAGTCATATTATCCTGATACTGCGCAAATCAGTCCTTGCCCTATCCTATTAATGCCGAGCACCTGGCTAGAAAGCGACAAGTATCAATTTGATAAGTTTTGGTTTGACTCGGCTGGTATTCGAACTCCCGACCTTCCGCAGGGGAATCGTGCGCTCTACCGATCAGGCCACCGCGTCAAGTCTTCAGGCTAAGGGATATTGATTAACTTAATATGTTAATAAAATAAAACAAAAATTACAGAAAATCAAACCATCATAAATCTCAACCTTAAATATTCTTGGTCTTCAAATGTTAACCAGTTGGATCCGGAGAAAACAAATATTAAATTAGCTTAGAAATAACCAGCTACTCACACAGATTCTAGAATATGATATTGACCTGGGGCGCTTGAAATCTGATTTGTTGAACTGAGTAGGTTGCCGGATATTGCAATGAATGTCACAATAGAGAGTGTGTTATTTCATACTATTTCGTCTGTCAGTTCACTCTTTTAGCACAGATCAATATGCCTGTGGGCATGGGATTGATGTCACCTTATAAAGACAGCCATATTCTCACTCTGATATGGACCCCTTTCTATGTATTATCAACATAGCATAAATTGTGTGTCCCCTCCCCATCTCTATTCGATTCCCTCCTCGTCATTCTCCTTGGGCCTAAATCCCCATATTTGGTAATAATTGATCAACACAAGACCAGTACAGTATATAGTGGCGTTTATTCTTCCTATTCAGCTTGTTACAGTTAGAGTCATGATATGAGATTTAGAGTTTGAGGTTTCCAGGCACTTAACTCTATAGAGACAGTTCTTACAGTATATAGTTGGGTTGGGTGGGATGGTGAATCTAAGCTGGAGAAAAACATGTCCGATCGATTGAAACGCTCTGGTCGAAGTATCTGGATTTGTAATACGTCACGATTTGTTAATGAGAATTACGTTAGATGGCGCATCGAGCGGCGACCATTTATTAGTTACTGAGACAATGGTAGGGGGCGCCAGAGATCACGTCCATAGTTACTGAGTGTGTGTTGGTCTCGCGCGCTCAATTACCCACATTGTGAGCAACATAGACAATCTATATTTAGTAAACACCAATCCAAAAATGTAATTTAAATAAAAGATCTTTACCTGAAAATAATTGTAATTCTAACTTTTCTTGTTATGACATGATTATGGAACAATGAAAGAAATTAGGAATCTAAAAAACATCATTTGTTTTGAAGGTTTGATTCCAATGTTTATCCTCATTTGTGGATTGACATTTAAGGGGTTTTGCATCTGAACTCTTCATATATATATATCAATATATATATATATATTTATATATTTATTTATGTATGGGTAGTTCTCAGAAACTGCACACCACTTTTGTGACATGGAAACCCAAATTGAAAACATTCCAAATAATTGCACAATCCATGGTCATATGAAGGCTTGGGAAAAGGTACGAAAGCCTGCCGACCAATCGAATGGATGGACAATGGACTCATTTGTCCATCGAAGAACAACTCAAAACAAAAATATGGTGGTCAGGGGAGAGGAAATGTATCTTTCCTGCTGACTCATTGCGGCCATTGTGGTGTTCACTCGGGCAGAGTGGTTAGAGTATCTGACTTTTTTCTAGGTCAGGCTCCTAATCTGAATATCGATGGTTCGATTCTCCATGCCCTTACCTCTGCCAATTTGGATTTCCACCGCCGTGTATAACTTACAGCATCATCAAAGGCCAGTTGCTTTCATGCCATGTCTATGTGGTGTGGGAGGTTGAAAATATCTTAGGTCAGTAAAAGCATAGGCTCAGGGTTTCTATCGAATAACTGCCTATTGGTGAAAATAGGACTATTCAGACTTATCCATGATAGGCAGAATAAATCTTCAATAATTTCTTTTTCTTTATAATCTCAGTATTTCCTGTAGAGTTTCAGCGCTATTCCCTTTTTCACCACTGTCTTAAGTTATAATATATCTTATAAATAATGTACACAAATTACTATAATCTAGAACATACATAAGAGGGCTGTATAAGAAAAACCAATAATACAATTTTCCTGAATAAAATATATTTTAAACACAAAAAAAAGAATAAAATGTCATATAGGAAAGCATCGACTCGGTACATGCAGGCCCTTCCACATTACTCTACAACAGTATGGCATCTGAAATCCGCATAATTTCTTTTTCCTGAATAAAATATATTTGACAAAAACAAAAAAAGAGAATAAAATGCCATATAGGAAAGCATCGAATCGATACATGCAGGTTCTTCCACATTACTCTACAGCAACATGACCTCTAAATTATGAATGCATTCCAAGGAGACCCAGTAGAGCTCCATCACACCTATACGCACTTACAGGGCGTGGAGGGGCGAGCACTCAGTCGCTGCCGGTCGGCGCTCTGAGAATTTATTAGCAGAAATACAATTACCCTGCAAAGCCGCCAGCGAAAACCAACTCCTGGGCCGCGTTCAGGCTCGGTCTTGGAGGCGTCTCGGCGACGTCTCGGCGATGCTTTTTGGCTTATTTGCGTTCAGGGTGCGTCTCGACGACGTCTCGGCGATGCCTCCCTTTTCAATCAGGAGACAAAAAGCGCCTCGAAAATGGCCGCCGTCTCCAGTGGTTTCAGCCTATCACAGCGCAGCTTTCCCATTGCAAATGGCCACTGCCTATGGGGGCGGCCATTTTCGAGACAACAAACTACCTTTGCCGTTCAGACTAGCATGACGTCAGGCCCGTCGCCGAGGCGCCTCCGAGACGGAGCCTGAATGCGGCCCAGGAAATGTGCCACAATTAAATGTCGCGGGTGATGATTTAATTTAGGTTGAGTTTTATAGCCTCATCTGAACGAACTGTGTGGTCGCGCATGGTGTCACGTGACTTACGATTGGTTGCTTGTTGGAGTTTTACGTGCTGCCAACATCTAAGGTCATATCAGGACGGGTACCGACTTGTGACAGTGCGCATTCATGGCGACTTTATAGTGCTGTCAAACTGGGAAATCAGGTCATCGGCACCATGAACCGATATTCCACTCGGTCACATTATCCTGACACGGAAGTAGCCAGTTCTTGCGCTATCCTATTAATGGCATGAGAGAAAATTGGTGCATTGCACACGCAGCACAAACAGCACAAACAGCACATGCAGCACACGCGGCACATGCAGCATAGACTTGCAGCACAGACTTGCACCAGATATCAGAAGTACAGCAAATATGTAATTCCAGAAACCGATATATGATTGTATAACAATTAATACTTTATATATATATATATATATATATATATATATATATATAAATATATATTGTTGCTTTGTGTCTACAGGCGTACAATAAATAAAACCCTGTCTCACTCTGACTGAAGCTATATATATTTTTTTTAACGCAGGCAAATCAGATTTAATTAATTCAGTGAAGTAAAAGAAAGTTAATATCTCATTCGTTGTTAGCGATTAATTACTTCTGAATAACTATTACTTCACATCACTGAAGTTTGACCTCGAAGTCATCTATTTATTGCCTACTTTGATTTTTAGTATTTCATTTGTGAAAGAGGATGTAATGCATAGCAAGTCCTTATTTCTGTGACCTTCGGGTGTTCACCAATGAATTAGACAAACCGGGAGTGAATGAGACAAACCGGAAGTGGCATCTAACGGTGGTAGATGCTCCAACATGTGGTGCTTTAATATGTGGTTGGTTAATTGGTTGTAATGCTCACATTGCGGTTTATGCGAGGCGAGGGAGGACCCCCCCCCCCTTCTCTCTCCTCCAGCCGTTGGCTATTACCTAACCACCCCGGCTCCATCCCCTTATAGCGGCCCTGGAGCGTATGTCGACGAGACTCGACATCATCGACGCTCGGGATGAGCGCGGAGCTGCGCCTCAGCAGACCCCGACCGCCGCGCCGCCTCAGACGCCGCCTCAGCAGACCTACCCCGCCCGTGCCCCCCGCCACATCGTAGGGGGGGCACACCCGCCTCCACCGCCCCTGCCGGCGGCTCCGGGGGCCATCCACCCCGACTACCAGCGCTTCACCAGGGGGGGGGGCCTCCGCCCCTCAACCATCAGAGGCCCCGCCTCCCCTGCACTACCGCGATGCCCATGCCCACTCATCCACCACCGCAGCCGACGCAGTACGGGAGATATTCGACTCGGCCGACACCCACAACGCCGGCCGACGCAAAGGTATTTCCCCCCACTACATCTTCCCCTGTGATCTAATAGAACAGGGGGCAGAGAGGAAGGCGGTGAAGCGAGGGGAGGCGACCAAGGATGAGTATACCGTCGCCCTTCGCATGCTGGAGGCCCACCCCGCCTTCCCCGCCCACTCCCTTCCCGGACTCAGCCACCACGTCCTCACCATCCACCGGGACAATCTCGTTCACCCCTGGGCTACCGTCCGCCGTTATTCGGAGACGGTATTCACGTGGATCGCGGACGGAAGTCTCCCACACGGCTGGCACGACCCCGCGGCCATCAACATGGTCCGCATGGAGGCCCTCACCACGCCCACCACTGCCCTGCCCGCCCCCGCCCGCTCCTCCGACCCCGCTACACCCCGCCCCCAGACCCCAGGCACGCCCCCAGACCGACACTAGTGTTCCCTACATCCGAGAATCCCACGGCGCCCCCTGCCCCTCATGGAACCATGACCCAGCCTCCTGCGACCGGGCGGGGGCCGGCGAGACCCATGGGGAGGGGGCGTCGAGGTATAGACACGCATGTGCTTATTGCGCAAATGTGAGAAAATTCCTGACAATGCACCCGGAGGCCGTCTGTATTAGCAAAAAAGGCCGCGACCGGGGGGCCCCCGCCCCCTCGGCGGATTTTTAGTCCACCGCCCCCTCCAGCCCGGCCCGGAGGGACCCAGCCGGCCCCACCCAACTCCCCACGCCGACCCACGCATACCCACAACCGACCTTCCTCACATCTCACCGCCCCTTGACTCACCGCCTCACATCTCGCCGCTCTCTCACATCCCACCGCCCCCTCACATCTCCCCGCCGTCCCGGCCCGCCAAAGCCCTGACCGCAGAACCACAAACCGCTCCCACACCCGGCCTCAAAGCCCCCCCCGGTCGCCGCCCGCCGCGACCCAACAGACCCCCTTCAGACTGCCACACCGCACCCAACCGCCACCCCTGTCTCATCTATGCCGCCCACCCGGCCACCGCACGCCTCGGCCTTACCACAGGCCCCGTCTCTCTCATCTCCGCCGACCACCTGGCCACCGCCCGCCACGGCCTCATCGCAGGCCTCGCGGCCCCGGCGGCCCCCCACGCCACCCACGCCACCCAGGCCACCCACGCCACTCACGTTTCCCCGGAAGCGACCAGCCCCCGCCTCACCCCCCCCGGCGGCCACCACCAACACCACGACCCCCCCCCCTCCTCTCCCCGCCCGCCCCCTCGCCGCAGACACCGCCGCCCCCCCACACCCTCCCCTGGCGACACAGCCTACCTCACACATCTCCCCGGCCTCCCCCCCGATGCCGACTGCCCCAGCCCTCCCCCCACCCCACCCCCCCTCCCCCACCTCCTTCGCCGCCCCCCTCAACCTCCCTCACCGTGCCTCCCTCCCCCCCCCCCCCCCCCCCCCCCCGTGCCCCCCCACGACGACCTCAGCGAGCACATCTCCGACGTTGTTGACCCCCACATCCAAGACACCCTCCCCGCCGCCCCCTCCTGTGGCCCCTCCCCTCACAAATAACGCCCCACCCTCCTAGCCATCTGGCCCCACACACCTGGCGAAGCATGGGCCCGCTACCCCATCTTTACCCAAGCATACGCCGCACTCAGGGAAGCGAGCCTCCCCAACTTTTTGGCCGCCCGCATCCCCCTTCCCTCTGGCCTCCACATCCCCGCATGATGTGACCGCCTCCGCGATTACCCTGACCCCGCCCTACTCGACCTCATTGAGTTTGGGTTCCCCACCAACTTCTCCGCCTCATCCACCCCCCGCCCCACCTACACCAACCACCGTGAGCCCCCCGAGCACGCCCCCCAGATAGAGAGCTTCATAAAAACGGAGCTCGCCCTCGGCGCCCTCGCGGGCCCCTTCACCATCCCTCCTTTCACACCCTGGACCCAGGTCTCCCCTATGATGACCCGCCCCAAATCTGACCCGGGCAAGAGGCGGGTCATCGTCGACCTCTCCTTTCCCCCCGGCGCCAGCGTCAATGCCGGCATCCCTCGCCGGGAATACCTCGGGAAACCCCATTCATATACCCTCCCCTCAGTCGCTGACCTTGGCCGCCGCCTCACGGGAGAGGGCCCCGGCGCCTACCTATGGACATCTCCCGGGCCGACATCTCCCGGGCTTACCGGCAACTCCGTGCCGACCCCCTGGCCTGCCCCCTGTACGGGATCACCCTTGGTGAAAAAGTTTACATTCACCTCGCCCTCCCCTTTGGCTGCCGCTCCTCGGGCGCGGCCTGCGTCCGCGTGACGGCAGCCGTCGCCTGGATTATGAGGCGCGACGGCTTTCACATACTCGTCTACGTCGACGACTTTGTCGGCTGCGAGGCCTCCTACCTCAAGGCTTGTCAGGCCTTTGACGCTTTCCTCGCCCTCGCCGCCGCCCTCGGGCTCGACGTGGCGCCTGGGAAGTGTCATCCCCCCGCTGTCCGCCTCACCTGGCTGGGGTTCGCCCTCGACAGCGAGGGGATGACGGTCCGCATCGCCCCCGACAAAGTCGACGACCTCGTCCTCTCCTGCGAGGCCCGCCTCACCTGCCCCGCCATAACTCGACGTGAGTTCCAGAGCCTCCTCGGGCGCTTGAACCACGTCGGCAGTTGCGTCCTCCCCGCCCGGAGGTTCATGAGTCGCCTCCTCGGGGCGCTCCGCGGCTGCTTCGGCTGCGCCTCGCTCACCCTCGACGACGACGCCCTCCGGGACCTGAGGTGGTTCACCCTCTACGGCCGGGCCTCCAACGGCCTCTACCTCCTCCGCGCCCCAGCAGGGCGCACCTACGTCATAGAGTGCGACTCCTGCCTCACGGGCGGGGGCGCCTTCTCGGTCACGCGCTGTTACGCCCGAGGGTACACCTCGGACTTCCGGGGCGGTTCCCCGACATCCATGAGTTGGAGGCGTCAACCTCGTCGTGGCCCTCCGCGCCCTCATGCCTGGCGACGCCGCGGGGGCCACCATCGTTATCAATACCGATAACATGGGCTCCGCCGCCTCCCTCACCTCGGGCCGCGCCCAGGATGCCACCCTCGGGACCTGCGCTCGGGAGCTCTGGCTCCTCGCAGCGACGGGCTGCTTCACCCTCACCATACTCCACAAGCCCGGGGCGGAGCTCGTCTTCGCCGATGCCCTCAGCCGCGCCCACCTCGACGGGCCCTGTGCCGAGGTGGCCCGCGCCGGCATCGCCCGCCTCGGGCTAGGCCGCGTATACCCCTCACATGACGTCTTCCCAGTTAACCCCGGCCTTTGATCCAGGTTTCGCCCCGGCCGAGGTGGACGACGTTGCCCGCCTGTGCCTCGCCTCCCTGGCCCCCTCGACATGGAGGAACCGTCGACGCCAGGCCCGGGAGTACGTAACCTACTGCGTGGCCCGAGGGCTCGCCCCCCTCGACCCCTCTGACTTCCAGATCGCCGCCTACACGGCCTCCCTCTACGCCCGCGGCCTTGCCCCGGCCTCCATAAAAAATGCCCTCTCCGGAGCGCGCACATGGGCCGGGGCCGCCGGAGGGTCAACCGCCGCCTTCGACTCTGCCCTCGCCAAGGACGTCTGCCGAGGTGGCGAGCGCGCATCCACCCACGCCCCTCGCCAGGCGCCCCCTCTGACGCCGCGCCACCTCGCCCCCGTCATATGTCACCTCGCCCTCGCGGGATCGGCCTCGCTCGTCCCTCGGGCCGCCCTCCTCCTCGGGTACTTCGGCATGCTGCGGCAGTCGAACCTGCTGTCGCCGAGTCCCGAGGGCTGGGGCGGCCCACACACATCACCCGCGGCGACGTCGCCCTCCCCCCCGGGGGCCTCCGGGTCACGGTCAGGACCTCCAAGACCATATCCGGCCCCGCGGGTGCCGTCGCCCTATTCATCCCTGCTTGCCCGAGGCCGGGACTCTGCCCTCTGGCCGCCTGGAACACCGCCACCCGGCAGTGCCCCGCGCCCCCCGACGCCCCGGCCTTCATCATGCCCTCGGGTCGCCTCCTCGACCCGCGCTCCCTGACCGCCCTCCTGCGAGGCGCCCTTCACGCCTGAGGCATCCCGGGGGCCGAGGCCTTTACCCTCCACAGCCTACGCCGGGGCGCCGCTCAGGCCTGCCATGCCGCCGGAGTCGACATCTCCGACATCATGGCCCAAGCGACTTGGACCTCTGAGGCGGTACATGCATACGTGCCCCGCCTCGCCCCCTCAGCGGCCCCTCGAGCCCTCTCCTCTGTCATGGTTGAGGGCTCCTCGGGCCCACCTCCCGGGCCCAACTACTAACATTATCCTGACATTGACACTTTATATACCATGACCATTATACTTTATATCTCTCTTACTCCTTTTATTACCATTATCCAACTGACATTTGACACTGTTATCATGACATGCCTCATGCATTATACTTTACTTACCTCATTACATTGAGGCCATGTATTCATTCACATATCTAATTATTCATGCTTGATTAATGTACTACCCATGAATATTCTGGCACTTCTGAATAACGTGCCCTTTTATCCACTCACGCCTCCTCATCCTTCCTTGCCGCGCATCGGTTGCTGATGGTCTAACGCCCTGTTATCAGTAAGAGCAATATTCACATTGAAAAGCACCAGACGGGATGAGGTAAAGTGTCCCTCTTCTGTGTTGGTAGACCATGGGATCGTGGCTTTGAACCCTGGTCGAGTCAAACCGGTGACTTAAAAATTCATACTTGTCCCTTCCTAGCCAGGTGCTTGGCATTATTAGGATCGGGCAAGGACTGGTTGGCTCAGTGTCAGGAAAATGCGACTGGGTGGGCTATCAAGTCATCATGGTGCTGACGGACTGGTCTCCCAGTGGGGCAGCACAATAAAGTCACCATGAGTGCACACTGTCACAAGTCGGTATCCATCCTGATATGACCTTAGATGTTGCTAGGACGTAAAACAAAAAGAAACAAACAAACCTTGAAAAGCTACTGCTAGCTATTCTGTCAGTCTTGTTAAAGTTTCATAGTCCGATGATTTTTAGTTTCTGTCAATTTTCTGAGATAAATATATCAGATTGATTGCAGTAGTCCACCACACTTTAGTTTGCAGTGACTTTTATTTTAAATGGCTATGTGCCAAAACTCTGATACCATAGGGTTTTGCAGTAACAGGTTCTATTAAATCGCCTCTGTATTCCCTTCTATGTGGCGACAGACCCTTAATAAGTGCATCAATATCTACGTTAGATATGTAGGTAGAATCAAATCTAGATAATTGCTTTGTCTTTGCAAATTTGACACTTCATCGGTCTATGCAGCTTTAATGCTAGGTACACACCTACCGTATACGATTCGCGCACTAAAACTCGCGACTCGACCCGACCCGCTTAAAACTGAAAATGGGCCGATTCGTTTTTCGAATCGCGAATCGCAATCGTAAACGGCCGCTTTTAGGACTAAAAACTGAGTTTTATGCGCGAATCGCAATCGCTAGGTGTGCGCGGGGGGCGCACACCTAGCGATTTTTGTGCGCGAAACGTGCAGTTTTCGATCGTAAACGGGAGGTGTGCGCACACAAACGGTAGGTGTGTACCGGGCATAAAGCTGCATGGTCCGATCAAAACATAACATTTTCAAAACCAAAACAAATTATCTAGATTTGATTATGCATATCTAACTTAGATACTGCTGTACTTATTAAACATTTCTCATCACATATAAGGGAATACTGAGTCAATTTAATAGAACCTGTTACTGCATAAGCCTATGGTGTTAGAGTTTTGGCAAGCTTGCACTTCAAATATCTCAAAAGGTAGCCATTTAAAATAAAAGTTACTTCAATCTAATGTAAGGTAGGTTATAATGATCAACCTAATATCTTTATCGTAGGAAATAACAGAAACTCAAAATCATCGGACTATGCAGCTTTAATGACATACATATAAATACATTGAAATTTACACAAAATTCCAAAATGGTCAGATCCTTGTCAAATGGCGGCCAAAATGATCTCAGGTGTAATTTTGCAGTGGATAATTTTGTGTCAAATCACAAGAAAAGATTTAGCTCATCAAACACGTCTAACATTAGAGGAGCTCATACAACCCCAATTATTCTAAGACCTCTGAATTTATTTGTGAGCGCCCAGACTAATCTTGCAACCATGCACATTACATTGTAGATAGGTTGCTTGATGTTTGGCATTGCAATGACAGGATAAGGACTAGCTTCTGCATTGCCAGGATAATGTCACCGAGTGGGATGTTGTGCTGGCAGTTTGGTATCGTGGTCCCTCAGCACTATGAAGCCGCCCTGACCGAGTATGGTATGCATTGTGGCAAGTAGATACCCGTCGTGATATGATGACCCCAAGGTGTTGCTAGGACGTAAGCCACCAATCACTCATAATCAAGAAGCTTATTGGCTTGCTGTCAATGACAGGTAGGGTGGGAACTTAATCAAGGGTCTCTTGTAATAAGAACACCCATGCCAGGGGAACCACCACTATATTAAATTATATATTATGCTGTATAAGCCGTTATACAAGTATAATATAGACGGAAGCTTCCATCTGCTCCTCAGCTCTAACTCCTCCCTCAGTCATTGACTGGAGGAGCCTTGTTCTAGTCATCTACTGTTCCAGCCTAGTTAACATGAGATCCGTTGGGGCCGCCACCCGTCTGTGCACGCACCACTGCCCCCCTCCCCCCACCTACACCCACTGTGCCGCCAGAAATATACAAATATATAAATATAGTCATACATGTATATATTTATACTGGAATGAGTCAGAGCGTCCGTCTCCCATGTTGGTAGATCGTGGGATTATGGGTTCGAACCCTGGTCGAGTCAAAGCAATGACGGAACAATTGATACTTCTCGCTGCCTAGTCAGGTGCTCTGCATTATTAGCTGATTAGGATAGGGCAACGAGCAGTGGACTGAGGAAGAACAATCGTCCACGATTGAAATTGCCCCTGCTAAAACAAGTAATGTACCCCCCCCCCAAATGAATACTGTATTATGCAACTATAAATGAACGACTACAATCCATTTGTAACTATGTGTTAAATGAATGATTAATGTATATACTGATATTTATACCCCTGTCACACTACAACGTAATGAGCGAACGTGAGCCTAACGTGGTGATATTTGGTCATTACGTTGATGTACGTTGGATTACGTTATGATGATGTCATAATGACGTTAGAGTGACGTCGAACTACGTCACCTTACGTCGTCTTGCGTCGAGTTACGTCGAGGTTTTGGACATGTTCAAAAGTTTCGACGTAGGTCGAACGTAAGGGTCTACGTTCGCCGTACGTTCTGTTCACGTTCAGCGAACGTCAATGACGTTAGACGGACGTTATTCCAACGCTGCTCACTACGTTCAACTACGTTCCACTACGTTGACCCACATTAAACTAAGTGCAAATGCCCACGGGGCATAATGGGAACGTCAGGAGAACGTCAGGAGAACGTCAGGAGAACGTCAGGAGAACGTCAGGAGAACGTGCATTCAACGTACGTTCAACGTCTCATGACGTAGATAACGTCACATAACGTTCTTCTGGCGATGGAATAACGTTCATAACGTTCCGTGAGTGTCATTACGTTGACCTCTCTCGTTGAATGACGGTATCACTACGCTTTACCGACGTTACGCTCTCGTCCACTACGCTGCATCCACGTTCAACCTGTGCCCAAATTTGCATACTACGCCGAGAAGTTCAACGTTCTTCACGTTCTCCCTACGTCGACGTCGTTACGTCGTAGTGTGACAGGGCCATACCGATATATATATATATATATCGGTATACATATATATATATTTACATATATATATACATATATATATAACTGGACTGGTTAGCTCAGTGTCAGGATAATGTGACTGAGTGGTAAATCGGGTACTGCAGGTATTGCAATACCTCAGGGAGTTTCACGCCCCTGCCCTGCAGAGTTGTAAACCACTGCCTTGTGTTAAGGGTTCTTGATAGAACCGAAGGCTAAGGGAGCAAACCCTAAACAGAAAACCATGTCACTGTACCAGCATTAAGGGCGGTTGATGAATGGAACTCCCAACATCTCCCGACTAGCCACTGCAGGGGCAAATAGTTTTGCGCCTGTCTGGACATGTTCTTGCCAGTGTGAAACCTCTATTTGCTCCCCGAGAGAGTGCCGCTGGTAACTTGCAAAAGCCAGCAGCACTTCAACACTTTTGTGGGCAGCTTTCATGAAATGTACACAAAACGGAGAGCGAAAGTCAAGTAATGAAAGCAGTCTTTGTCGCATCACGGCCGACAGCATGATGATGTTGATGATATATATATACACATTTACACATTTCTGTTGTTTCTTAGATACTTGTGCACTTATAAACCATTTGCTGGTGAATTAGAAGGGTTGTAAGGTTTGAATAATATGAACATGAAACTTAACATTTTAAAAATATTCCGATTTGGTGGGGGAAGGCAAATGTTCTATTACTGATCAGGTATACATGACCAGGTGCGTGTATGTGTATATGTAGGTGCTGGTGATGCCTGAGTGAGATGTAAAAAGACATAGTGGTGCTGGCAGGGCTGTGTGTAAGGGGCACTCAGAGCCTACCCCCTCCCCCCTCTGCTAGTTAGGATCAAATCACTCAGGCTCAAGGCAGGTGGTGGTGGCCAGGGTAGCCACACTGCTTGGTGGTGGTGGGCAGATCACTGGTTTCCATGGGGACCAGGAATGCTGGATCCCTATCGGTAGATCTAAGAATGCTTGTTTCCCATTGGGGGGAAAGGGTGGGGTGATACTCTACAATGAACCCATGTACAATATAAATAATAAACCAGAAGGCTTGACTCTCTCTCTTCTTTCATACTTTATACTCTTCCTTTTTCTTTGTCTGTATTGATTTCACTATAACCTGCCTACACAACCACAGATTTGAGCTTTAGCTATTCTATAAAACTGGCGACCACAACGAGTGGTAAATCTTTTAGTTGGAGGAGAGGATTCAACTTTATTTTATGGAGATCTAGTGTTTACAATTTGTTAAGCGCCCAGTAACTTTATTTTTTAAATGCTGACGTCACTTGCTACCTTAGTTACCGAGTGATGCATTGGGTCCGTATGCAGGCTGTTCATATTGTTCTCTTAGTAATCGTGCTCAAATCCAGTAATCGTGCTCTGCACATACCTATGTCCCCACATACATGCGTACGTACATACATACGGACGTACACATGTACGTACATACATATATGCGTTCGTGCGTGCATAGGCACATAAGTACGTACGTACATTTACGTACTTATGTACCTACATTGGTCTACATATATATTATATGCATATATACATATGTAGTAGCGTGCACTGACCTCTCAGGCAAGTAACAAGATAGACAGGTAGGCGTGGGTAGTGTGTTGATATCAGGGAGCCTAGGTGGTGAAATGGTTAGCACCCTGGCCTGGAATGCAAAGAGATGTGGATTCGAGTCCCGCTCTAGGCGCAATATTTCCCATTTTCATCACCCACACGACACTGGTTGCCGTGACCAGGATCCTGTACAAGCTATGCGCTGTATGGTTGTTGAACCTACCCTGGGTATGTATGTAAATATGTTGCATTGCCTGTATGTATGTAATTGGAAGCATTAAAAGACTTACACTTCCAGGGGGACGAGTGTAGTAGTTTGCACTGACCTCTCAGGCAAGTAACCACATAGATAGGTAGGTGTGGGTAGTGTGTTGATATCAGGGAGCCTAGGTGGTGTAATGGTTAGCACCCTGGCCTGGAATGCAAAGAGATGTGGGTTCGAGTCCCGCTCTAGGTGCAATATTTCCCATTTTCATTACCCCCACGACACATATATTTGTCATATATACATATACATGTATGCTGCATATAGTATAGTATTTATGCACACATATATATACATATACATCCAAATACATATATATGGGAGACATGGAAAAGATCAAGTATGTTCTAGCCCTACTGACCGAAATCGACTCTTCCTATTTTCTTTCATTTCCTTCATTTCTCGCCGTTTTCGCCATTTCCCGCCATTTCTCACCATTTCCCGCTATTTCTCGCCATTGTCCTCATTTCTCGTCATTTTCCTCATTTCTCACCATTTCCCGCCATTTCTAGCCATTTCTCACCATTTCCCGCCATTTCTCGCAAATCCCCGCCATTTCTCACCATTTCCCGCCAATTCTCACCATTTCCCGCCATTTCCCATTTCTTTCCTTACTTACCGACATGGGGTAAAGTCACGATTTTTCATTCATTACAGGTATGACATAAATAAAAATATTAAAAACACTGCTTAGCAATATGAAACAAACAGTAGATAACTAATAAATCATCTTACATAGCTAAAAGGAAAATATCGTCTGCTGCCACATACTTTAATGACAGTACGCCTGAGAGTGAACATCTATCTACGTTTATCAGGGAAATAACGCTACTCTCTATTGAAGCTTCTTTATTTATGTCGGAATTTAGAAACAGCAGACGACATTTACTGAGGAGGTCGGTGCGGGGTGGGGGTGGGGGTGGGGGTGGTGGTGGTGGGTGCCGGGGGGGGGGGCGTGTTCAGCAAACGAAAAGCATCATCTACTTTCAGTTATAAGTATTTGAAACGCTGGCTATGGCCAGTCTGTCAAACCGAATTATTGAACCAGAACCTGGTTAACTGTCTCAGATAGACGACTCACAAAAATCGACTCATAAAATGTGAACCGGTGTAACAGACCAGATTAAACCCCCGCCAGATAAACCCCGGGTCATCATCATCATGCTGTCGGTTGTGATGCGACAAAGACTGCTTTCATTACTTGACTGCCGCTCTCCATTTAGCTCTCTGCTCGTGAGAGTTGCGTCCATGAGTCTGTCTTAATGTCTCTTAGCTTCAGGTTTGACATTTCATGAAAGCTGCCTGCAAAAGCTGCCGGCTTTTGGTGTCTGGTATCTCCGGTACCCATCTGTACATGTCCGGTACCCATCCGTGAGTGTCCGGTTGGTGTCCGGTTGGTGTCCGATTTGTCCATTTTGTCCGGTACATGTCCGGTACCCATCCGTTGCGTGTCCGGTTCTCGTCCGGTTCTCGTCCAGTACATGTACGGCACATGTACGGTACATGTACGGTACTTGTCTGGTCTCCCGGCGGCAATTGACCCAATTAGGCTCCATTTCAGTACATTTCGATACTTTATATCACCGGAGAGCACCGGACTAGACAATTCTTTGTCCGGTGGTGTCCGGTACTCAATCCGGTAAGGTGTGACAGACGCTTTAGGCCAAAATATACCCTAGGGTATAAAATAGCCCGGGCTGGTTTATACCCTGCGGTATATTTTGGCCCAGCTCAGGCTATACCCCTCTACTCCAAATTATAGTTAATCCCCCCCTAGTTTCTTCATAAGTCAATCTTTTGTTCAATTCCCAAACTCCCTTATCACCTCAAAGCTCCTAAATCAGAACCTTAATGAATATATGAGAACCTCTGCAAATCATGGGATGGAGTATGGGTGACTGATGCTGAGGTCATTAATCAGCCAGTTTGATGGGATCTGACATTACGGTGCAGTTGGACAGTTACTGCAGTTGCCAATGTATCCCGCCAGCTTTAGTGTCCATTCTTGAGAATGTGTCAGAACACCTTAATGTTGTAATTAGTGTTTAGATATATTAGAACAATTCTCGGCGTTAGCACCCGAATTTGACCTTTCCTGCATTGAACCGTACAATGAAATCTACTTCGAACTAAAGTAAAGTAGATTATAATGATCAACTGAATATATTTATCTCAGAAAATGACAGAAACTCAAAACCATCACACTGTTCAACTTTAAGTAAATTATTATGAAGTTGTTGATGGGTCTTTTTATTTCTACCTTCGGATCTTTGCTGTCTTATTTGGGGAGGGGGTGGTATACCAATTCAGGTTTGAGATTAGATGTATCCTTGAATATGTTAGGGACCAGACGGGATGGCCAAATGAGTTAGAGCATCCGTCTCCCATGTTGGTAGATCGTGGGGTCATGGAGTCGAACCCTGGTCGAGTCAAACCAATGACTTTAAAATTGATACTTGTTGCTTCCTAGCCTGGTGCTCGGCATTATTAGGATAGGACAAGGACTGATTGGCTCAGTGTCAGGATAATGTGACTGAGTGGGATATCAGGTCATGGTGCTGGCAGCCTGGTATTCCAGTGGGGCAGCACTATAAAGTCGCAATGAGTGCACACTGTCACAAGTCGGTACCCATCCTGATATGACCATAGATGTTGCTAGGACGTAAAACAACAACAAACAAACAATGAATATGCTGGGTCTGCGTGTAGGGGGTATAATCTGGCCTAGGCAGGTATGAAATAGCCTAGCCTAAATGATACCCCGGGGAATAAACTGGCCTAGCCCAGAATATACCCGTGGTATAAAGCAGGCTAGCCCACTTTAACCTCAGGAATAGTCTGGGCAGCGGGTATATTCTGACCAGTTACACCGGCACCGTGGCCTAATCGGTCGAGCGCGGGCCTCGTATGCGGAAGGTCGGGAATTGGATTCCCGGTCGAGTCAAACCAATGACTTATAAAATTGATACTTGTCACTTCCTAGCCTGGCACTCGGCATTAATAGGATAGGGCAAGGACTGCTTAGCTCAGTGTCAGGATAATGTTACTGAGTGGGATATATGGTCATGGTGCTGGTGGCTTGGTCTCCCAGTGACGCAACACTATAAAGCCACAATGAGTGCACAGTGTCACAAGTCGGTACCCGTCCTGATATAACCTTAGATGTTGCCAGGACGTAAAACTCCAACAACCAACCAACCATAAAATCTCATCGCCTTCCCGGCGATATGGTATGCAATTCAAAAACCATTTCTTTTTGAAAACTGGAAAAAGAATGAAAAATAGACGATTATGGCGTTGAGATGCCGTTAATCGCCAATTAGACGGGCATCCATTAATTAGACGGGCAGCCATTAACACGGGCATCCTCATTAATTAATTACTCTCTTGTTATAGAACTTGAAAGGTGTTTAAGTTTCATCAAGAAATGTTGCTTATGCACACTCGGCAAAGGTTACGAGATGAGCGCGAGGGAGATGGGGATGGAAAATTCCACTGTCTAGACCGCAATTAAAGCTGCATAGTCCGATGAAAGCATCAATTTATTTGTTCGAAACTGATTATCTAGATTAGTCTATGTATCTAGCTTAAATTCTTTTGTGCTTATTCAAACATTACTACTGCATAGAAGGGAATGCTTAGTCAATTTAATAGAACCTGTTACTGCATAAGCCAATGGCATCAAGGTTTTGATGTGCTTGCCAACAATAATCTATTTTCATGTTTCTACAACAAATATCTTAAAAGTTGACTACCTAAAATAAAAGTTACATCAAACTAAGGTAAGGTAGATAATAAACAATGAACCGAATATATTTATCTAAAAGAATATGACAAAGACTCAAGACCATCGGACTATGCAACTTTAACTACTGCTCATTTGGTTGGTTGTTGGAGTTTTACATCCTGGCAACAGCTAAGGTCAAATCACGACGGGTACCGACTTGTGGCAGTGCACACTCATGGTGACTTCATAGTGCTGTCCCACTGGGAAATCAAGCCACCAGCACCATGACTCAATATCCCACTCAGTCACATTATCCTGACACTGAGCTAACCAGTCCTTGCCATAGCCTATTATTGCCAAGTGCCAAGCTAGGCAATGACAAGCATCAATGTTGTAAGTCATTGGTTTGACTCGACCGGGAACATAACTCCCGATCTCCCGCAAGGGAAGACTACGCTCTACCGGTGAACGACTGCTGATGAGGAATTACTGTATGGTACACTTTGCGTGGATTGGTTTTATAGTGTGCTATACATATCACATTGCCAATTGCCTAGTGCTATGGTAGAGCGACTGACATCGGCTTGGTAACAACAGTCACGTGACATAGTATTGACAGCAGAACTGGCAACCTGGGCGTGGGCTATTAATTTGTTCTGTTATTACAATTTTAATCAGTGAATTATAAATATGTTTTAACCTGCCTAATTAATAATAATTTATAACACAACAACAGATATTCAGTGGACCAACAATTTATTAGTGCCAACTTACTGAGAGTTTACATGACTTGTATGATAGAGTCAGCATTAAGTGACATAACTATAATTTGTTACAATAAGCTTGATATCAGTCAACTCTTGCATAATAATAGTTATATATGTGATATATAAAAATTATATGAGTATAAAATGGGCGTAGTACGCTTGTGCTATTTATTATATTATTATTCACCATTCTATTTATTTGTGCAATTCTGGACCGATCTGCAATTTACTGCGGGCCTGTGTGGTTTCAGGATAGTTTGGCGCCTCCCACGCCGCATCATATGCCATTCGGTCGGCGCGGGCATCACATGAGCTCAATTTCAAAACTTTTACAGGTAGGGCTATCCATTGCTCGGCCAAGGGCCTCGGTTAAATAAACTAGGCTTCCCACCACTCCTCGTTCTGTTGTTCCTTACTAGGGCATAGCCCACCTTTTATATTTCCTATATACCAGATATGTTAAATACTTTGCCTGTAGATAGGTAGCAAGGATTGTGACTACTAAGCTCTAGTCTAACAAAGAGACTGATAGATAGTCCGGTGCAGCATGTCAGGTCTAGTTTCGTCCCTAGCAAAGATAACACACTATTTCAATACTTTTAATTGCAAAGACAGAAATACCGAATAAACTGTAAATTAAGACTCTGACACTTGGCCAAATAAGTTTGAGAGTGTCAGAGTGGCTTCTTTAAATATCTTCTTTGGTACGTATGCATATAACGCTGATGAACGCCAGCCCCCTGCTTCTGCTACCAAATGTTCTGGGGTGCCTGCCCTCCCACACGACTGCACAACACCTCTTCTTAAGCTTTGTAGTGTTACTTCAGATGGATGAGGGTAGTCCAGATAGCTGAGAGGAGAGTCAACGATGTTAGTGGTTTACCCGATGGTATCATGAAGGCTGGATCTTGTGGTCGCAGTCGAAAGGGAAGACTGTCGCGGTAGACTGCCCATGCACACCACTGGACATGCTGTGGAACTGGGGATCTCGTTAAGAGCCTCCAGCTGTGTAATGTGGAAATTATTGTTTTTGTATGTCTCATAGTAAGGTTCAGCAAAGAATTTATTTTTGGAAAAAGCACCTCCACCGAGCAGACAAGAAGCACACTCGATCACCCATTGTTTAATTGGGGTCTCTTGTATGAGCACAAGTCCATTTCACTGTTTTGCATGTTTAATAAACCAAACTATATCTCATAGCAGATCTATGTTGACAGGGACTTTACTTCTGTGTGGGGGCCCCTCTCAAAGCATCAAGTATTCGATTCATGAAAACTGTAGATGGCAATGCACACCACGCTATAAATTCTAACCTGCCGACAAGTCTCTGAAGGTCTTTCCTAGTAACCAAACCTCCTAACTACCAGGTATTACATTCTTCTAATATATCAGAGATCAGTTATTGAGTGGGAATTGTAATAGTCATACTCTTTGCACAGATGCTGTAAACCCAGCCAATCCAAACTCTTCCTCGGTGAGAAACATTTTTTGAGCGACAACTCTAGTCTTAGCAACTTGCACAGTCTGAATAACTCAATATAGCCCTCGATGGCTTTATCTTCCGATTCAGGGATACCGACAAAATCATCTAAGTAGCACCAAACCAGGTGTCCCCTATCCCTCAACAGACTAACTACAGCCTCTGTTTTACGTGCACATGCAAGCGAGGAGGTACGGCATCCAAATGGAAGTGATATGTCAAAGTACATCTTGGAATCCACTTGAATACCGTATAATGGCACCGACAACGGACAAGCTCTCATCTGTCTGTATGCCCATGCTAAATCAGCGGACCAGATATAGCTGTCGCCTCCATTAATCGATAACTGTTTGGCTACTTCATTAATTGTGGGCAAGGTGTATTTAAATGGACGACCCTGGTACACACCTTGCGCAATTCCCGCATTTACACTTTTTCCCTTTGGATACCTTAAGTCCACAATAATGTGCCATTCATCAGTATCTTTCTTGGGCCTAGTCATTATTGGGCTGATTTGGGCCTACGGTTCAAATGGCAAGCAGTGCCAAACACTTGCAGACCAGATTGGCGTTTGATTGTAATGCTGTTGTAACCATAGTCAGTGAATTGTCTTGAGATATAGCTTCTTTGTAGTTGCCACATAACCCTGCCTCACTTAGGCCGGCCTTTGAAAACCCTTCTCCCTCTTAACTTCCTTTGACTGTACATTTGAATCATTCGCTCTAAATGGCAGCCTCCATTTATTATTACAGTCCACTTCCCTATGTGCATTAGATATTCTATACTGTAACACACACCAACTACATATATGTGCAGACTTGTCAGGGAGCATACCATGCGATGTAAAGAAACCACACCGTTTCCCCATGTTCCAGTCGGCACAAGGCAGCCCATCCATTTCCCTACTTACTATAAGTTGTCCTGTACCTATACTCTTCTTGCCCCACCTGTTTAGTTGTCACCTCCGATTTAAGTTTACAGCATGAGCCCACCTGACATACATCCCTTTGGACATCCTTAATGGCCGGGTTATCCATCCACCCATCTGGCAGTCGACCATCATCGATCATCGCAACAATTCTTGCAGACCAAGTTAAGCAAGTGTTCCAGTCCCAATCACCTGCCATTAGGCATAAATAACTGCTTCATATGTTTTCTTATATATGGGACCCACCACTTCGGCACCTCCATACTCTCGTACATCCTAAACAGGGCACTCAGATATTCATCCCAACTGCTGTCCCCCATCTCCACTCGGGTCTTTCTATCATTTCTAATGACAAACTCATGTGGGAATAACAAGACTTTCTTACCTCTGGATGTCCTTATCGCTGCACCAAAGCCTGGCAAAAGCTCCTCTAAATCCTCCATTGGTCTCCCATTATATGAACAACCCCTGGCACTCCTGTACCACGGGGGACACTCATTATCACGCTGAATAAAACCCTCCCTACAGTGAGGCTGATCGTCTTGACACCATTTTTGAGTGGACACTCTTGTCTCGTCGGTGCCGCTATTCCCTACAGATGGCACCCAACAGACATTGTCCAATTCAACATGGTTATACTCTAACCTCTGACCAGACTTCCCCAGATAGTCTACAGATGTCGTCACATTATTTTGTCACAACTCTGAACCACTGACCTGGATATTAGGAAGCTGTGATGACGTCATCACTACTGGTGACTTACTGCGACTCCGCCTGCCAACATCCAACGCTTGCACTTGCAGCTCTAACTTCTGAGATATCAAGTTCATCTGACCCAAGTTCATCTCAAATAACTGTTGAAATGCATCCAAAGGCAGCAGAAGCATCAATCCTCCTTTTCTTAGCATCAGGCTGTTCACAAACATCTGCACTTGTTGATGGCCCTGGTTCAGCGACCCTCTCCACCGCAGTATTACGCTTGCTCTTAGCATTTCTCATTATGCCCGGTTCTCTTAATGGTTCCTTAAAGGAATTCTCTGTCTGTTGACGGTTATCTGTTTGAGCTCAAGCGAATAACTGACTAACTGATACACGGGGAAGACCACATCGACTATCTTGCTATGAAATTTGTAATTGATATTACGGTGACCGAGGCTTTTCGTATTTTGTGATGCGTTGCTAGGATAATTGACGTTAGCAGGTTCCTGGTAAGGGTTACTTTATGTGTAGCAGGACTGAGGGATTAGCGCATAGTCTATCCAAATTCTGATTGTTTCTATGGTTTAAGCATTAGTTACTATGGACAGTGAGTAAGAGATATATCTGACGTAATACCAGGATAGCTAGCATTAACTGGTTCTTGGCAGGAAGTACGTTCCTTGCTAAAGGCCCTGTCACATTACGGCGTATGGCGGGAGCGTATTGAAAACCTACGTACGCCGTGCTGGTGCCGGCCTATCATGACCTTCGGTGAACTTTCGGGTGGTTTTGAGCGTATGTGGAACCTACGAGGAGCGTACGAGGAGCGTATGAGGAGCGTATGGGAGCATGCTGTGACATTTTTTGACAGTATGGGCCATACGCCCTCATAGGTCGAGTTTTTTTGAGCATGCACAAACAAATTTGGACGGACGGATTTATGAAAGCGTATGGCGGCGTATGCCTCATACGCTTCACATCTGGCGGCGTATGAGTAGCGTATGAGTAGCGTATGCGTAGCGTATGAGTAGCGTATACGCCATATGCCGACGTATATGACGTAACCCGCCTACACCGCAATACGCTCCCGCAAAAAAACCTAATGTGACAGGGCCTTTAGGTTACACATAACATGATTACACCAGGGATCTGTTGTTGTGACAAATTATCCATGTTACAACGTAACATGTACAATGGAAATATACAATATGTCTCCAGTAAGTTGATATATCCCAATAACCAGTTTATATCTGTTCTCATGACTGGGCTGTTTAAAATTGCTTTGTCTGATGAATGAAATGTCTGGGTCCTTTAGATTAATATTTCTTTGTTCACCCGCTTGCAAATATGTCATATTGTACTTTTATCTTACACACATTTGAATGGATCTTGCTAGTTAGAGAGCCCAAATAAGTCTACAGCACGGCTTTCATTATTAATATTATCAATATTATCAATACTATCAATATTATTAATATCATAATTATTATTAATATCATCAATATTATCAATATTATCAATATTATCAATACTATCAATATTATTAATATCATAATTATTATTAATATCATCAATATGTTTTATTGACATTATTAATAGTATTGATATCATTGATATATTATTAGTATTAATATTATTGAATATTATTAATATTATTAATAGTCCTAATATTCTTGCTATTCTTAATGTTCTTAATATTCTTAATATTCTTAATATTCTTAATAGTTTTAATGTTCTTTATATTATCAATATTGTTTATATTGTTTATATTCTTGATATTCTTGATATTCTTGATATTATTAACTATTATTAAATATTATTAAATATGGCAAAATATGACAAAATATTATAAAATATTATAAAATATTACTAAATATGATTAAATGTGATTAAATATGATTAAATATGATTAAATATGATTACATATTATTAATATTATTAATTTATATTATTAATATTAAAGTTACACAGTTGGCACATTGTGACATGATCTAAGGCAGTGCCAGACACTTGCAACCACAGGACCTTCATCCACTGCCGTTTCTTACTGACTTGTGGCTGGCGCAAACCCGCATCAAAGGGTGCTGTCCCGAAGTCAGCCTCATTTGGAACATAATTTGGAGAGGAGCGTCTCAGAGTGCTCAGGTGGAGATTAATTACACATGGTGACACAGTGTTGCCTCAAGGGGGAGAGTTCAGCGATGACAAATTCCTTCATCACAAAGTTAGCAGTGATTGTCGCCGTCGAAACATGACCGATACAGACAATCTTGTAAGCGAAACACGGTGTAAAATTTTCCGATATTATGAGATATGGCTATATGAACTCTACTATAATAAATTGCAACTTGTCTATAAAATGGAAAATAGTATAAAACCAAAGGCATATGAGGGATATGTGGAGTTGGTATGCTATTACTCATAAAGGATAGAAATTGTATAGTAAAATAGTATATAGAGAGAGAGGGTCACTTCTTAGATGGACAGTCTTTGAGAAGTTGCCTCACACACCCCCTCCCCTCAAGAGTTATTTATGGATCCCTGCCCGAGAGACAGACCTAACCATGCTTTGGCAACAGGGATATTGAACCCTCATTGGTGGTTGGAGGAATGTTTGTTAGGGATTGGAAGATTGGATCATGTGATCACCACCATCTTGTTCTGGAACCTATAAAAGTAATAAATGAGAGAGTCTCACTCTCCTACCTTTCACTCTTTATCTACTTTCCTTCCTTACCTGTATTGATTTCTTATAGCCTGTCCACACCACTCACACCGCCAGCCGTCAACTTTACAACCGGTTCTCATCCGATCACCAAACGTTAAGCAATGCTGAGCCACGTCAGTCTGACTTTTATGGGTGAGTTGCAATACATGGTGTTACAGACATCATCGATACAGGGTTTATCGCCTGACAAATCAGTAGTGGATGGGTATTAATACTAGGTCTGCCTACAAGTACAAGGTGCTTGTGTAGATTTCATATTCAGCTAATATAACACAATCATTCATGCGCAGTGATGCCTAAGGAGTAGAATCAACACAGAACTAATAAAGATTTGGGAAGAACCTGAATTTCTACACACCATGTTTTAATACAAAATTGGAATATTTAATATAAAATGCTGCAGGGAAATTTGTAGAAGACAAGAAAATTATGTTAACTAGCTTTACGTTGCATAATCCGATGAGCATCGGTTTCTGGATTATATATATATATATATATATATATATTACAGATATTTATATATGAAGAGTTCAGGTGCAAAAACAACTAAACACTGGTAAACTCCAATCCAAAAATTAATTAAGATAAAAGATTTGTACGTGAAAATAATTGTATTTCTTACTAATTCCACTTTTCTTGTGATGACATGATTGTCTGGAATGAGTGGGGACGCTCATTCCGATTACCAGACGGGATGGCCGAATGAGTTAGAGTGTCCACCTCCTGTGTTGCTAGATTGTGCGGTCGTGGGTTCGTACCCTGGCCGAGTCAAGCCAATGACTTAAAAATTGATACTTGTCGCTTCCTAGCATGGCGATCGGCATAATTAGGATAGGGAAAGGACTGGTTGGCTCAGTGTCAGCATAATGTGACTGAGTGGGATATCAGGTCATGGTGCTGGTGGCCTAGTCTTCCACTTGGGCAGCACTATAAAGTCGCCATGAGTGCGCACTGTCACAAGTCGGTACCCATCCTTATATGACCTTAGCTGTTGCTAGGACGTAAAACAACAACAAACAAACAAACTCATTCCGATTCATTGCTGGGAGGTGGGGGGGGGGGGCACAAGGCTGCCTGCCCCCCCACCCCCCCAGCTCACCTACACAACCACAAGTGTGTGCGTGACTACCGGTGAGCTGGGGGGGGGGGGGGGTTACACCATGGAACCCCATGCCCACACACAACACTAACCAATCACATAACTCCTACACCTCCGCCTCTCTAGCCAATCAAATTAGTACACAATCAGGGGAGCTACCAGTACCAGCAACCCACACTATGGTCAGTCGACCTCGCCTCCTCTCGCTGACCACTTCGCAACCTTCATTTACACCCACCCACCCACACCTGCCGATTGGTTGCCTACCAGCCAATCAAAACAAAAATAAAGGAACACAAATTTACAAAGCTTCTTAACAAAATTTAACATAAAATTGCATACCATAAACAATTGCCACCCGCGCAATTGACAATTCACCTTAAATGTATAATTATTGATATCTATCGTTAATTTACTTATTTTGTATATATTACCAATTCTTATATAATGATGTGTTGTCTATATGTCTCATCCTCCCTCATACCATCCTCATACGTGATCATTTAACATGACCTTCGTATGGCCGTCACTTGCCCGACATGAGCCAATGCAATGTGTATATGCCGCTGGGGGATGGAGGGCGTGCCCGAATAAAAGCCATGATTTTCCCAGACCAGCCTCTGCGTCCTCTGTGCCCATGATAGCAATGATGGAGCAATGGACAAAAAGTGGGATGTAAAAAGATAAACTTTTTGCCCATGTTGACGGTTTGAATCCAATGTTTATGTCATTTTTTTGATTGGCGTTTACGTGGTGTTGCGCCTGAACCCTTCATATATATATTTATATATATATATATATTTATATATATATATATTACATGTATAGATATATATATATATATATATATATGTACCCAAGCCATCGGATTATTCAAACTAAAGCTATTTAACCTGGTCCCATTCACTTAAAAGTCCTAATTTCGGTACCGGTATTCGATAGTCACAAATGCGCGCGCAAAGGACGCTGGGAGTTTTCGTGCCGGTGTGGCAGTTTCAGCTTGTTCCCGTGCTCAGCCGTGTCCCGTTGCTTCTGCGCATGCGTGGATTTCGCATCAACTCGGGTCACCCGAGACACTTATTGGCGCATGCGCACATCCTACAAACTCGGGTAGAATAATCGAATACGCTTCTCCGCGCTCGGGTGGACAATTTTTTTTTTTTAATAACCGATAAAACTACAGCAAAATAGGATTTAAAGTATTTTATGATGGCCTAGTTTACCTATATTTTCATTTAATTAATCTAAGTTATTCTTTTTTTGCAGACGGTGCGTGTATTTGTCGACTCCACTCACTGTGTTCTATTTGACATTCTGACGACTGGGATGACCCGAGTCGCCCGGGTAGTGTTAATCGATTACGGCCATGCTTATTAGATTCTGACGCATGCGCAGAAGCGAGGGACACGGCTGAGCACGGGAACAAGCTGAAACCGCCACACCGGCCCCGATAGAGGGCGCCCTGCTATGTGTGCGTCTACAGTCTAGTACAAAACATGTTTGTCCTATATGTAGTGACCTCTGCGCAGAACTGTAATCATCAGGCCTCATTATGGTCGTCGTCTAAATGTAAGCGCCGGCCAATGATTCAACTCATTAGTCACCTTGGTCAGTTGTCTCAGAAATGTCAGCTCAGGCGATGTTTCTAAGAATAAAAGGACCATCATGACTATGCCTGAAAAGTCTATTTGCGTCTGCTTCTTCTCGTAGCATATCTGGCTGATTAATAATGTCAAATTGGGAGCACTGCCTGGAATTGGGATGAATGGAATGAATTATATATATTTACATATATTTGTGTACATAGAGAGATATATCCTCATCCTATATTATTATAGATTTGGGAAGAACCTGAATTTCTACACACAGGCCTGTATGTCAGCTGCGTAGATGTACATAGTCAGCTAAGTTATCATATACAGGTTAGGAAAAAAAACTTGGAAATTAAAAAAAAAACTAATATAGAAACTACTAACACCCAAAACCGCAAAGGTTGCCCCGAGAAAGATCAGGTAAACACTCCTGAATGCGGGACCAGACCAATCCAGTATCACAGCTGTCCAGCGTTGAAAACACGCACCCTCATGGGAGCTTATACGTTATGGGCAGAATAAAAAACTTGTCACAAAAAAAAAGATAATAGCATGTAGACCATATATGTATATTTCGGTATAAAGGAATGCATTTCATATCTATAGATATAAGTAGATATATATATATTACGAATAGAAATATGCTTTATATGTATACATCATTCTAACAAATATCGGTTATATATGAAGAGATATATGCCTTATATGTGTGTGTACTACACAGTTTATATATAGATCTATATATCAATATATAGATATATATATATATATATATGAACTGACATATGTTTTATATATGTACTATATAGCATTCTAACAAATATTGGATGAATATAAATAGATATATATGAATAGAGCGAAAGACCCGAACATGGGCGGGGTGGAGTGAAGTGTGCCGGTACCCCTCCCAAACCCCAAACCCCAACCCCCACCCAGGAGGGGGGGATGAACAGGACACTACAGAGAGTATTACACGCGATATCAGTCTTATCACTATTCATACTACATTGCATGTATAACATATATCTCATATATCTTTATATTTGAATATAAATGTATACGTTATATGTGTAACATAAAGCCTACCTAACATATATTGCATATATGAATAGAGATATACACGATATGTTATATATGTAAAATAAAGCATGCCTAACATATATCGTGGGAGAGGAATGTAGCTCGGGCGGTAGGTGAAGGCTTGATGGTGTGGGTCATCCTATCGATCCTGCTCGGTGGACACATTTGCAGTTTGTGCTATTTTATTCTCTTAGGGTGGGTCCCCGAGGGATGGGGGAGTACTTTGACGGCTGAATACAAATTCGTTTTACCCACATTTGCTCATCTGTCTCATTGCTTTGCCGAATCAGCCGATTGCGACCTGATCGGCTGTATCGCTTTGGTTAAAGCCTGGCATGAAAAGAAAAAGGAAAAAAAAAGAAGCCTGATCACCGAATTGGACTCATTGACCTCTCGCTAGCAGTAAACACAAACAGTGTCCTGATCAGAGATAATCAAATTGCGTCCCTGGCAGAGAGCATTCCAGTTGATCTGAATAATCGATACAAACCTATGAAAGGCAGACCGGAAGTGTCCAGACAGTGTTAAGAATTAACTCAATGTGTGTGTAGTGTGCTTGTGCAGAGGGAGTGTATATGCTATATACATTCATTCCGGCTAGTCATACAAGTTGCATTGGGTTCAAGCTCAACAGTCATTTGGCTGCTGGCCCACCAGGTGGTGTGCAAAGGTTCGGTTCGGCTTGGCCAGGCAGGTCTTATTGCCATTTTGTTTCACTTATACCCCTGTCAGACTACGACGTAATGAGCCAACGTGAGCCTAACGTGGTGATATTTCGTCATTACGTTGATGTACGTTGGATTACGTTATGATGACGTCATAATGACGTTAGAGTGACGTCGAGCTACGTCACATTACGTCGTGTTACGTCGAATTACGTCGAGGTTTTGGACATGTTCAAAAGTTTCGACGTAGGTCGAACGTAAGGGTTTACGTTTGCCGTACGTTCTGTTCACGTTCAGCGAACGTCAATGACGTTAAACGGACGTTATTCCAACGCTCCTCACTACGTTCAACTACGTTCCACTACGTTGACCCCCATTAAACCAAGTGCAAATGCCCACGGGGCGTAATGGGAACGTCAGGACAACATCAGGAGAACGTCAGGAGAACGTCAGGAGAACGTGCATTCAACTTACGTTCAACGTCTCATGACGTAGCGAACGTCACGTAACGTTCTTCTGACGATGGAATAACGTTCATAACGTTCCGTCAGCGTCATTACGTTGACCTCTCTCGTCGAACGACGGTATCACTACGCTTTACCGACGTTGCTCTCTCGTCCACTACGCTGCATCCACGTTCAACTTGTGCCCAAATTTGCATACTACGCCGAGAAGTTCAACGTTCTTCACGTTCTCCCTACGTTGACGTCGTTACGTCGTAGTGTGACAGCCCCATAAGTTGCGCGCCAAGTGTCATGGTTTGTTAATCTGGCAACAAAGGCAGATTCTTGTTGTATCACTTTGGTTAAAGCCTGTCATGAAAAGGAAAGAAAAACCCTGACCACCAAATTGGACTTATTGTCCTCTCGCTAGCAACAAACACAAACACTGTCCTGATCAGAGATAATCAAATTGTGTACCTGTCAGAGAGCATCCCAATGGACACTGAATAATTGATACAAACCTATGAAAGGCGGACCGGAAGTGTCCAGACAGTGTTAAGAATTAACTCGGTGTTTGCGTGTGCAGTGTGTTTGAGTAGAGGGAGTGTATATATATATGCCTTATACATTCTGTCCGGCTAGTCATGAAAGTTGAATCGGGTTCAAGCTCATCAGTCATTCGGCTGCTGGCCTGCCAAGTGGCCCTGCGTCGGCTCGGCTCGGCTCGGCTCGGCTCAGCTCGGCCAGTCACGTCTTGTCGCCATTTTGTTTCACCGAGTTGCACTACAAGTGTCATGGTTTGCTGATCTGGCAACAAAGGCAGATTCTTTCACTGACTGTTGAATGATTCCATAATGCTTTTAAAAAAAAAACATTTTGTATTACTGGTTTGTGGGTGTGACTGCTGCCACCAGTGACCTCTCTCCTCAGAAGGCAAACATTGTCCTGGCGTTGGCGCTTGTTTTGGTTTGGGTGTCAGAATTCAATCCACAACATATAATTACTTCCATATTTAATCAAGTTACACACTCCGATAGCTTTAGGGGCTTCTGCCACTTTTCTTATACACATACAAATGATGCGCAACACATTACCGTACGGGGTAGCCGAGTCGGTAGAGCGCAGGCTTCCGGCGTCTGAGATCGGGAGTTTAATTCCCGGTCGAGTCAATCCAAAGACTAACAAAATCTATACTTCCTATCCCTCCTTGCCGTAGTCCCTATCCTAATAATGCCAAGCCCCAGGATAGGAAGCAACAAGTTTCAATTTTGTAAGGTCATTGGTTTGATTCAACCGGGAATCGAACTCCCGACCTTCCGCACGGGAAACCTGTGCTCTACCGATTGGGCCACCGAGTTCGGTGTGTTGTCGTCATAGAGTAGCAATACATACACTCAGAGCAATATGTTGGTGAATGTTAAGGAGGGGACGCTAAACCAGGGATGTTGTCAAGTAAAAGACATTCAGATATCGCGCATGCGCACTTCCCACCATTAAGGACCCGGCGCGGTGGCCGACTCGATAGAGCGTGGGCTTCGCATGCGGAGGTCGGGAGCTCGATTTCCAGTCGAGGCAAACCAATGACTTGCAAAATTGATACTTGTCACTTCCTAGCCAGGTGCTCGGCATTAATAGGATAGGGAAAGGACTGGTTAGCTCAGTGTCAAGATAAATATTGTGACTCAATGGGATATCGGGTCATGGTGGCCGGCGGCCTGATTTCCCAGTGGGGCAGCACTATAAAGTCGCCATTAGTGCGCACTGGCACAAGAAGTCAGTACCTGTCCTGATATGACCTTAGATGTTGCCAGGATGTAAAGCTCCAACAACCAACCAAATCAAGGTCCCGATTCTATGCTATGACTTTAGATATTGCCATGATGTAAAGCTCCAACAATCCATCCAAATCAAGGACTCGGCAGCACGTTATGACCTGAGATGTTACCAGGACAAAAAACTCCAACAACCAACCAAATCAAGAACCGGGCACCACGCACCACGCAGCCGCAGCCGCCGCCACCGACCGCTCCTGCCGCTGCTGCTGCCTCTTCTGCTGCTGCTGCCTCTTCTGCTGCTGCTGCCTCTTCTGCTGCTGCTGCCTCTTCTGCTGCTGCTGCCTCTTCTGCTGCTGCTGCCTCTTCTGCTGCTGCTGCCTCTGCTTCCGCTGCTGCTGCTGCCATTGCTGCTGCTGCTGTTTCTACTGCTGCTTCTTCGGCTGCCGCTTCTTCTGCTGTTGCTTCTTCCGCTGCTGCTGCCGCTGCTTCTGTTGCTATTTCTACTGCTGCTGTTTCTGCTGCCGCTGCTGCTGCCGCCTCTGCCGCTTCTCCTGCCGCTGCTGCTTCTACTGCCGCTGCTGCTGCTATTTCTACTGCCGCTGCTGCTGCTATTTCTACTGCTGCTGCTTCTGCTGCCGCTGCTGCTGCCGCTTCTGCTGCTTCTCCTGCCGCTGCTACTTCTACTGCCGCTGCTGCTGCTATTTCTACTGCCGCCACTGCTGTTGTTGCTGCCTCTGCTGGTGCTGCCGCCGCTGCTGCTGCTGATGTTGCTGCTGCTGCTATTTCTACTGTCGCCGCTGCCGCCGCTGCCGCTGCTACTGCTATTCCTGCTGCCGCTGCTGCTGCTGCCACTGCTGCTGCTGCCGCTGCTGCTGCTATATCTGCTGCTGCTGCTATATCTGCTGCTGCTGCTGCTGCCGCTGCTGCTGCTGATGTCGCTGCCCAAAAGTTTTAAATGCCATTTCCTACCTGTTTGCGGTCATTCGCCGCCAATCACCTGGGTCAACAAAGGTGTCACCGCCGCTAGTCATTTGAGCGGGCCCCTGTGACTAGCAGCTAGGCACGGGAGGGGGAGGGGTTACAAACAAATCAATGACCATCCTCCCAAAATGCCACCAATCAGCACAGCTTTCACACATCGGTTACATGTGGCTTATTGGATTATCTGTTTGTTTTTGTTTGTTTGGGGGTTCACTTCCTAGGAAAATATACGGTCATGTGACGATGGGTACCGACTTGTGACTGACAATGCGCGGGCATTGGGCATGGCAGCTTTATAGTGAGCTAGAGTGGGGCAGGCGTAATGATGCAGTGGCATCCCATTAAATCACATTCCCCTGACACTCTAGCTAACATATATTGCCCTAGTCAGGTTGAACGCCAGGAGTTTACTGCCAGGTATCGTTTTTATTTGAAAATGGATAGAACCCAGAATAAGCGCTCAGCCACCCATTAGGTCATTTCGTCCGATTGTTTGTTTACTGTTTTTGTTTTGCTTTTATTAAAAGGGATAGTTTATATTATGCTAATGCCAGGGTGCAGATTGAGAGGGGGGCGTGGGCGTGGGCGTGGGCGTGGGCGTGGGCGTGGGCGTGGGCGTGGACGTGGGCGTGAGTGTGTGGTTTGCAAGGAGGAGAGTGATGCAGATATGGTGTCGGCATGATGTGTCTGATGGGCGTGGAATGGTCATTGGGTGAGAGTGGTGTATGTGTGGGTGTGAGTGTGGGGGTTGGCGTGGTGTGGGTGTGGGTGTGGGTGTGGGCAGAGAGCGTGTATATAAACAGATGAGAGGGACAACTCCCATACTAGAGCATGTAACAGCTGCCGACTGTGGCACTCCAAGTGGTGGTTGTTGAACAGCTTAAGCATATGGGCAAACCTCAAGGCATTTTCAATGGCAGTGAGCAATCTTCATACAAAAAACATTAAATATCTCTAAAACTACAACACCTAGAAACAAACTGATTGGAATACACATAGAAAACATGTTTACCAACGAGATTATATTAAATTGATATGGTTAAGCTTCTGGATTTCTATTAATTTTGAATAAAACTGCCGTTTTTCACGACGCGTACGGCAAACTCAAGGCATTGTCAATGGCCTTGAGCAGTCTTCATACAGAAAACGTTAAATATCTCTAAAAGTACACCACATAGAAACAAACCGCTTGGAAGACATATAGAAAACATGTTTACCAAAAGGATTATATTAAATTGATAAGGTTAGGCTTCTGGATTTCTATTAATTTTGAATAAAAACAAATGTTTTGCATTGAGCGTACCGGCAAACTCATGGCTTGTTCAACACTAACCGCCAGGAACGCCACTGTAGCCTGTGTTACCGTTTTTCGCGGGAGTTGTCCCTCTCATCTGTTTATATACACGCTCTCTGGTGTGGGTGTGGGCATGATGTGTGTGGTGGGCGTGGGATGGACTTTGGGTGACCGTGGTGTGGGTGTGCAGCTATACGTTATGGGTATGATTTGTTTCGAGTGGGGGGGGGGGGGGGTGTTGGCTGAATGTGATTTGAGTGTGTACGAGGTGTTGATTCGATGAGGATAAAGATATCAAGCAAGTGTATTTCCCTCTGAGTACAAGTATGTAGTATAGGTCGGTTGCGGGTGGGTGGAAAAGAAATCGCGGTCTAGGGTGGAACGCGGTGCTGGCTCACCAAGAAGTGCCGATGGCGAGCAGCCGCCACCTTATATGTCCATCGGCGCCAGGGGGTGACCGGGCGCTGCCACGAGTCTGGTGGATGGGGAGGGGAGTAAGGCGCCCGCCCTTCCACCGGTGAGTTAATCAAAAACAATGCTAACATTGTGGACATTGTGTATTTGGTGTGAGTGTGGGCGTGGTGTTTATGTGGGTGTGGTGTTAATGTGGGTGCGGTGTGAGTGGGAGTCTGATGTGAGTGTGGGTATGGTGTGAGTATGGTGTGAGTGTGGGTGTGGTGTTAATATGGGTGTGGTGTTAATGTGGGTGGGTTGTTAATGTGGGTGGGGTGTTTATGTGAGTGTGGTGTTAATGTGGGTGTGGTATTTATGTGATGTGGTGTTAATGTGGGTGCGGTGTTTATGTGGGTCTGGTGTTAATAATAATAATATGGATGTTGTGTTAGTGTGGGTGTGGTGTTTATGTTAATGTGGGTGTGGTGTGAGTGTGGATCAGGTAGGTGTGGGCGTGGTGTGGGTGTGGGGTGGTGTGGGTGTGGTGTGGGTGTGGTGTGGGTGTGGTGTGAGTGTGGTGTTAATGTGGGTGTGGTATTAATATGGATGTTGTGTCAGTGTGGCGGGAGTGTGGGTGGGGTGTGGTGTGGGTGTGGTGTGGGTGTGGATCAGGTAGGTGTGGGTGTGGTCTGATAGTCGGTGTGATGTGACAATGAGCACGGTGGTTAGTGCCCGCTTGAGGTGAGTGTGGGCGCGGTGTGAGTGTGTATGGTAGGAGTGTGGGTGTGCTGTGAGTGGGCGTGGTGTGAGTGTCTTAGTGTGGTTTGGGTGAGTGTGGTACAAGTGTGGGTGTGACTACCAGTGTGTGCAGTGCCACAGTGCAGAGAGTGGATCTGCATTGTGAATCTGTATAATATTAGCTGGCTATGTTAACCCCCCCTCCCACCACCACCACCACCACCACTTGAATCTAATGCCAGGTACACACCTACCGTTTGTGCGCACCCACCTACCGTATACGATCTAAAACTGCCCGTTTCGCACACAAAAATCACTAGGTGTGCGCTCCCTACGCACACCTAGCGATTGCGATTCCCGACTAAAACCTCAGTTTTAGGGCTAAAACCTGCCGATTACGATTGCGATTCGCGATTCGAAAAATGAATCGGCCCGTTTTCAGTTTTAAGCGGGTCAGGTCGAGTCGCGAGTTTTAGTGCGCGAATCGTAAACGGTAGGTGTGTACTTAGCATAAGATATTTATCGATCTCATATATATCCAATACCGCAGTATGCTTTCTCCTATTGACTTCGCGCAAACATCCTACAAACTGTTTGTACGGCAGGAACCAGCCACCTCACGCCTAACAAGAGGTTGCCAGCACATCATGAAGGCGTTTCTTTCATTGTTGATTTACAATCTTCTCCTGATTACAGTAATTTCGGACATTACACCAAAGCTGCGCCTGGTTTACAAGCACAGATTTGGTTCTTTCTTTTTTAGATCCCAGAATTGATCTGCACCCAACCCGTTGTATATGCTTACATATATCCCGGCATGGAATATGTACCGGATATGCTAAATGCATGCCGATTTCTGTGTGCTTAATGAACCGAAAAGATACAAATTTACACACAAAAAAAACACAAATTTAAACTTGAGTAGGCTAGATGAAAACGAGGCTGAGAAAGTGGGCGTCTGCTCCCACACACACCCACCCACCTCACAGATATCCATACACACACACGCCCGCCCGCCCTAAAATATCCTGAACATAGAAGGAGAGAGGGAAGAAGGAGATTTGTAAGAAAGGAAAATGAAAGCAGCATTTCTGTTTGACTCGGTCCAAAGCTGCTTGCCGCAGAAGGTCTGTGCTGTGTAATGTTTACTACAAGCATGGTGCTGGGGAATGTTCACACGGCATAACTTCTAGATCAACCCTGTCGTCGTGTGTGTAACCACCCACACGTTAAAGCTGCATACTACGACGATGGCAGGATCACATTTATTTTATATACATGATGTATAAGCACTATGCGAGTATAAAGGCGCGGAAGGGAATTATTGTTGTAGAATATAATTTATTATATATATATAAAGGAGGCGGAGTTTCCCCCCTTCTCTCTTTAATTAATTATTTATTATTTATCTCTTATTTATTTCTCACTGTATATTCGCTCCGGGCCACTCTTTTGCCCCGGGACTGCCATCTCATTGCCGCTTGGCTCAGTCCAGCCTTGACTGCATGCCTAGCACTACTTATTTTTAGCTGTGAAAAGTGCTGTGAGAGGTAGCTGTCAACCTGCTGCCTGCTGCTACCTTCTACCTGTCAAGCTTCTACCTGTCAGCAACAGTCAATACAGTCAACCTGATACCTGTATTGGAAGAGGAGGACAAGGTCTGAGGGAATATCTCGTGAGATAAAACCATTACATAGTAATATCAACCCTCGACGACTTTGTCGAATTTCTCCGGGTCGAGTTTCATTGCCACCAATTTGAATGCAGCCGGCGGCGGCGGTCAGCGGGAATTGCTCGACACATTTTCGTTAGCTAAGCTGTCGACTGTGAATATATGGTCGACTAGTTTAACATTGCAAGTCAGTCTTTTTTGTACATGTGTGTCGAATATTAGGAACAATTTTGATTATCTAAAAAAAAACGTACGACGGCGGCCAATTATAACGTTAAGCAGGCCACGAATCCATATACTTGATCAATGCTATAGACAAACTTATGTGTGTGTCGATTAAGCTCGCAGAGTGCCTAAATAAATAATTTTATTAGTGAACTCTAAAATAAAATGGACGGTAAAAAAGATGGCGTCTTGATTGTCGAGGTCTCTTTACAACCATTGTGCTAGTCATTGCTAGTCAAGCATTGTCATTCATACATTGCCCAGAGACAAATGAACTAACTTAAGTGAATGTCGGCATTACACTTATACTCCTCTATATTATACATAGTTCTTATTCTTATACTTACCAATTATATTGTATACACCTTTACAGTACATCCAATAAGAATTGAACATAGGCAGCAGCATAGAACATCACTCCATTGACTTTTGCTATGCTTCTCACATATAATTGAAATGCCTTTAACACTCGATCTACTTCAAACATCGGTACTGCTTCACTACATAATTTACACAAGTATTTATTATGCCGAAAGATTTTTGTGATACTTGTGGCGAAGTACACGAGAAAGGAAATAAAACACAGTGTGAGGAAAAGCAGGGTACTGCGGGTCCAAAAACAAGGTCACGCTCAATCCGCCAGGTACCGGATACTGAACATAAAATGTCGGACGACCAGAACACTGGATGTGTTGAAATCATCGCCATGTCATCTGAGGAGCGACTTAAACAACTGCAGAAGGAAGTAAGGGCGCTCGAAGTTGAGGACGAGCTGGCTGCCTTGGAGGACCGAAAAAGAATACTCCTATTAAAGCAAGAGAGACGCCACCAACCCAGCACAGGAGCACGATGGGAGGTGGGGAGGACGTTCGAGACGCGAGCTCAGGATACGCTTGCGACGACGGGGGGGCCAACCAGACGACCCGTTACGTGGACGCGACTTTCGTCGGGAAACCGGTAGACGGCTTCTGCTCTTACGGGAGGGACGTAAGCCGTTCACGATCTACCGTACGCCGACGGAGGACTTCGAGCCGTGCATCGTCCAGTAGGAGTGCCAGTAGACGACGCAGAAGTAAGTGGAGCCTCAAGAGGTTCACTGTCGGAAAGAGAGATATCGGTAAAGTGAATTGTTACGAGTTGTTATCTGCCACGGGCCAGTGGGCACTCGGTATAAAGGAGCTGGGCATTAAAGACTTGAGGGCCTTGTTGGAGCACATTGTGTTTCTGGCCCATAGGGCATGCACAAATGAATATTTCGACTCGGCTCACACTGACTATGATCGGTCAATTAGAACACTGGCTGAGGAGATAGGCTTTGCTGCTTTCTCTAGCGCCAACAGGGGCTCGAGTGTCCTATTTTATTCTTCGCTCAATGTAAGATCGAGGAACTCCGGAACGACAGGCTACGCCACCAGAAAGCCGGGTAGTCAAATTAAGAGGCCTTGCTACGCGTGGAATGGCGAGAAGGGCTGCACACGAGGCGAGGCTGCATGTAGATTCGGCCATGTCTGCTCAAAGTGCAACGGAAAAGGCCACAAGCGTCCAGCATGCAGGGAGTGACAGTGGGCGCACTCTCAGGAGCCCAGCCAGGGGCTAGAGGTCTTTGCAGGTGACCAGGGTTACAGGGCGATTGGTTTAAACCACACCTGTGATGCCGACATGGAGAAAGGGGTCTTTGGAGGTGACCGGCTCGACAATCGGGATAATAGGGTCTTTGTAGAGGACCGTGAGGACTGTGCTGATATAGGGGTCTTTGTAGGTGACCGCATGTGCTGTGTGGAGAATAGGACTCCTACAGATGAACTTCATAATGTGGACGAGAGGGTCTTTGCAGGTGACTACGTTACACACAAGATGGAGGCTGATATGGAGGACACCCCACCACGAAGCCCCGAGCCTGTGATAGATTCCAACCAATTATCTGACAGTCAAGGATTACAAGTACCTGAATGCATACAGGACTGGATGCAAGTGAGAAACTGTGAGGGTTGTCTGGAAGTGACTATCAGTGAATTCGAGGGCTCCTCGCCCGTCGTGTTCTATGTAACAAATGACTGTGACAGGGGTGTTTGTTCTTGTGAAAACCGCCTTGAGGGTGTTGTTTGTCAATTGAAGCCTTGTCGTTTTTTCGCTGAACTGTTTTTCAGGGGCGGCATTGATCCTGAAGCCTATTGTATATTACAAGGGATAGTCTTCGGTTTTCAGGTGATAAATACTGAATTTGACAACAGCTACGAAAAGAACAATAGTAAACGCTTGTTGGCATGGGAGCGGGACATTATCGAAGCGAAATTGGCTGTCGAATTAGACCAGGATGTCATTTCTTGTGTTGACTACAAACCACAATGTGTCCACTCCATGTTTGTCGTCCCAAAGGAGGGCGGGGGGGGTCGGCTGGTTATCGACTGTAGTAAGCCCCGTGATAGGTCGGTCAATTCGGCCACTAGTGAGGTCGCCCATACGTTTAAATACCTAAGTGTCGATAATGTAATCGACAATCTTGAGCGGGGGGACCACCTATCTTCTATTGACATAAAGGATGCCTACAGGGCCGTCCAGATAAACCCTAGGGACCGCATAAGGCAGGGTCTGAAGTGGAAATTTAGGGACGATGACAGAGTCAGATATATGGTCGACAATCGCCTATCAATGGGTCTTGCCTCAAGCCCCTTTATATTTACAAAAATATCTAATTTTATTGTAAGATGTGCAAAGAGGGAAGGCATAAAACGGGTCATCAATTACCTCGATGACTTCTGTATTATCGGTGATTCATGGGATCACAATGCTATTGACCAATCAAAACTAATTGCAATAATACGTAGGTTGGGGTTCTCACTAAGCTTTCGAAAGTTGCTCTCCCCGACTCAGAAAATGTGTTTTCTTGGGATCGACATTGATACTATAAAATTAGAATTAACTCTCCCCGCTGATAAGCTGATTAAATTATACCGAGTTTTGGCTCAATTCCGGGGTCGGAGGAAAGCAAAACGGAAGGATCTTGAGAGACTGGGGGGTCTGCTTGCACATTGTGCCAAGGTGATCCGGGGAGCCCGTACCTTCTGCCGTGGGATCTATGATCTCATTGCCTCCATCAGGGAGCCTTATCACTACACCAGGTTGGGTGTGGGCTTCCGCCAGGACATTGAATGGTGGGAACGCTTTGCCGCACGTTTTAACGGCAAGGCTGCCATGCTAGGAAAATTTACGCGGGTCTGCTCAGTTTATGGCGATGCCTCAGGCTGGGGTATGGGGGCTACCCATGGGGCCGATTGGTTAGTCGGCTGTTATAAGGGAGAGGATGATATAGCGCTTGGTGACTATGCTGGGCACCATCACGTCTCACCCGAGGAGGGGTTGGACTCTGCTCATATTAACGTAAAAGAAATGGCGGCCGCATTTGAGGCAGCCACATGCTGGGCGCATGGTTGGGGGGGGGCCTCGATAGTGTTCATGACTGACAGCGTTGTGGTCCAGGCTGCACTGAACACGGGCCGCTCCCGCTCACGGGAGATCATGGGTTATCTCCGAAAGTTTTTCTGGATGGCGATCGAACAAAACTTTATATTCATTTCTTCCTATATTCATACTTCGAGAAATATCACTTGTGATGCATTGAGCAGGCTGGGGGATGTTGGAAGTGCTGCTAGGATAGCAGCTGTTGATAAAGCATGGCTCATGTGTTGTAGAAAGATTTTTGAGGCCCCCTTTTCTTTTCATTCCAGGGCGGGAAGCGCTGGCAAGGGAGCAGCAGCTATATGAGAGCCGGTTTTATTCCGCCAATTCCTGGTCTTCAAGGGCGGCTCAAATTAAGCGTTATTTGACCTTTGTCGATCAGTTCGGGGAAAACAGGGCTCCTTTTCCCTGCACCTCGAAGTGGGTTTCTCTTTATGCAACCTGGCTTTCCAGGGATCTATCTTATAGATCTATATTGAACTATTTGTCAGGTCTAAATTTTTACTTAAAACAGAATGGTTGTCAAACTATCCTCTATGCCGATTACTATGTATCTGCAACTTTGAAGGGCATAAGACGTGAGAAGGGTGATGCACCAAAGGCTGCACCCCCCTCTTACCACATATGTTGGTTACAATTTTTGGGGGTTTGACCCTGAACTCTGGCCATACCGCCTGGTGCGCTGCGATCTTGCTGTCCTTCCGCGCATTACTCAGGAAGAGCCAGGTCACGGACTCAGAGGCCTCCCTTAGACGTTCAGATTTTACATTTTTTGATTGGGGTATGATAATTCGAGTAAGGCACTCTAAGACTATCCAATTTACTGAGCGTGTGCTAGAGATACCAGTCGCCAAATGCGTTAACCGGGCACTTTGTGCGGTATTTTGGACCAAAAAACATTTTGAGGAGATACCTGCTACTCAGGAGGAAATAGCATTCAGGCTTCCGGCAGAGTCGGGCTCAAACCCCATGTCTTATCGCTCGTATCAGTCTATGTTGAGACTTTTTGCCAGTAGGGCGGGTCTGGCTGAGTGCCACTGTACCTCTCACTCCCTGCGCCGGGGCGGCGCGACTTATCTTGCCATGTCTGGGGCTACGATCGAGGAGATAAAGTTGAGAGGGGACTGGGCCAGTGAGACGGTTTATGCTTACTTAAAGACGCCACTGCAGGTGCGCATCGTCAATGACCTGAGGGTGGCCTCCTCCCTGGCCCAGTCGAAGCTTGAGTAGTTTTGGGTGGGGGCCTGTGGCCCATTTGGCTGTTATTTTGCCCGGCCAAGGGACCTTCAAGCAAAAATAAAAGAAGGTTCCCCACCACTACTCATTGTTCTCTCTCTTTTTCTTACCGTAGCCTAAATTTATGTAGAATATAATTTATTATATATATATAAAGGAGGCGGAGTTTCCCCCCTTCTCTCTTTAATTAATTATTTATTATTTATCTCTTATTTATTTCTCACTGTATATTCGCTCCGGGCCACTCTTTTGCCCCGGGACTGCCATCTCATTGCCGCTTGGCTCAGTCCAGCCTTGACTGCATGCCGAGCACTACTTATTTTTAGCTTTAGGTAGGGCTGTTATTTTGCCCGGCCAAGGGACCTTCAAGCAAAAATAAAAGAAGGTTCCCCACCACTACTCATTGTTCTCTCTCTTTTCCTTACCGTAGCCTAAATTTATATTATTATTACTATTCTCTTTGTTACTGCTATTTCTTGTATCATTTGGTGCGAAGTACACCCCCCACCCCCAGCACGTGACCACTGGCGCCACCACCGCCAGCTTTCCTAACTACGGACGCTCAATACTGTCAGTCACAAAAAAAAAGATGTTTGTTTTATTTAACGACGCCTCTAGAGCACATTGATTTTTATCATCGGCTATTGGACATACAGTACTCGCAGTACATGGGTGAATACCAGCCCTATATAAAAATGGTCGAAAAAGCAGGTTCATGAAATGAGAGCCTAATTTCACAATCAAAGAAGCAACATTGGGGATGTTGGCCTGCTAACATCTGTAATTCGCCAACGAGACGCCAGGTGGATCCTGGGTCAAGCCGCGCCTTCCTCACTCGCCCACCGACTCCCGAGACGACAACAACTAATTTCAACGCGCTCTCGTCTAAATGCCTCCTCCTACTAGGAAACGTCGCGGTCGACCTCCAGGCTCATCTGGGGTGTCACGGAGAGGTTTGAGACCTCGCACACAGCTCTCATCGTGTCGCCCTCATTCCTCGTCAGAAGATTCGAGTTCAGATGTTTCGTCAATCGTAGACAATCCGCAAAAAACCACGGGCTCAGTTACCGGCAGTCTATCAGGCTTGGAGGCCAGACTGCTCGCCCTAGAGCATCTCGCTAACAAGCCGTCTGGGAGCTCTCAAGTTCCGGGGCCCTACTCGCCTCCGGTTCTCGCCTCAACCCCCAGATCCGGGTTCTCCTCCTTCTCTCCAACACCTAGACATCACACTCTCGAGAGGGTGCCCCCGGCCGTTTCACGTATGGCCTCCACCTCGCGCCCGCTGGCTGCCTCCCCTCTGCCGCCCGCTCCGCAGCCGCCTGCCGTGACTCCGACGCCCGGGGCCGGCGCTCCTCTCTACCACCAACCGCAGCCTCAGCCACCGATCACCACAGACTTCTTGATCAACTCGACACACGCCCTCCACAAACCCCCAGGTACGAAGTTTTACCCACATAACTTTATAACAAGGGGCGATACTTTTAAGAAGATAGGCGTAGGTGAGGCAACCTGGGCTGAATATTTCTTCGCCATTAGGCTAATGCTCGCTCAACCTGATTTCCCGCGACCCTGGGTCTCGGCAGTCTTCCAACACGAGGAAGACCTCGCAAGAATGGCGATCACGTGGGACTGGCCCACCTGCCGCTGGTGGTCTGAAACGACCTTCCAGATGGTAGCAGACAGGCGTCTAAAAGAAGGGTGGCTAGATCCTATTGCGATCAAAGACGTTCAACGTGACGTTTCCACTGAGGCAGTGGGGGTGCTTCAGTCATGCGGGGGTGGTCGATATGTGACTGAGTCTAGGTATACCCCAGCGACCCCCGCCCGCCCACCAAGTCAACCTATTCCGAGTGGGCATTCTGCTTCCAACGCGCCTGTTAACCCCCTCCCTGTTAACCAACGAGAGGAGTACTCCAGAGACACTGACGGCAAGCCCTGTTATAATTGGAACTGGGGCAAGGAATGCGGTTTCAATATGTCACATGGTACAGTTCCTGATCGGGCCCCCCATATCTGCGCATGGTGCGCTTACAAATTTAAGCGAGTCCTGCAACATAGGGAGCAGGATTGTCTAAAGAAAAGAACATTTCTAGACAAAAAGGCCGCAGAGGCAGCAGGCACTGCTGTAAGTTATAATGATATATCTCTTCTTGCTAAATCTACTGTTATTGTGCCTAATCTAGCGCATAGTAAAATTAATGAGACCTGTACTGATAACGTGTCGCCACACTTTCTACTTAATTCAGCCTTATCGGTAGTAACTAAGCAACCCTCGAGTACTAATCTGTCTGACCCACAATGCACTGATAACTGTAACTCGCTTGAACTGATAAAAGCTAAATCTCTGAGCCCTAATCCTCAACTTGTCTCGGAACCTGAGAAAGTGGAAAATAAGATTCTATCTGAATCTGAAGTTATAACTGTGAAACCTGTAACTACGTTAAATCTTCCGTTAAATGCAAATAATGATTTGTCTTTTCCACCGCTAACAACTAACTGGTTTGATGCCCCTATTGAAGTTGTATTATCGGCCCTCCCCAAAATTCAGTCTCCAACATTTGTCCCCCCTCCCACACCATTGGAGTTCAAGGACTCACTCTGTAATTTCTGGCCCTACACCGCTAAATTATCATGGGTACCTCATAATTCGTCCTATGGTCATATTTACAATGAAGTTCGTTCAACTGGTCTGCCTAACTATATGGGGGCAAAAATATCGATTCCCTCTGGTCTAAATATTCCAAAATGGCGTGCCGTTCTCCTTAACTACCCAGATCTTTTACTAGTAGATCATCTAGAATTTGGCTGGCCTATTGATTACTCCTCCACGACGATACCTACCCCCACGTATAAGAATCATTCAACTTCCTCCGATGATATCAGGCACATCTCTGCGTTTGTAGACAAAGAAATATCCTTGGGTGTGCTTCTAGGACCATTCCAGGACTTGCCCTTTAAACCCTGGTGTCAAGTTAGCCCAATGATGACACGCCCAAAAAAGAATTCACTACAAAAAAGAATAATCATTAACCTAAGTTTTCCTAAAGGGAAGAGTGTAAATGCGGGCATAGTTAAAGGCTATTATCTAGGCAAGCCCTTTAATTTTTCCCTTCCCTCAGTCTCAACCCTTACCGATAGACTCACAATGTTAGGTAGGGGTGCCTGGATGTGGGGCGGCGATCTGGCACGCGCCTATCGCCAGCTGAGAGTTTGTCCACTCTCCCTCCCGCTCTTGGGTATCTCGATCAATGGCAGTCTCTACATAGATCTAGCGCCTCCCTTTGGCTGTAGGACGTCTGCACTAGCATGCGCTCGTACAACCAGGGCAGTCGTTTGGCTTCTACGCAATCAAGCTATTTTCTCGCTATGCTATTTAGATGACTTTATAGGTATTGAGGATACTGAATCAAAAGCCAATGCTGCCTATGCCGAATTTATAAATTTGACCTCACAGCTCGGCCTCAATCTAGCTCTCGAAAAGTGCACACCCCCCTCTACCTCCATCACATGGTTAGGTTTTCTGATCGACTCTGTTACAATGACAGTTACCCTGCCCAAAGATAAGCTACAAGATGTACTAGACGAATGTCGACTCTGGGAAAGTAAACGTACTTGCTCTAAGAAGCAACTGCAAAGCTTAGCAGGCAAGCTGCAACATTTATCTAAGTGTATCAAACCGGCAGTTAGGTTCTCCAATAGAGTCCTAGAAGCATTAAGGAAAGCTCCCTATACAGGTCAATACACGTTCGATAAGGATATGCTGAGGGACCTCGAATGGTTTCAATGTTTCGCATCCGCATATAACGGTAAGCAACTAATTCCACAAGCCCCCCAAATCGAATGGGTGATAGAATGTGACTCCACCTTAAAGGCAGGAGGAGCGTTCTCCAAAGTAGTGTTCTACAAGTCTATCTATGACGAAGATCTATTGCAAAGAGAGCTAGCCATAACTCAACTAGAAGCCCTTAATTTAGTACACGCTGTGGCACATTTATTGCCACCAGAACCTCATGACTATTTGATTAAAGTAAACACGGATAGTCTCTCTTCACAACAAGTCCTAGAGTCAGGTAAAGGTAAAGAGAAAGTGCTCTGTGCGTTGTGCGCGACAGCTATGGTTGATCGCCGCTCATAAAAACTGTGATATCGAAATACTCCATAAACCCGGTACTGACTTAATACTAGCTGATGCATTAAGTAGATCCCCGCATTCCACTATAGCTGCCAATAAAGCACGAGAAATGTGTGCTGATCGAAATCTTCTTGAAATAAACGTTCATGTATCACTTAACCTACTATCATGTAACATCTGACGCCTTACGCTGGAAGATAGTAATTCTTTTGCCTCTATCTTCCAGGATACGCAATGAGTCACCACAATCGGCTCATTAATCTCTACACCTGCGCCCTGGCTCCACGGACGTGGCAGAATAAGGCGGCGCATGTGCGATTGTATCTTGAATTCTGTAACAAGCACAAGTTACTGCCGACCTATCCGTCTACCTACGATCTTCTGTCGTTTTTGCTATTCTTGTCTGACAGGCTCAAATCGCCAGGTGCAGTGCTGAATTACTTCAGTTCAGTTAAAGTCTGGGTGCTAGGTACCTCAGGCGTTGGCTCAGCCTTCGAAGCGCCGGAGCTGAGAACCTTCAAGAGGGGTATTCTGAAAGTTTCAAAGCATGTAGTCTCTAGAGCGACCCCCCTTAACCCCCGAGATTTCAAGGCCATTATAGTGGCGTTAACAAACATGACCCCTAGGCCGCATGTAATCATTGTTGCTCTTCTGATCGCCTACTTCACACTGATTAGGCAGTCGAACATTGCAAATCTCTCCTCGGGAGCAACAGGCTCCCCACATGTACTCAAGGGTAACGATATCAGACGTCGGAGGGGGTCACTCACAGTAACCTTGAGGTCTTCCAAGACGAGGACCACCTCTGACCCCCCGGTGGTGTTCCGGCTGCCGGCCATACCGGGTTCCCCCTGCTGCCCTGTGACTGCTTGGGCTAACTACACCGCTGTAGTAACCCCGACGCCGGAGTCCCCAGCGTTCCTCTTGGCTGATGGTACGCAGCTCACGCTGTCGACTCTTACTAGAGCCCTCAGGGTAGCGTCATACACCGCCTTCGGGGTCGATAAGGGCTTGACACTGCACGGACTCAGGCGAGGGGCAGCTCAGGCGTGTCAGGGTTCTGGCCTGACCTTGGACCAGTTAATGGCGGCGGGAACGTGGCGTAGCTCGGCGGTCCACTCCTACTTGAAGGCCTTTCATATCTCGGCAGCTCCCGCAGCGCTCGGAACTTTATTGGTTTGAGCGCTGTTCGGGAGCTGTTCGGGTAGTTACGTACTATCTATCTCGTTAACATGTTTATTTTCAGCCTTGTATTGAACTACGAATTTTTGTGACTTAACTTGATCTATGATGACCCTGACTATGATTGAACGAATTTTACTCAAGAGGCCTCTGTCGCCGCCAAGCATTGTACACGAATGATCACGAACGATACGCAGCTCATTCATCGTGAGCATTATTCTAACATGTCTGGCCCTGTGCCTCCTAGCATCCGAGAATTGTTTAACTTGAGCAGATTCATTATTAAATCTGTCCAAATAACTTATATAGATTTAAAAGTGAAATCGACGGCGTTCTAGCGCCGCCATTTTGTCTTTTTGCATTCTCGCCCATTTCACCAACTCTGTGCCTATATGGGTAGCCATTTCATACTGGAGCCACAGTTTCTAGTTCCTGACCCATACTAAACCTATTTTCGCCCGTATTTACACTACGTTGTCCTTCACCCGTGTACTACAAGTACCGGGTGAATCTTTTATCTAGACAGCACATACCACAGCCTTTGATGAACCAGTTGTGGACCAATGGTTGGAACGGAAAATAGCTCACACTGCAAATGGGTCCACTGACCAGGATCGATCTGATGACCCACACCTACACTGCTGGACACTTTACTGCCTGAGCTACGTCCCACGCCACTGTCAGTCATGCCCAGGAATTGTTTTCTTTATACCTATACTGTTATATATGTTTGTATAAATTTGATCCTGCGTATCCAAGGGTAGTGTGGGCATGGTTCAATCTTTACGTATTTGTTGCTGCATAGCAGAGGATACTAACTCAATCTAAAGCTCCATAGTCCGATAAAAATTGTCAAAATCATAAAAATTATCTACATTTGATTCTACGTGTCCAATTTAGATACTGGTGCACTTAAACATTTGTCACCACATAGACGGTCATACGGAGTCAATTTAACCTGTGACTGCAGAAGCCTCGGGTGGCTGAGCTTTGGCACGCTTCCCAAAATTATCCCTAATACTTGATGTTTACTTTTTGTGTTGGTCGGGGTGGGGGTTGTTGTTGTTAAAGAAACAAAAACAGGTTGTCAAAAATTATGTTCCCACATTTGCACTTCAAATATCTCATAAGCTAGCCATTTAAAATAGAAGTCACTTCAACCTAAAGTAAGGTAGATTACTATGCAAATTTAATAGAACCTCTTACTTGTTTGTTGGAGTCTTATGTCCTAGCAACATCTGACGTCATACCAGGGCGGGAACGTGTTACTGCTGACAGCTATTGGTGTCAGAATTTCGAGTTGCATGACAACATTTAATTTAGCACGCTTGTTTTCACTTCAAATGTATCCGAAAGTTACCCATTTTTATAATAAAATTTACTCCCAGATGAAATTTATTTCCAACAAAATTAAGGATAACCTAATACGTTTACCTAAGAAACAGAAGGACAAAATTCAGAGCCATGGGAATATACAACTTTAAGATAACAACACCTTCTTCCTGACGCACGCACTTCTGCAAAGCCTCCTACACCACCCCCACCCACTCCCAGCAGCCCCCCCCCCCCACCCTACCTCCGCCCCGCCGCCACCCCCACACCCCCACCCCACCTCTACACCTGCACTCGCTTCCACTAACCCTTGCGCTATCATATCAGGTATCAATACATTAACTTTATGTTCTACCAGCTCATTTATTTTAAGCAACAACCATGAAATTCCACCTGTGCATACACGCGCCACAATCGGCCCCCCCCCCTCCGCACGCCGCCCCCCCCCTCACAACCCCCCGCAGGCACACACACAGGATAGTGCACCTATGGTGGTATTAAAGGCCCTGTCACATTACGGCGTATGGCGGGAGCGTATTGAAAACCTACGTAGGTCCTGCGCGTGCCGGCCTATGATGACATTTGGTGACCTTTCGGGTGGTTTTGAGCGTATGTGGAACCTACGAGGAGCGTACGAGGAGCGTATGAGGAGCGTATGGGAGCGTATGGGAGCTTGCTGTGACATTTTTTGACAGTATGGGCCATACGCCCTCATAGGTCGGGTTTTTTTGAGCATGCACAAACAAATTTGGACGGACGGATTTATGAAAGCGTATGGCGGCGTATGCCTCATACGCTTCACATACGCCGGCATCTGGCGGCATCTGGCAGCGTATGAGTAGCGTATGAGTAGCGTATGCATAGCGTATGAGTAGCGTATACGGCGTATGCCGACGTATATGACGTAACGCGCTTACGCCGCCATACGCTCCCGCAAAAAACCCTAATGTGACAGCCCCTTAACATAGACAAGGCTGAGCAAGCTTTGATCATATTTTCACCAGGCAGTTAAGAAATATATATATAAATATATATATAACACAAGGCTAAGAAAGCTTTGATCATTATATTTACAAGGGCGTCTAAAATGCTTAAATCTTTAATGTACTATACAAATATTTAAGCTTTTGAAAAACACTGATTCCTGTTATTCAGCCGTAATGATGGTCCTATTACAATATTACAAACATGGAAACTACAGATAGTGTTCATGGCGTGCTTCTGTTCATAAAGGCACAACACAGTTTGAAACTGATCATATATCTCAAGCTAAGCAAAAGCATCAGCAGAGAAAAGATCATCTCCTTCATCTATCAGACTCTCCAACAGCTGCTACACACATGTCCAACATGCCACCACACATTCTGAGCATCAGGCATCGACGAGTTCACAACAAATGATGAGTTGCTGTCATCATCATCGATGGACAACCAAGAAGATATGCGATATAATTTATACCGCTATGTATAACTTACAGCATCATCAAAGGCCAGTTGCTCTCATACCATGTCTATGTGTTGTGGGAGGTTAAAAATCCATTCGGTCGGTAAAAGTGTAGGCTCGGGCTTTCTATCGACAAACTGTCTAATGGTGAAAACAAGTCTATTCTGACTTATCCATGATAGGCAGTATAAATCTTCAAGAAATATTAATAATAATATGCTGTATTTGGTATATTATTATTATTCATTTACTTGTTATTTATTACCTTATTTTCTATACCTAGGTCGTATCTTCTGCGGGCACACCCTACCCGCTTACAACGTGACCACAGCAAACCTCAGGCGGCTATATCTCATGTGTCAAATCGGGATATCCGATGCGACAGGTAAGGAAATGGAACTCACATCGCATTTCTCTAGATACACAGACTCCTATCACACAACTAACTAAGTGTAAGCAACACACTGAATGGTCCTCATTAACTACCAAACAGGCATTCATAACACTTTCTCTATGGCTGATGTCCATTGCACTTTCCGAGAAGCAGGTAAGATTTTCTGTTCAGGAGTGCCCCCCCCACCTCCCTCGCTAATGGTTTGGAGGGTGCTTTACCTCGTTTACTTTCTTTCTTTCTTTCTGTCTTTCTTTCCTTCTTTCCTTTTTGTCTTCTTTAAAAAAAAAAAGGGTCAAAATTCTCTGATTCTAGCATTCTGTTTGATTCGGTCGGAACGACACAATCATTCCTTGCCTACATGTTGTGCTTTGATATCACGAGAACCCCACCACCCTCCACCCTAACTAATGTGAGTGGGTATTTTCCTTATCCTTTTCCTTCTTTTTAATATTTTAATTAAACAAACAGAATTATGCATCACAATTCTGGCACTGTGTTTGATTCGGTGCCAATGACATATTTCCTTCCCCACACACTGTGCTTTGTGCCCCCTAATTCAGGTGGACGGAAAAATAATCATTTCCCATTCACCTAAATTTGCCAATGGGGCTCTCAAAGCCATTTCTTCCATAGCCCATATCCCCCCGCCACCTCCTCTTATCTCGTCTCTCTCTTTCCACTTCTCAGAGAAGGCAGTAATCGCGCAAACTTGATTGCTGAAGGTGCGTATACTGTGGTATTTATTGTGTTTGCAAAATTGCTTGATTCGTTTTGCTAAGAACATGTGGATTATACCCAGTGGAGCAGCATTATTAAGTCACAATGAGTGCGCACTGTCATAAGTTAGTACCCATCGTGATACGAGCTTAGCTGTTGCTAGGACATAAAACAACGCCAACCTGCAAACAAACTTTATTATATATATCTGTATAATTATATATATCTATTTATATCTCGATATATATTTATATATATTTATATATATCTATCTATATATCTATATATCTATAAATCAATATATCTATAAATCTATGTATCTACATATCTATATATCTATATATTTATATATCTATATATCTGTGTATATATATCTATATATCTATATATCTATATATCTATATATCTATATATCTATATATCTATATATCTAGATATCTATATATCTATATATCTATATATCTATACATCTATATATATATATATCTATATATCTATATATATAGATATATAGATATATATAGATATAGATATATATATATAGATATATAGATATATATATATATATAATATATATATCTATATATATCTATATATATAGATATATAGATATATAGATATATAGATAGATAGATATATAGATATATAGATACATAGATATATCTATATGTCTATATATCTATATATATATATCTATATATCTATATATATATATATCGATACATCGATATATCTATATATCTATATCTATATATATCCATATATATCTATATATATATCTATATATACAATGTATATACTACGTATATGCGTCTGATGCGTTAAATAAATATATGTCGGCCATATGAGGCGTTGTAGTGCGTAACTTACATATATATATATCTATATATAATATATATCTTAATAATTCTTAAGTATGCTAACAGGTAACTTACAGCATGATAGAGGCAAGTAGGGGGATATGAGTTTGCAGTAACAAAAATAAACTTCCGAGCGAGTGTCGTGCAGAAGCCCCAGATTGGGGTGATGGGGGTGGGGAGATGGGGGAAGTGAAGGATGCCGGTACCCACCCCACTCAGGAAGGGGGGGGGGGTAGTAGCAAGACACTACAGATACTATTACATGCGAGAACAGTCTTATCACTATCCATATATATATATAGTATATCTATGTATACATCTCCATATATATCTATATATATCTATGTATATCTAGATATACATATCTATATCTAAATATATCTGTACAGTATATCTATACATCTTTATATATATCTATATATCTATATATCTATACTTATCAATATATATCTATATAAATATAAATATGTATACTAACAAATATAGGCTACATAGGTTACATAGTTTCTCCTTCCATATATATTTTATACTTTCGCTTATAAAACTTTCACTTTGTAATCTTATGTTCTACATACTATGCATGCATAACTTCATAGTAATATCAAACTTCTCTTTTTTTTCTATTTCTTTTTTTTCAAGCTAAAATACCTCTTGCTTGCTCATGGGAATAAAGTTATGTTCTTCCCACCTTCTGCTTTCTTCCTTTCTGTACCCGTGCCAGCATTGGCGTCATATTGCAAGTACCCCCACCTCCCCCCTCCCCCACCGCCCCACACCACACCAACCCCAATTTCCACACCGGACACCCAACAAACAACCGGGTACGGTGGCCTAATCGATATAGCGATATAGCGAATGGTAGACAGGAAGTGTGAACACTTATTTGTCTCTCATTTTTGTCGTCATTTTTTTGTTTGTACATTAGTTGACCCAAGCAGGGGAAATCCCAGTCACAGACGACTGGTCTTCCCCTCTCCACTGCTAGTCGATAGAAAGCCCGAGCCTACACTTTGACCGACCCAAGGGATTTTTAACCTCCCACACCACATAGACATGGTATGAGAGCAACCGGCCTTTGATGACGCTGTAAGTTATACACAGCGGTGGAAATCCAAATTGGCAGAGCTGGGGGCACGGGGAATCGAACCACCAACCCTCAGATTAGTAGTCTGACCTAGAAAAAAGTCAGACACTCAAACCCCTCTGCCGGCCTTAAGTGCGCAGGAGGTCGGAAGTTTGGTTCCCGGTCGAGTCAAACCAATGACTTATAATGTTAATACTTGTCACTTCCTACCCTGGCGCTCAACACTAATAAGATAGGGCAAGGACTGGTTATCTCAGCATCAGGATAATGTGACTGAGTAGGATATCGGGTCAAGGTGCTGGCGGCTTGATTTCCCACTGGGGCAGCACTGTAAAGTCGCCATGAGCGTGCACTGTCACAAGTCGGTACTCGTCCTGATCTTAGAGTTTGTTTGTTGTTGTTTTACGTCCTAGCAAAATCTAAGGTCATATCAGGACAGGTACCAACTTGTGACAGTGCGCACTCATGGTGACTTCATAGTGCTGCCCCACTAGGAAACCAGGCCACCAGCGCCATGACCTGATATCGCACTCAGTCACATTATCCTGACACTGAACCAACCAGTCCTTGCCTTATCCTAATAATGCCGAGCACCAGGGTAGGAACCGACAAGTATCATTTTTTAAGTCATTGGTTTGACTCGACCCGGATTCGACCCCACAAACTCATGGGTTCGGATATCCCGATCTCCCCAAAACAGGAGACGGTCGCTCTACTCATTCGGCCATCCCGTCTAGTCACGCCCTTAGATGATGCCAGCACGTAAAACTCCAACAACCAACCAATCCAACACACACACTCTCTGAGCTTGTGATACTCTTGGGTAGCTGTTGAGGTGAACCTTTTGTTGCATGCGCTATTTTCAAACCTGAAGGTCAGACTGAGTGATCTTGTCACTGTCTAATTATCACGTATTCTTCATCCTGACTGAAGAGCTTCCAATTTGATATCTAAAAGCTCCTTGTGTCCTTGTCATCTACTTACGCAGATGGACCCACGCCAACGACAGGTGCGTATGAAGAATGGTTGGTTCTTAGTTTGGATTTCTACGTCCTGGCAACATCTAAGGTTGACCTCAAACAAACCTGAATACCCAGGCGTATATGCTATGGACAGTATAAATACAGCCTCAATAAACAAAATTAAAAAAGAAAAATCAAAGATAATACCAGGACGGGTACTGACTTGTGACAGTGCAGGCTCATGGCGACTTTATTGTGCTACTCCACTGGGAAATCAGGCAGACAGCACTATTATCCGATATCCCATTCAGTCACATTATTCTGAAACTGAACTATCCAGTCCTTGCCCTATCCTATTAATGCCGAGCACCAAGTTATGAAGCGACAAGTATCAATATTTAAGTCATTGGTTTGACTCGACCGGGAATTTAACTCCCGATCTCTCGCACGGGAGGCCTGCGCTCTACCGATTCGGCCACCGCATTTGGTTCAGGTGTGTATAAAGGACTGAACTTCTGATGTATTCGTAGTAAATAAGACATTAATAAATAAAAAAAATTCACCAATGCCTGAGGTGTATGACGTTTGTCTGTTTCTTTGTTGGAGTTTTGTGTCCTTGCAACATCTAAGGTCATATCAGTACGGGTACTGACTTGTGACAGTGCACACTCATGGCGAATTTATAATACCTGATGTGTACGACATTTGTTTGTTGGAGTTTTATGTCCTGACAACATCTAGGGTCACTGACTTATGACAGTGATCATTCATAGTGACATAGTGCTGGCCCATGGTGAGATGAGGCTGCCAGCACCATGACCTGATACCCCACTCAGTCACATTATCCTGACTCTGAGCTAGCCAGTCCTTGCCCTGTCCTATTAATGCCAAGTGCCAGGCTAGGTAGCGACAAGTATCAATTTGATAAGTCATTGGTTTGACTCAGCTGGGATTCTTAACTCCTAAACTTCCGCAGTGGGAAGCCTGTAAGCTCTACCCATTCAGCCACTGCATCTGATCTCCTGCAAATTGGTCATTCTCAGAAACTATAACTACTTTTGTGACATTGGAAGCCAAAAGTAAATAAATTCCAAATAATAGCAGAAAACATTTAAAAATAATCCATATTTATATGAAGGTCTATACGTTGTGCATGCGTAGTTGAATTTCTTTTTCACTTTTTGATTTTGATTTCATACAAATTGAGAAAGTTGCTAAGATTAACCGTGTAACATCCATCCATAACATCATTTTAACATATGTCCATAACATCATTTTAATGTACACAACAAATTCAAATAAGATTTGATTGATTATGGTTAAGCAAAAATGACTGTGTCTTACAAGAAAAGATTCTTTTTGATGCATCGTGTCGATATGCAAATGTTCATATCTTCAGTTTAAAACAAAATTATATAATCATATTTTGAGTACATTTGGTGGGATCGATTCCCCAATAGCTATTTGACTTGCAGCCCCCCCCCCCCCCACCCCTAAGAAAAAGGTAAAGTCACAAACAATGTAACTTGGAAACCAAGTATGTGGTACACAGTTTCTGGGAACATCTCATACATATCTACGCAGTGTGCTCTTCTCTGTGGTGGAGTGGTTAGAGTATCTTAGTTTTTTCTAGGTCAGACTCATAATTTGAAGGATGATGGTTCGATTCCCCATGCCATCAACTCTGTCAATTTGGATCTCCACCACTGTGTATTACATTGTCATCAAAGGCTAGTTGCTCTCATACCATGTCTATGTGGTGTGGGAAGTTAACAAATCCATTGGGTCACTAAAAGTGTATGCTCGGGATTTAAATCTACCAACTGTCTGTTGGTGAAAACAAGACTATTCAGACTTATGCATGATAGGCAGTATAAATCATCAATACATTAAACAAAAACAAAATATATATATACATGTGGCATAACTTGATACCATGCAACAGGGAAGAACCACCGTCTTCGACAAAGAGGACAGGGTCCGGGCGGAAGGTCAGTTGCTGTGTATGAGGGATCGGGATGAGGTGAGAGGGGGTCGGGGTGAGGAAGTGAAGGGGTGGGGGAGTATGCCTGCTGGGAACTATTGATGCATCATGCTTATGTCTCTGTAATGGGCAACTTAGTGCTTGACCTTCAGTTAAAAATGCAGTGTCCCTCTCGGAATTACTAGGATAGAACATGGACTGATTCGTCAGTATCAGAATAATGTGACTGAGTAGGATATCAGACCATGGTGCCAGCGGTCTGGTCTCCCAAATGGGGCAGCACTGTACAAGTTGCTATGAGTGTGAACTGTCATGAGTTGGTACCCATCCTGATATGATCTTAGATATTGTCAGGATGTACAACTCCAAAAAAACAAACACACTAAAGAGGCATTGTTGCAGAGTTATGTGATAGGTTAGAGCTATTTCAAGCAGTGTGAGGAGTGCTGACATTAAGTGGCCTAGTTTATGTGGGGGGGTGGGGTTCTTTCTGAGGGGGGGTTCTTTCTGAGAAAAATCGATGTTTATATCAACAGATAATCGCTCCTTTCTTCCTTGTACTGTAGCCGGCCTTTTTTTTTACAATATCTTATTCAAATTGTTCAATGGGAGTGATACTGATAGCGGTAGTGGTGCTCGCGCCAGCTCGGCGGCTGTTCGTGGTGGGTTTGCAAACCCAAGTCGCTGTCATCAGCGGTTCGGGCGATAGTAGCGGTAGCGTTCGCTGGACGATACGCTACTGGCTCTCTGTTAATAATATTAATATAATGCAATTATACAGCACATACTTTGCACAGTTTACTATTGTAACCAATAGTTTCCTTTATGAATGAGGCAATTTTACTGTGTGGCTGGAAGACCAGTGTCCTGTTTGCTGACATGAGACATTGTCCGTGATGCTCAGCAACACGGGTAATTTGGCGCGTGGACACAGACATAGCCGGCCCAGTAACTAAGGACGCCATGCATGCTGTCACCTATCGAGAAACGATTGTATTAGTATATGTCTTGTGCGCCTGCGCCGCCTATCTTCACTTTTAAGATACGAAACCTGATTAGCCTAAGTAGACACTATCGGACTGCCATCTGCAGAGACCTTTTTAAACTAGTTTCTCGCTGCCTATCGATAACTGTGTATGAGCCTATATAAGGCTGCCGTTCTGCGGCAGTGAGCTCACTTCGACATGGGCACAAGGAGGACACTGACTAGCCTTAAAACTGCCACCCACCCGACCCCACATGGACACTTACTAAAGGGCAAGGGCTAAAGCTTCTATGACCTCACTCTATTATTGAACTTGTTGTTGAATTTGAACTTCTTTTTGAACAAAAAAGACTTGCACTGTTGGAGCTATAATAAATCCAACTTTAAACTAATTCGCTGCGTCGCTTGTCAACATTATTCAATGAATAAACTACATTTAGTATTTTGTTTAATGAATGTGTCGTGTGTGTGTGTGTGGGTGAGAAGGGGGGGGTTATGCTAATGGGAAATATTGCGCCTAGGACACTTTTCCAACCCACACTTCTAGCCATGATAGAGTGAGCATCCTAACCATTAGACGATCTAGGTTCTCTGATGCAGTCACCCTATCCATGCCTGTGGACGTATTCGACTGGGCCTTTCTATATGCATATCAAAATATTTCTTTGCAATTTCCTATTTGACTGGGACTGGGTTTCTATACCTATGAAATGAATCTGTCTTGTGGCTCCATGGACACATGGTGTATTTCAAGATGGTTCAGTAGCTTCAGCCAATCAGAGCTGTTCTTTTTTATTGCAAATGGCTGCCCATTTGTAATGGAAATGAACAGCTCTGATTGGTTCATTCCAATTGCAAATGGCCACGAGAACAGCTCTGTTTGGCTGAAACCACTGAAGCCATTTGACTGGTCCTCTTTGCATTCGAAAACCTAGTTCACTGCACAGGTGGGCGGAGCCTAAAACTTGCAGATGGAAAGGTCCCAGTCGAATGCTGCCAATGTGTTTGTATGGCTGCTTGCCTGAGAGGTTAGTTCAGACTGCTACAAATGCTAAAAGACAGAAGCAAGAAGATCACAGGCCTCTCTACCACTTAAAAGGCTACCACCCATAAACTTACCCACTGAGTCTTATGTTATACTTATTCTACTGTGTTGTATATATGCTAGACCGCCTTTCCTCCATAAGACGTATGCTAGAACCCTTTGCCCACCATTTTCCTATTTTCAAATAACCATCATCATCATCATGCTGTCGGTCATGATGCGACAAAGACTGCTTTCATTACTTGACTGCCGCTCTCCATTTAGCTCTCTGCTGTGAGAGTGATGTCCATGAGTCGGTCTTAATGTCTCTCAGCTTCAGGTTTCTCTTGATGGTATCCTTGAACTGGAGATGAGGGTGCCCTCTCTTCCTGTACATTTCATGAAAGCTGTCTGCAAAAGTGTTGAATTGCTGCTGGATTTTGCAAGTTACTACCGGCACTCTCTCTTAATGCTGCCACAGTGATATGGTTTTCTGTTTAGGGTTTGCTCCCTTAGCCTTCGGTTCTGTCAAGAACCTATACCACAGTGCAGTGGTTTACAACTCTGCAGGGCAGGGGCATCAAACTCCCTGAGGTATTGCAATACCTGCAATACCTTCATACCATCTCCCATATAAATCAGCTATCTTTGCATCTTTGTTTAAATTGTAAAAGAAAGAAGAGCAATTGGCAGAATGTCCCAACCTTTTACGCCCCTGTTGTATGTTGGTTGTTGTTTTACATCCTAGCAACATATATGGTCATATCGGGACGAGTACCAACTTGTGACAGTGTGCACTCATGACGACTTTATAGTGCTGCGCCACTGGAAAACCAGGCCACCAGCAGCATGACCTGATATCCCGCTCAGTCACATTATCCTGATGCTGAGCCACCAAGTCCTTGCCCTATCCTAATAATGCCAAGTGCCTAGCTAGGAAGCGACAAGTATACATTTTTAAGTTTGTCTCGACCAGGATTCGAACCCACAAACTCATGGGTTCGGATCTCCAGATCTCCCAAAACAGGAGACGGACACTCTACTCATTCCGCCATCCCATCTGGTCACACTTAGGTTGAAATCAGGATTGCATCCCCCTCTCATGATCCTCTAACTATTAGGATCAACCACAGCTACTGTGTAGACCACATATTGATAAGCTTCCTTTAGTACCAGTACTGAATCATACTCACGCCAAGTGCTTGAGGTCATAGTGTACAGGAGGAGACTTATAAATAAACAGTTCACCGCAATGGTAATGTATCAGGAGCACCACCACTCCCAACCCCCGTAAAGAAACTAACACAAACAATAGTTAATTTGAAGCCAGCAGCTGGTTGACATCCTACCAACTACATCTACCCCTTTCATGCTTGATGTCAGAGCGCCTTGATCTCCAACCAGGTAGGTAGTAACTCGGTCGGCCATTCTAGACTTGGTGGCCAATTGAGTTGGGCGACCGCCTCCCATTTTGGTAGGTCATTGGATTTGAACCTCCGGGTTTGAAATCGGGTGGAGACAAACCAATGACTAAAACATTGATACTTGACGCTATTGTAGTGGTCTGCACTGACCTCTCAGGCAAGTGACCACATAGACAGGTAGGTGTGGGTAGTGTGGTGATATCAGGAAGCCTAGGTGGTGTAATAGTTAGCACACTGGCCCGGAATGCAAAGAGATGTGGGTTCAAGTCCCACTCTAGGCACAATAATTCCCATTTTCATCACCCCCATGACACTGGTGCCATGACCAGGATCCGGTACAAGCTTTGCGCTTATGGTTGTTGAACCTACCCTATGTATGTATGTGTTAGTGAGTGCATTGCCTGTGTATGTATGTAATTGTAAGCATTAAAAGACTTACAATTCCATGGAGATGAGTGTAGTGGTCTGCACTGACCTCTCCGGCAAGAAACCACATAGACAGGTAGGCGTGGGTAGTGTGGTGATATCAGGGAGCCTCGGTGGTGTAATGGTTAGCACACTGGCCCGGAATGCAAAGAGATGTGGGTTCGAGTCCCGCTCTAGGTGCAATATTTCCTATTTTCATCACCCGCATGACACTATCTAACCTGGCACTTGGAATTGGTAGGATAGGGCAAGGAGCAAGGACTTCACATAGTGCGTAGCGCAGTGGGATGCCTTGCAGTCAACTCTGCATCATAACATCACACTCAGTCACATTATCCTGATGGTAAACCAACCAGCCCTTGCCTTATCCTACTAATACTGATGACCAGAGAGGGTAGCAACTAGCATCAGGTTTGTGAGCCTCTGATTTTCCTCAGCCAGGAATTGATCTCATGACCTTCTGCACGGGATACGAGCATTTACCAGGGAGTCAGCATCTTGACACAGTATCCCACTCAGTGGCATTATCCGTGATGTTGAGCCCTATCCTAGAAATCCAGATCAACGAAGGTAGCGACACATATCAAGTCCTAGGTTAAATCCTCGGATGGGAATTGAACCCACGACCTCCCTCCCTGGACGATAATTAGCCACCGTACCCACCCCACTAGTTCACCTCGTCATGGTTCCGCAATGCTAGTGGCGACCCCACCCCCCCACCCTCCATCCCACCAACCCCGACCCACAATATACACCCATCAAGCAAATGACATGACTTGATTGCGAGTTGGGAGTGGCTGAGCTGAGTTGGTTGTAGCAGTCTTACATCCTGGTAACATCTAAGGTCATATCCGGATGGGCACCGACCTGTGACAGTGCACACTCATGGTGACTTTATAGTGCTGCCACACTGGTAAATCAGGTCATTGGCACCATGTCCTGATATCCCACTCAGTCACATTATCATAACACTGAGATAACCAGTCCTTGCCCTATCCTATTAATGCCGAGCGCCAGGCTTGGAAGCGACAAGTATCAATTTTGTAAGTCGTCGGTTTGACTCGACCGGAAAGCACACTCCCGATCTCCCACACATGAGGCCCGTACTCTACTAATTCTGCCACCCAGTGAGCTCAAGACAAAATTACCCTGTTGTATGAGGCGGCCTTTGGACAGTTAGTCACTGACGCAGCAGAACCAGCGCTGATTGTATCGACTGGTCACGTGTTTACTCGTGTGCGCATGACCCTTGACCCGTCATGCACAGCAAAGTCCCAGTGACAAAACTCCACCTTCGCCTCCCCTTTGGTGGCCGACAAAGATTCATCTGCACAAACCTCGGGTAACTTCAAGGTCACTACACCCAGGGAAACATGGAGGCCTTCCTAATCACCAGGGAACAACTTGAAGATCTAGTCACGTGATTGTACATGCAATCCTTTTCATGGGCTATTTAATGTATCTTAGTGATAGAATATTCTTAGAATGGGCTGTTTGAGCTCGAACCAAGGATTTTATGTATATGGATTGTTTGTTGTTTTATGTCCTAACAACATCTAATGTCATATCAGGATGGGTACTGACTTGTGACAGTGCATACTCATGGCGACTTTATAGTGCTGCCCCACTGGGAGACCAGGCCACCAGCACCATGACCTGATATCCCACTCAGTCGCATTATTCTTACACTGAGCCAACCTGTCCTTGCCTTATCCTACTAATGCCGAGTGGCTAGCTAGGAAGCAATAAGTATCAATTTTTGAACCCACGAACCCATGGGTTCGAATCCCCCGATCTCCCAAAACAGGAGACAGACGCTCAACTCATTTGGCCATCCCGTCTGGTATGGTATAAGTCATCATCATCATCATGCTGTCGGTCGCTATGCGACAAAGACTGCTTTCATTACTTGATTGCGGCTCTCCATTTAGCTCTCTGCTGTGAGAGTGATGTCCATGAGTTGGTCTTAATGTCTCTCAGCTTCAGGTTTCTCTAGATGGTATCCTTGAACCAGAGATGAGGCCGCCCTCTCTTTCTGTAACCAGAAGTCAGTTGAGAATATAGGATCTGCTTTGGTAGCCTGTCTGATGACATCCTCATGAGGTGTCCAGTCCACTGGAGATTCTTTTTGATCAGGAGATCTTCCATAGAGGGCAGCCCCGTCCGTTCGAGTGTACATTTCATGAAAGCTGCCTGCAAAAGTGTTGAAGTGCTGCTGGCTTTTGCAAGTTACCAGCGGCACTCTCTCAGGGAGCAAATAGAGGTTTCACACCGGCAAGAACATGTCAAGACAGGCGCAAAACTATTTGTCCCTGCAGTGGCTGGTCGGGAGATGTTGGGAGTTCCATACATCAACCACCCTTAATGGTGCCACAGCGACATAGTTTCCTGTTTAGGGTGTGCTCCCTTAGCCTTCGGTTCTGTCAAGAACCTGTGCCACAAGGTAGTGGTTTACAACTCTGCAGGGCAGGGGCGTCAAACTCCCTGAGGTATTGCAATACCTGCAATACCTGCATACCTACATATTTGGTTGGGTATATGTATAAGGATGGTAAAGCGAGGCTGATTGAGGCTCTCCCAGCATGCAATCAGACAAATTGGCAGCCACATTGGAAGCGTGATAATGAACGATGATAGTGAAACATAAAATCCTTGCTATTACTACCACTACTAGTACTAGTAGTTGGGATAAAAACATTATTGTTTAGATTGATTCAGAAGTCGAGAGCTGAGTACGCAGGATGAACCTACAGAAAAGCCATAATTCTATATCACATGATTGATTGATTGATTGGTGGTTGTTTTACGCCGTGTCGGCAGCATAGGCCATATTCACGGCGAGAAATGTTTGTTTTTTGTTCAAACCATCGCTTTTTACATGTAAAAGCAGACAATCAATTATGTGCCAATAGACACTCATTAAATTAGAAAGCTCACAATCATATATTTGTGGTCAAGGGAAACAAATTCCCATAGAAAAAGAAAAGTTTTATTATTAATTGATAGAATCTATTTAGTAAACTATATGAGGTGGTACAGTCCAGCTGCCCTCAAAAAGGCTAAAATGTTTTCCTGTTTTACCTTAGTAAAAAGGTAATGCATACTGTCTGCAGTGTAGAACTGTTGGCGCAGGGCCAAAAAATCAACGCAACTTAGTAAAATGTGTTTGAGTGTCAGCGGGGACTGACACCCAATACATTCAGGGGGAGGTTCCCCCTTGAGCAGAAAAGCATGTGTAAGCCACGAGTGGCCAATACGGCAGCGGTTAAGGACTACTTGGTCCCGCCGACCTCCCGCATGAGTCTGTGGTGGCTTTCCCACAGATGGTTCAATTTCTTTAAGTTTATTAATGTTTTCATCCCACTCATGTTGCCATTTGGATTTTATGTGGGTGGCTATTAGTGGTTTCAGATCAGAGTGAGGGATCAAACACAGTTCAAGATCACAATTCAGGGCCTTCTTCGCAGCCCGATCAGCTCGTTCGTTTCCTTGTATGCCGGCATGGCCAGGCACCCAGCACAGGTGGATGTCATAGCCATCCGTTGTCAGTTGGTTCATTTTATAAATGACCGTTGCTAGAATAGGGTGATTCCTTTTCAGTCCAGCAACAGCCAGGAGGCAAGAGAATGAATCACTGTATATAACATAGTTAGTGTGGTTGGATACCTCGATACACTCCAATGCGAGAAGGAGTGCTCGGGCTTCTGCAGTGAAAATCGAGCTCTGATCGGGCAAACGTACACCAAATTTTTCCCGTCGGCAGACTGCGCAGCAGCTACCCGGCTTTGGTCTTTTGAACCATCAGTGTATATGGAGAGGTGGTCTGCAAACTGGCCTTGAATCTCTGCATGCAGTCCTTGGTACTCGAGTGGATGTGTCCCAGACTTCCTCAGTTCCGTGAGTTAGAGGATAACCGATGGCTTTCTCAACGACCACGGGGGATGTTCTGGGACTTTGGCATCCTCCAACACGTCCAAATCCATGCCCAAGGCCTCTAAATGAGGTTTCATGCGGAACCTCAGTGGCCGGATGTAATTTGGCCTGGCTTCATACCAGGATTCGTCATGTTGCTCGAATAGACAATTGTGTGCAGGATTCGATGCATTAGTTTTTATCTTGACTACATATTGCATGGCCAGTTTGATTCTCCTGTTGTTAAGTGATGGTTCATTGGCTTCGACGTAAAGGCTCTGAATCGGTGAGGTGCGGAAGGCCCCAAGGGCCAGGGGCAGTCCCTAGTGGTGGATCGTGTCTAGCAGCCCAATATATGATTTCCTTGCGGAACCGTATACTATGCTGCCGTAATCCACTCGTGACCGAACCAAGGTTCTGTACACGGAGAGCAGAACATCTCTGTCCGCTCCCCACTCTGAGCTGGACAGCACCCTCAGAATATCCAGCGCTTTCAGGCATCTTGTGTTCAGGTACTTTATATGTGGCACAAAAGACAGTTTTGCGTCGAGAATGAGGCCCAGAAATTTGGTTTTCTCAACGACTTTAATGGGATCCCCATCCAGGGTCAGCTCCGGTTCCGCATGTATTCTACGCAGCAGGCAGAAGTGCATGCAGACTGTTTTGGTCTTGGAAAATTTGAAACCGTTCAGAACTGACCATCGATGGATCCCATTTATGCTTGGTTGTAGCTGTCTCTCTATGACATTCATGTTAGCACCGCTGTAATATAAAACAAAGTCATCCACGAAAAGACTACAGGAGACCCCCCGCTTTACAGCAGCAGCAATACCATTGACCTTGACCCCGAAAAGGGTCACGGCCAGTATGCTGCCTTGAGGTACTCCTAGTTCCTGTGAGTGTAGGCTGGAATAGGTAGTCTTGACATGGACGCGCAAATGCCTGAAGGCTAGAAAGTTCCTGATGAAAATTGGCAAGTGGCCACGAAGGCCAATCGCGTGAAGATCCTCCATGATGCCATGCTGCCACGTTGTGTCATAGGCTTTTTCGAGGTCGAAAAAGACAGCCACAACATGCTCCTTCTTAAGGAAAGCATCTCTTATGAAGGTCTCCATGCGCACCAAATGGTCGAGGGTGCTGCGGCCCCGTCTGAAGCCACATTGAAGGTTGGACAGGTGGTGTCCTGACTCCAGTAGCCAGACGAGGCGGTTGTTTACCATGCGCTCCATGGTTTTACAGATGCAGCTTGTGAGGGCTATGGGACGATAGTTGTGGGCTTCACTCTGGTCTTTACCAGGTTTGGGAATCGGCATTACTGTCGCCTCCTGCCAAGAGGCGGGGATGACACCTGACTCCCAGATGTTGTTGAAAAGTTGAAGCAACAGTCTCAGTGCCTGTTCAGGGAGATGTTTCAAAAATTGATAATGAATTCCATCAGGTCCAACTGCTGTGTCATGCAAGCTTTCCAAAGAACACCTCAACTCACCCATACTGAATGGGGAGTTGTAGTGCTCCTCGCCATCGGAAGAAAAGTCCAAGAGCTTTCGCTCTTGGTGTTCCTTGACGGCTCGAAAGCGCGTTAAAGTCACCCATAAGTAAATATGGGGACGGTAACTGGTCCACAAGGGCGTCCAGTTCTTGTAAAGTGAGAACGGAGCTCAGAGGAATGTAAATGGAACAGAGAGTTACAGTCTTATGCAGTGTTAGACGAACAGCTACAGCCTGTAGTGTCGTGTCTAATGCCACTGGCGTACATACCACATCACGTCTGACCAAGATGGAGGAGCTGCCAGTGGCTCAGTCTCCATCTGGTGCGTGCTTGTTATGAATGGTGTAGCCTTTAAGACTACAACTCTCAGAAGCTTTTATATAAGTTTCTTGTAGGCAAACAGCGAGTGGATTGAGGTTGCAACAAAGAAGAGACAACTCTTCAATGTTGCTCCTAAAACCTCGGCAGTTCCATTGAATAAGAGATGCACCTGTCACTGTCATTTTGGGGCAGTGACAGGTGTTCTCTCCCTCGCCTTTGGTTTGAGGGAGAGCCTTCGACTGCGGGTTTCCACAGTCTCAGGCATCTCAATATCAGCCAATATCCGATATCTATTTGATGTTAAGTTCTTGGAGATCGATGACCCCCTGGACGTTTTGTCCATAGGGGTCAAAGATCCCTTCGGAACTGGGTCCGACAAATTGTTGTTCTTCTTTTTGGGCATCGCCGGCTCGGCCAGCGTCTGCACCGCAATACTATTATTACTATTATTTCTTTTGGTCGAAACCGGTGTCGGATTTGGGACTGGGGTGAAGGCAGTGGGCTTCCCTCCAGTCAACCACGTCAGTTCAGTCTGGCATTCAATTGTCCTGTTGGAGGCTTTGGCTGCTGCAGCATAGCTCTTGGTGATTGGCGAGGGAGTATTCGCCTCAGCCAGCCTTCAAGCTTCTGGGTAGCTTAGCCGCTTCTCAGTCTTGATCTGCTGAATTAGCTTTTCTTTTTTCCAGACAGGACAGTCTTTAGATATGGCCATATGGTCACCCAGGCAATTGGAACATTTTGCCTGGTTTTGACACCTGGTGTTGTCATGACCTTTTTGACCGCACTTAAAACAGATGATTTCATTTTTGCATCTATCCTTGCCATGACCAAACTTCTGGCATTGGAAGCATCGAAGTGGGTTTGGGATGAAGACATCCACATTCACACTAAGGTATCCAATTTTCAAATTCTTGGGCGGAAATCATAATAATTGTGAATAAGCACATTCTTTTGGTCATGTTACAGCCCCTTTAATACACAAATGCTAAATACATAGAAACATGAATGGGGTTACTTTTCAACAGTTTTTTGTCTTTGTAGCCTCTGGTACCTGGGAAGAAATGCATGTATCTAATGGGTTCGAGAGCCCTGGCATGCCACACTGAGGGTGGGCTGTGTGTCGGTGGTATGTCGGTGGGTGTGTGTGTGTGTGGGTGGATGGTATGTGGGTGGGTGTGGGGGGTGGTATGTGAGTGTGTGTGCGGGTGTGGGTAGGTGTGGTATTTGTGTGTGGGGGTTTGTGATATGTGTGTGGGTGGGTGTGAGTTAGGTATGTGTGTGGGTGTTTGTGGGTGGGTGTGGGCGTGTGGCTGGTTTGTGGATGGGTGGGTGGTATGGGTGGGTGGTATGTGTGTGGGTGTGTGGGTGGGCTGTGTGTGAGTGTGGGTGTGAGTGTGCTATGTGTGTGCGTGTGGGCTGTGTGTGGGTGTGGATGTGTGGGTGGTGTGTGTGGGTGTGGGTGTGAGTGTGCTATGTGTGTGGGTATGGGTGTGGGCTGCGTGTGGGTGTGGGTGTGAGTGTGCTATGTGTGTGGGTGTGGATGTGGGCTGTGTGTGGGTGTGGGTGTGAGTGTGCTATGGGTGTGGGTGTGAGTGTGCTATGTGTGTGGGTGTGGGTGCGGGCTGTGTGTGGGTGTGGGCTGTGTGTGGGTGTGGGTGTGAGTGTGCTATGTGTGTGGGTGTGGGTGTGGGCTGTGTGTGGGTGGGACTGAGGTGACAAATTGCAAGCTGCACCTTCTCTGATTTCTGAGCAGCTCACTGTGTAACACGGGCATTGTGCGCCCTAATCCCCAGTCTGTCTCACACTGACCCTGCCATTCTTGCCATGACCCCATGACCCCATCATCCCCAACCAGGGCGTGCAGATGGGGCGGGGTCGATGGCGGGACAAAGGCTTATGTACAACCCCCCACCCCCCCACCCTGCCTGCCCTCCTTCAATAACTCATAGGCGGGCGTGCGAATTGATCCTTACTCTGGTTTAGCCGAACTGCATTATGGGATGTGACAAAAGGGGTTTAGACTTGCAGCATATTACTCGCTACATGGATTGCTGGTCATTTTGTTGGTTGGTTGTTGGAGTTTTACGCCTTGGCAATATCTAAGTGTCATATCAGGATGGGCAACGACTTGTGACAGTGCACACTCATGGTGACTATATAGTGCTGCCCAACTGGGAAATCAGGTTGCCGGCGCAATGACCCGATATCCCACTGAGTGACATTATCCTGACACTGAGCTAAGCCATCCTTGCCCTATCTTATTAATGCCAAGCGCCAGGCTAGGAAGTGACAAGTATCAATTTTATAAGTCATTGGTTTGGCTCGACTGAGAACCAAACTCCCAGACTCCCGCAACAACCATACAGCATGTACCTTGTACAGAATCATGGTCATGGAAACCAGTGTCATGGGGGTGATGAAAATGGGAAATATTGCGCCTAGAACGGGACTTGAACCCACATCTCTTCGCATTCCAGGCCAGTGTGTGAACCATTACACCACCTAGGCTCCCTGATATCAACACACAACCCATGCCTACCTGTCTATTATATGGTTACTTGCCTGAGAGGTCAGTGCAGCCTACTACAAAAGCATACAATATTCAAAATCAAAGCACTTATTAATTTATTAATTTATTCATTACCATTATTAATTCTGGATATTCAAATTAGATACTCAATCATTGTGAAGTATGTCTTCCTTCATAGAAGGGAATACAATACCAAATCAATTTGAGACAATCTCTCTTATTGCTGAACCCAATAGCGTTTGAGTTTTTCCCAACAAAGCACAATCAAATGTCCATGGTTGCACTTCAAATATCTCCAAAGGTAAGCATCTAAAATAAAATTCACTTCACATTAGCATAGGGTAGATTCAAATGATCAATCTAATACATTTATCTAATAAAATGTACAGATACTGAAAAACACCTGGCTATGCAACTTCAATCTCATATTGATTGAAGACATGCTTTCAGTCGTACTTAACGCAAGCAAATTTAAGAGTCTCAGACATTTGGTCGTCGGATATAATGATGCAATATATGTGAACAATCGATGAATTTAAGTAAGCAGCTTGCACACATTACGTACGGCAAAGTATGTTGCCTATCAGCAGAAAGGGTTTAATACATAAACTCCCGTCCTGCTGAGCGACTGTCTGTTCTTTTTTCTTTTTCTTGAAGATTAACACTGCCTATCATGGATAAGTCTGAATAGACTTGTTTTCACCATTAGACAGTTTGTCGATAGAAAGCCCGAGCCTACACCTTTACCGACTCAAGGGATTTTTAACCCCCCACACCACATAGACATGGTATGAGTGCAACTGTCCTTTGATGAACGCTGTAATTTATACACAGCGGTGGAAATCCAAATTCGCAGAGGTGGGGGCACGGGGAATCGAACCACTGACGTTCAGATTAGGAGTCTGACCTAGGAAAATGTCAGACACTCTAACCACTCCACTACATAGTACACCAGTGATACATCAGCCAGTAGAAGAAAACTCCATGCATTTGTTTCCTGGGTCACTTGGCAACCAGAACTTCATTATCTGAGTGTGGGAAAAGGAGCAGGTGTGGTGCTAGTCATATTAAAGGTGGATTGGCTGTTGTTTGTTGGTTTTTGGAGTTTGACATCCTGGCAATATCTAAGGTCATATCAGGATGGGTATTGACTTGTGACAATCCGCACTCATGGTGACTTTATAGTCCTCCCCCAATGGAGACCAGGTCACCAGCATGATGACCTGATATCCCACTCAGTCACATTATCCTGATGCTGAGCTGACCAGTCCTTGCCCTATCCTATTAATGCCAAGCAGCAGGCTAGGAAGTGACAAGTATCGATTTTGTAAGTCATGGGTTTGATTCGACCAGAAATTAATCGTCCGACCTTCCGCACGGTAGGCCTGCACTCTACCGATTCGGCCTAGGTCAATTTGCAACCAGAACTGCATTATCTGAGTGTGGGAAAAGGAGCAAATGTGGTGCTAGTCGTACTAAAGGTGGGTTAATGATGTACAAAGGCAGAGTAATATTACATGGTTTGGGTAAATCTCTCTATGGATGCTCACATGACAAATTGTATATTCCATATCTGATATATAACTCATTATATGAATATAATTTGGGTGGGCTATCCGTTTATTAATTATTTATTTATTTATTAATTATGTATATCCTTCACACCCTATTTACTTATGGGTGCACCGGACGCGGTCGTCGTATCGGTAGAGCGCAGGCCTCCCGTGCAGAAGGTCACGAGTTCAATTCCCGGTCGAGTCAAGCCAACTACTTACAAAATTGATACGTGTCACTTCCTAGCCAGGTGCTTGGCATTACTAGGATAGGGCAAGCACTGGTTGGCTCGGTGTTAGGATAATGTTACTGAGTGGGATATCAGATCATGGTTCTTGTGGCCTGGTCTCCCAGTGGGGCAGCACTATACAGTCACCATGAGTGCACACTGTCACAAGTCAGTACCCATCCTGATAATACCTTAGATGTTGCCAGGACGTAAAACTCCAACAACCAACACACCAACTTATGGCTGTGGGCCAGCTCTGTACTTATATCGATTGTGGCGCCACCACCTGGACGTTGCCAGCGACGGCTTGTGTCTTGGATCGCCACTAGCCGTATCTTTAATAGCTTTGTAACCAGTAGGGCTTATTTTGATCGGCGAGAGCCTCCCACGTAAAAGGTGTCCATTCACACCTTGTGTACCTTGTGTCTTTTATCAGCAGAGCCTAGAATTATTTGTCGACGCGAGTGGTGTTTTCCGGGTATATAGGTACCGGAGAGCTCCGGAGGTGGCGCCACCAGTCATGACAGATGAAGGAGGCAATGCAGTGTATAGTGTAATAATAATAGTAAGGAAATAATTCCTTTCCGTGCCTTTTTACTTGCATAATGCGTTACACATCACATATATATGGTGTTCTCTGTGGCGGAATGGTTAGAGTGCGTGACTTTTTTCTAGGTCAGGCTCATAATCTGAGGGTTGGTAATTCCCTGTGTGTAATTCCCTGTGCCCTCACCTCTGCCAATTTGGATTTCCACCACTGTGTATAACTTAGGGTGTCATCAAAGGCCAGTTGCTCTCATACCATGTCTATGTCGTGTAGGAGGTTAAACATTCCTTGGGTCGGTAAAAGTGTAGGCTCGGGCTTTCTATCGACCAACTGCCTGATGGTGAAAACAAGTCTACAGACTTATCCATAATAGGCAGTATAAATCTTCAAGAAAAAAAAAAAGATATATATATATATGTATATATATATATATATATGCATTCAGTGATTTGGTCGCATTTGGCTCGTAAAGACTATTAAACTTCGGTGGTGGCGCCACTGTAGCACTGTAACCGCCCAGCTTATGAGGCGGCATCCTAGCACATAATGCATTGGTTCATAATTAATAGACTAACACGAGTAGAATATCGGTTAATAAATAATAGCTCCTACCGAAGATTTATACCCGTATACTAGTATACTTACTATATACAGTAAAGCCTCTCTAACCGACGACCTCCACAGACCGACCAACCCCGTTTATCGATCGCTTTATTTGGGTCCCAAACAATACATTATTAACCATATTCTAACTCCCTCAACCGACCACCTCCTTAAATGGCCCACTTAAAGTCAATCCCATGGTCGGGCGGTTTAGAGAGGTTTTACTGTCTATATAGCATACCTCCAACACTAGTAGTGTGTGAAATCACTTCATACTGATTACTCTAGTAGTATATGAAATCATTCCATACTGATTACTCTAGTAGTATATGAAATCATGCCATACTGGTTACTCTAGTAGTATATGAAATCATGCCATACTGATTACGCTAGTAGTATATGAAATCATGCCATACTGATTACTCTAGTAGTATATGAAATCATGCCATACTGATTACTCTAGTAGTATATGAAATCATGCCATACTGATTACTCTAGTAGTATATGAAATCATGCCATACTGATTACTCTAGTAGTATATGAAATCATGCCATACTGATTACTCTAGTAGTATATGAAATCATGCCATACTGATTACTCTAGTAGTATATGAAATCATGCCATACTGGTTACTCTAGTAGTATATGAAATCATGCCATTCTGATTACTCTAGTAGTATATGAAATCATGCCATACTGATTACTCTAGTAGTATATGAAATCATGCCATACTGATTACTCTAGTAGTATATGAAATCATGCCATAATGATTACTCTAGTAGTATATGAACTCACTTCATACTGATTACTCTAGTATTATATGAAATCATGCCATACTGATTACTCTAGTAGTATATGAAATCATGCCATACTGATTACTCTAGTAGTATATGAAATTATGCCATACTGGTTACTCTAGTAGTATATGAAATCATGCCATACTGGTTACTCTAGTAGTATATGAAATCATGCCATACTGATTACTCTAGTAGTATATAAAATCATGTCATGATGGTTGTGCTAGTAGTATATGAAATCATGCCATACTGGTTACTCTAGTAGTATATAAAATCATGTCATGATGGTTGTGCTAGTAGTATATGAAATCATGCCGTACTGATTACTCTAGTAGTATATGAAAACATGCCATACTGGTTACTCTAGTAGTATATGAAATCATGTCATGATGATTGTGCTAGTAGTGTCTGTGGAATCATGTCATGCTGACAACACTAGTAGTATAGGAAATAATACCATTTATACAATACAGCGCCTGACACTTGCCTAGTACTCGGAATGTGGGAAAAGCAGTCTGCACTTGGAATGGGGGGGGGACCCAGGATGGACAATTTTTGCAGAACCTGTGTTATCACTTTATTATGGTGCGTTGAATCCACTGAGCTTCTGGAAAGTATGGAATGCATAGTGGTCTTCTCTGTGCGGAATGGTTAGAGTGTCGGACTTTTTCTCGGTCGGACTCTTAATCTGAAGGTTGGTGGTTCGATTCCCCATGCCATCACCTCTGCTAATTTGGATTTCCTCTGCTACGTATAACTTACAGCGTCATCAAAGGCCAGTTGCACTCATACCATGTCTATGTGATGTGGGAGGTTAAAAATCCTTGGGTCTGTAAAAGTGTAGGCTTGGGCTTTCTATCAACTAACTGTCTAATGGGGAAAACAAGACTATTCAGACTTATCCATGGTAGGCAGAATAAATCTTAACCAAAAAGAAAAGAAATACCGAAGTCAAAGTCTGTGCATTAATTATAACAAAAATACTAGGTAGATTATGAGTCGGGAATGCTTAATTAATAGGCACAGACCCACTTAGTGGCTTTCTAACTGGTTGCATGAGGATCATTACCAACGGTCTCCGTTGGATTTTATGGGGAGCCTCGCAATCAGAGCCATTATAACGGTAGGCTGGCAGCAACATGAAAAAGGAGCGGGTTGGGGATTATAAATAGGTTATCAACAGTGTGTGTGACTGCATAGCGATATCCATATGGGACCATGGGAACCTCCATAAACAACATCGTTTCCACAGCATAGGACAAGGTTAAAGATGCAGTATGTTAAAGTTGCATAGTCCGATGGTGTTTGTATTTTCTGACATTTTCTGAGATAGACATGTGAAAGTAAATCTTGTTTTATTTAATGACACCTCTAGAGCACATTGGCTTTTATCATCGGCTATTGGATGTCAAAACATACGGTCATTCTGATATATTTCTTTGGAGGAAATCTGCCGCCGCCACATAGGCTAGTCTTTCTGATAAGCAGCAAGGGGTCTATTATATGCACTTTCCCACAGATAGGACATCACACACCACAGCCTTTGATGAACCAGTGGTGTACCACTGGATGGAATGGAAAATAGCCCAAACTGCAAATGGGTCCTCTGAGCAGGATCGATACCTTCACAGGAGTACACTCTACCGCCTGAGCTAGGTCCCGCTCCCCAGAGATAAACATATAAGGTTGATCGTTATGATCTACATTACTTTAGTTTGAAGTAACTTATTTTAGATGCTAAACTCTCTGGACAATTTTCCGTTCCAACCAGTTGTCCACAAGTGGTTCATCAAAAGGTGTGGTATGTGATGTCCTATTTGTGGAAAAGTGCATATAAAAGACCCCTTGCTGATTATCGGAAAGAGTAGCCAATGTGGTGGCAGCAGGCTTACTCCAAAGAAATATGTCAGAATGACCATATGTTTGACATCCACTAGCCGATGATATGATAAAAAATGAAAAATGCTCTAGAGGTGTCATTAAATAAAACAAGCTTTGCTTTTTCTTTTTCATGGTTCTGGAATTTTCTATTTCCTTCCTTTTCATATCTGGTTTAATCTATATAGGGAGTAAATATGCATATCATAGCTGCATAGCTAATCAAATCAGTGATTATAATTACCAGAAATAAGCTGGTAACCAAGGTATATCAGCTTGCCCATCAATATAAGTTACTGGGGGGGGGGGGGGGGGGTTCTGTACATAGAAAGGTAACGAAGGTACGATGTGTACAGAAGATAGTTAAGCAGAACAGAAAAGTGGCTGTTACTAGTGTTTGTATGTTGTTTGTGATGAGGAATATATTGATTGCTATATGAATTTTATTGCTCCTGCCCATGAAACTGCGGTTAAGACAACTCTTTGGAGAATGTGCATCTTCAAGAAAAACTAGCCATTGAAGTAGTCCGATGAAAACATCAAATTTTCAAAACCAAAACAGTGATCTGAATTTGATTCTACACACCTAACTTAGATACTTGTGCACTTTTCAAACATTTGTCATCACATAGAACAGAATACAGAACCAATTTAATAGAACCTGTCACTACAGAAGCCTACAGTGTCAGAGTTTGGGCATGCTTGCCAAAATTAATTCTATATGTCTGCACTTCAAATATCTCAAAAGTTAGCCATTTAAAAGAAAGGTCACTTCAATCTAAAGTAAGGTAGATTATAATGATCAACCTAATATATCTATCTCAGAAAATGACAGAAACTCAAAACTATCAGACTATGCAACTTTAAGTTTAAGCAGCAGAGCAATCCAATAAGACAGGAAACCTTGACCTTGCCATATGCAATAGAGCGTATGGATAGTGTAGTGAGGAGCACCAGGTGAAAGGACTCTTGAATAACTTGGCGTGGTGTTCTCTGTGGCGCAGTGGTTAGAGTGTCTGACTTTTTTATTGGTCAGACTCCTAATCTGAAGGTTGGTGGTTCGATTCCCCGTGCCCCCACCTCTGCCAATTTGGATTTCCACCGCTGTGGATAACTTACAGTGTCATCAAAGGCCAGTTGCTCTCATACCATGTCTATGTGGTGTGGGAGGTTAAAAATCCCTTGGGTCGGTAAAAGTGTAGGCTCGGGCTTTCTAACCACAAACTGTCTAATGGTGAAAACAAGCCTATTCAGGCTTATCCATGATAGGCAGTATAAATCTTGAAGATGGGTGCGTTGATTGCATCAGGGAGCCTAGATAGACTAATGGTTAGGACGGTCACCCTGCAGATCTATGGCAGACCTATAGCAGATCAATAGCTGTGGCAGATCAATGGCAGATCTATGGCAGATCTATGGCAGATCTATGGCAGATCTATGGCAGATCTATTGTAGATCTATAACAGATCTATAGCAGATCTATAACAGATCTATAACAGATCTATAGCAGATCTGGAGCAGATCAATGGCAGCTCTGGAGCAGATATATGGCAGAGGCACGGCAGATTTATGACAGATCTAGAGTAGAAGTTTCAACAACAATGCCCAGCTATGGCAGATCTATGACAGATCTATGACATAGTTATGACATATTTATGGCAGAGCTATGGCAGATCTGTAGCAGATCTATGGCAGATATATGGCAGATCTATGGCAGACCTATTGTAGAGCTACGACAGATGTATGACAACAGATATATGGCAAAACTGCCCACAACAATCCCGAGCTATGGCAGTGGTGTGGCAGAGCTATGGCAGATCTACGGTAGATCGATAGCAGATTCATTGTAGATCAACGGCAGACCTTTCCAAAAGGAGACCGAGGTCTGTCTGGCAGAGGGGGTGAGATAATACTGAAGTGCATTTGAAGAATAACTTGTTGTTTGGCCGTCTCCAGCTACTCATCTTATACTCACTACTATCAGGAGGATCCTGGAAACTGTCTGCCAGTCTCCCCCTACTAAATACCAAAACACAACTCATAAGAAAGAAAGGGAGACAAGTCATGCAAGATTGACAGTGATAAGGTTGAGCTTTATTGCTACAACTCTTGTTCACCTACTAGTGACCTGCCACCCTGACTCACTTACAACCTGCTACACAGACCAACATAGCTTCTTCTTGTTCAGTCAAAATCAGTGCCTACATCCCATTGAAACTAAGTCCTATGGGTGTTACACACAGCTCAGAGGTGAACTGCTTCCTTTGGTATTAGTCCAGGAACATTAGGTTTTAACCCGGAAAAAAATAATGTCAAGCTGAATCCTTTTTTACAAGCTCAGTTCATCTTGCTGAGTAACATATCAAAAGTCCCCTAAAATCCCACCCTTGCTTCATTCCTAAAAAAATTGTGTTACCTAGCAACCATAGCTGAATGCTAAATGGCCCAGAAAATGCCCTTATGGATTAACTAATTCCACTATTAATCTAACATTTACTTGTATTTATCATTCTGATTAATAAGCAAGTACAACAATACATATAACAACACCATACATATTTATTATACATGGTAACCAATGGCAACAGGGTACATTGCAGCCAAAGTATGGTAGCGCTAGCATGAATATTAGCAACCACATCCAAACTATGTCGCGATGAAAGTGTAGTAGATCATGTTATTATTAGTACAAAATATAAACACTATAAATGGTAAATATCTTGTTTGAAACCGTTTCATATTTGTAAATTATGCTGATCAATGACAACCTATGTCCGAACATATGCATAGCAACCAGCGTAATTGAAATGCCTGTCCATTGTTTAGCGCCATTTTATGGTTTTATTATTAGGTGTGTAATATATGCTAATGAATTAATTCCTTCCTTCATCCATCAATCCGTCCGTTCGTCCTGCCATCCTTTCGTTCATCCGCCCGTCCATCCGTCTGCCTGTCCATCCATCCATCCTCCCATGCATATCGATCCATCTGAGATCGTGGCTGCCTCAGATGAACTGGACAATGTTGTTGTTAGATTAGGTGGCTTCCACCTATTGCTGTCTTTTATGGGAGCTGTTGGCAACATAATGTCAGGCAGTGGATTAGAAGAACTGTGGAGCACAATATATGCCAAAGCCTCTGTTGCACACATGACAACTGGACACGCATATTCCCGTGCTCTGCGTGCTCACTATCTTACTCAAGAAACTCTGGCCACTATCCTTCTGCAAACACCAGCCTGCCTTAGTGAAGATGACAAAGGCACATTGACGAAGCTTTATCAGGATCTTCTGAAAGAGCAAACATCTGTTGGAAGATGGATTGGGGACTATTGTTATTAGGCAACTGAAGCAACTTCTCAAACAGCTGTCTGACCATGACAAAGCTATATCTCGCACAGCTAAACTCTGGATCCAATACTTTGAGCAAGTTAACATCATGCGATTATTTGTCAGAGCAGAGAGGACAGGTGACTGGGAGCTTCACCGCTATACTGTCACGAAAATGCTTCCACACCAGCATGCCGCAGGACATCTTCCATATGCAAAATCGGCACATCTATATGTACAGCAAATGACAGAATTGTCAAAGAGGATGACTTCGGAAGAATACAACATGTTCACAAACAGGGGTTTCTTCACAATCCGCCGAAGTGACAAGTTCTGGTGTGGAGTTTGGTCTGACATGACCATCGAACAGGTACTGATGGAGCTATCAAGACCTCGGGAGGATTAACCCATGGCCGTGGAATCAGCAAGAGCACACTTGCACAGTGGGTGCTTGCTCTACCGCTGTGTGTACCACTATGTAATGCCCTGGAAACATTCACTGGCATCAACCCAGGTACATCTGAGCAGCACAAAGAGCATAAGGAGGTTCTTACCTCAAGACAAACCAGAGACAATCATGACTTGAACTCCTCCCTGGAATGGCTAGAAGCACACCCTCCCTGTGTGAACAAACCAGATAATACCCTGGTTTCCCTTGCTACTGGAATTGTAGCAAACAAAACCATTAACTGCGATGAAGCTGAACGTCATGGATTCAAAGCTATGCAGGAAATGGTTGGTAAACTGTTTGCAGGAATAAAACTTCGATGGAATGACAAAGTAAAACTGCTTGCAGCAATGACAAACACTGTACAAATTCGCAACGATGAAGTCACCATTAATCAACTGCAACTGTTCAGTCAAATCGCCTGCATTATTAACTCGAGCTCCGAGTTGTCCAGCTTCTTGAAGTATGAACTGGCGCCACGACCCCCATCATTGTATGATGATGTGTCAATGAGAAAATCGACAAACGCTGCATTAGCTACTCTGCTAGAATCATTGGTACCCAGTGACAATAATATGCCAGGCGAGGCTCTTTGTTGTTGATGGTGGACATCTTCTTCACTCAGTGACTTGGCCACGTCCAGCAACTTATGATGAAATCTGTCAAATGTACCGCAGCTATGTTATCAAGCACTACCAGTCAAATGCAACAGTCGTCTTTGATGGGTATGATGGCCCTCCTTCAACAAAATCTGTTGAACAAAATCGCAGGGCAAGCAAGGCATTCTCCACAGATATCATCTTCACTGGCAGCATGCACACTACGACAACACAGGCAGGGTTTCTTGGAAATGGAAACAATAAATCCCGCCTTATTCTTGCTATATCTTCTGGTCTCCTTGATGCTGGTATACATGTTGCACAGGCCACAGCTGATGCTGACACAATGATCAATATCACCGGGATACAGCAATATCACCGCGATACAGCAATCTGTTGGGGAAAAACAACACAACTTGCTTTTTCTTCACGCCATCACAGGGTGTGATACCACATCTGCGTTGTATGGACAAGGCAAGAAAAAGGCGTTTCGGTTGCTCATGTCAAATGACGAGCTTGCTAAGGAAATGAGAGTGTTCAATACGGAAAATTCTAATCCCACCAATGTCTCAGCAGCTGGAGAAAGGTTTCTTCTTGCATTATATGGTGGAACAAGGTTCAATACACTGGATGAATACAGATACTATGCCTATAAGAGGAACATTGCTAGCAAGTCAGTGGGTGCCAAATTCACTCTAGCCACTCTGCCACCCACCAGCATGGCTGCATGACAACAGTCTTTGCGGACCTACTTACAGGTGCAACAATGGTTGGGAAAGGATCCCTTACCGACTGAGTGGGGATGGAAAACTCATAACAATGTATTGCTTCCCCTCCCTACTGACTTGCCACCGGCACCTCAGAAATCTAATAAGCTGCAACTGTAAGGCAGCATGCGTGAGCCGTTGTGGGTGCAGACAGGCAGGAATGGCTTGCTCTGCAATGTGTTCACAATGTATGGGAATTGGATGCAGCAATGCCCCACAGGCTGAGGAACTCGGTACTGGCGAGGACGAGTATATTCAAGTGTTGGTTGATCAGTTGATCACTCATAGATCAGGATTACATAGCTAATAACTTTCCTGATAGATATATATATATCGATATGCAATGAACAAAATTGAAGCATTTCATTGATATCTATGCTGTTGCCATCGGTTACCGATGTATAATAATCATGTATGGTGTTGTTCTATGTATTATCTTACTTACTTATTAATTAGAATGTTAATTAAAAGCATATGTTAAGTTCATAATGCAATAAGTCCATGTATAAGGTCATTATCTGGGCCATTAGCATGCATCGATGGTTGCTAGGCAACATAATCTTTTTAGCGATGAAGCAAGGGTGGGATTTTAGGGGACTTTTGATATTTTGTATAATATACTACACTAAGCTTATATACAAAAAATTAGCTTGTCATTATTTTTTTCCGGGTTTTACTGTTCTGGTAGCTAATGCTCCTGCACTATATCTCTAGAGTGAGTTTCTTGTCTGTCCAGCAAGTGCAAGGAGTTCAAGGGTGACTGGGCTCATACAGCCAGCCAATCAGACACCTCTGCAGCCTGGGAGGGGTGGCGCCCAAGAGGGGGCACCTGTCACTCAACCCCAGGGCAGGTGGTGTCCATAATGCATGCAGAATGGCTGGGTGTGCTTACCCAGCAGTCCCGTGGTAACAATTAGTCATCATAAAGCTACATTAAACAATAATACATGTCCTGCTCCATTTGCAATCTTCCTGGTGCATGGAGGGAACATTCCTGTAATTAGCAACCATATCTCAATATCCAGACATCATACCGCAATCCTGGTCACTGTGCGTCATAACATTTACACATAGTTATTTCCATGTCACACAGTGAGTGGGCACACATTGCATCACTATTACATAACAATGGTCCCCAACTATGTCACCCGAGATACTGATATGATTCCAAGCTTGGCTATCATGACCGAAAGACCGTATATTGTTTACACATTGTTATCTACAATTAAAACAGCCTCTGGGCACGAGCATTATCTAAATGTGGACCTGCATCTGACACGGTGAATCCGCCGAGCATTGACCTTAAGTGACATTAACTAGACTTTGATTCACACACATCTGGAGATGGTTGTGTATTCACTGACATTTCCCCATTGGGAATCTTGAAGTATGACACAGGATATGGTCGGCAAGGGAGGAATGGTTTACTAGAAGAACCACATTAAAAACGCGGCTATTGCTATTACCATAATTTGGAACTGATTTTTTTCCGCTCTTTTTTTTCTCATGTTCGGCATACATTAATTAACCCACATTCGTGGCATGTGTTCAATCACAGACAGAAAGAATAGCCTCATCGATCACAACAGACCAAACGGGTTGGCCTTCTGAGTTGAGCGTCCGTCTCCCGTTTTGGTAGATGGTGGAATTCGAACCCTCGGGTTCGAACTCTAGTCTAGTCAAACCAATTACTTAACAATTGATACTTGTCGCTTCTTAGCCAGGCGTTCAACACTAATATGATAGGGCAAGGACTGGTTAGCTCAGCATCAGGATAATGTGACTGAGTGGGATATCGGCTGATTTCCCAGTGGGACAGCACTATAATGGTGCTGTCACATTACAACATTTCTCGCCAATGCGCGTCGACGTGTGTGATTTTGGGGCAGAACGTCGGCACATGTCAGGAAATGTTACACGCGCGTTAGGCGCGCGACGGTACCGCGTCGGTACATGTGATGGACGTTGACGGTCGGCGAGGAATGGTGACGTGCATCATGTCACGTAGAAAGTTTTGTGCATGCACAAAACTTTTGACGATCGACAACACGCATCAACGCGTGGGTGCCAATATTATGGGAACGTCAGAAGCACGTCGACATCGCTGGAATAACGTTATGCGAATGCTAGGCAGACGCCGCACATGCGGGAGGGTTGTTTCCACATGTTGTGGCAAACTGGTGTATTGTTGTTTTATGCCCTAGCAAAATCTAAGGTCTTATGAGGACGGTGCGCCAAACTTTTTTTTTCTTTTTCCTCACGCGTCGATATACGTTACCACAACATCAGCCGCACGCTACCAACACATTGCACTGCCGTCAAACTTTTTCCCAAAACGCCGAAAAGTTGGACATGTCTCGACGCGTACAACTTATTTTGCACGTTGGCGGCACGCCAGTGAGAAGCACTGTCACAAGTCGATGCCCATCCTGATATGACCTTAAACATTGCCAGTACGTAAAACCACAACCAACAAACAAGCAATAACGTTCCTTCCTGGATAATTAAAACTGAATTGAAAAGCAGTGGTATAATGGTGGTTGTGGTTGATGTGAACACAATCGTGTTGCATCGTGAAACTCGGTCCGTGTATGCACTGTCTTTAAATATAAGCGCAGTACACACAAAGAAAAAAACTGCAGTTTGCTAATGGACACAGAGCCTCGGCGCCCGTTGCGCACAATCTGGCGCAGACATGCGCAGATGGCATGATCGACCCGTGGGACGCTGATCACATTGCGCCACTCAGTGCGCGGCAAGTGGCGCGCAACTCAATACTCCCCCTGGGGGCCGAGTGGGTGGCGCCACCCCTGTGGCCGACGGAGAAGGCTCGTGATCGCCCCGTCAGCATAGCTTCATCAACTTGTTGCCACAATTCCTGGCTCTTCTTACCACATACACAGATCAGGTGTGCTGAAAAAGCAAGCCCGCAATACACAAACCGACAATTTACACACTTGAACCCATGAATCCATTCGTCTATGGTTTTCCAATAGAACCCAGCCAGTTAAGCTGGAAAGTGCCCGACTAGAGTGGTTCCAGATTCCACCGAAAGATGTCACTAGCTTATCTGGAGGGGTGTAATACATGAAGAGAGCGGCGGTGAAATTCCAGAAGAAAAATACAAGGTTTAAAGATATATCACAAGGATAATAGCTTGAATCCTGTTGCGATATGAATATCTGAATATAATCGGGCTTTTAAAAAAATGTCCAAGCATTCTTTACGGAGATATAGCATGTGGAATCATACGCAGTCAGAGAAGGTACCTGAGTAGAATGGTTCCAGATTCTGCCGACAGATGTCACTAGCTTAACTGGCGGGTATTGGGTATTTGAGAAATAACATTTTCTGAAAGATTGAGTTAAATACATTTTTCTAAAAATCTAACCACCATCCGCTTAGGTCTGGAGGCGGTAGTGACCAGACGCAGCTGGTATCAGGGTGGTGAGGAGGCACTCACAGGTGGCGCCGTAGTGGCAGGAGCGGGAACTAACTCCACTGAGAGTAGAATAATAGATAATAACTAATATAGAGAAGGGAACTGATACGTGGTAGTGTCCTTCCTTATATTCCCATAATAGATTATAAAGCATGTATATATTTGTTATATACTGGGTTATGGTAGTATAAATAAAGGACAGACCAGCTTCCAGTTAAGCCCTCACTGATCTATGTGGATACTGTGCAGGTGAAGGTTCTAATTTCTGCCACTGGCGGCGCCACCTGCGTACGGCCAACTCCAATGTAAACCGTGAATGCGGGACATCTTGTTATCTCTGTTATGCATGATGACTGCCTACATATGTGTGATGTATAACACATTGTCAGTCATGCTAAGGCATCACGGGTAATTGGACGTGAGAATACAGCCAAGCACCCAGTAACTAAGGCCGCTCTGATATGTCGCCAACTAGTGGCTCCTTACTGAACTAACCTGAACTATATACCATTAACGGCAACTAGCGTTTTTTTTTGCACTTCCGCCACCCGATTGCCCAGTAAAGAAGGCACCCGCGGCTCCACCTATATCGTATTATTGAACTAAGCTATCCTGCCTTTCAGCCAAAACCTTAATCTCTGCTATAAAAGTGACTGCTTGCTTAAGTTATTTCACTTTCGACACGGGAGCCATGCTTACAACATCTACCTTAAATTGCCATCCCACCCACTCCACAATTAAAAGGGGATATAGGGTTATAAGCATGTCTAAGCCTCATCGACATCACATAACTACCCAAGAGACTGTACTGGTGAAAGAATTAAATTTGTAATAAAGAGCCATAACTATATTTACTGTTGTCATGTTTCCAATTATGCAAATATAAAGGCATGGAAGGGAGTCATCTTGTTATATATTTTATTACGCCGAATGCTCTGTACTGCCTCCCCCCCATGCTCATGATGGCTGGCGCCACCTCTGGCGCTCCACCCCATTTGCAGTATACTTGTGGTATCGTTAACAAACATATATATACATATATACATTTTTTTTATATATGTGTAGAGAGAGGGACAGATGTATCTTACGATTCATTTCGGTCAAAGTTGCAAAGACCGATTAAAGTATCACATTTTCAAAACCAAAACCTTGTTAAAATTTGGTTCTATATATATCAAACTTAAATACCGGTGCACTCATTAAACAGGCCACATACAAAGGGAATACTAAGTCAATATAACAGAAGTTGTTACTACTGAAGGCTATGGTGTCAGCATTGCTCACGGGCACAGAAGACAAGGAGGCTGAGTTGGGAAAACATGGCATTTATTCGGGCGCGTCCCCTCTGCAGCAAGTCATGGTACATGTTATTGTTTAGCAGGGAAGCCGCGGCTGACCTAAGGTCATGTAAGGTGATGACATATGGGCATGAGATGGTAAGTGCAACATATGGATCATGGTGGTAAAAGAGGTAGGTGCAGTAGTTGTCATTCGGAGGCGCTGTTGCAGACTGACGTTTGGATGGGCAGCCTGGATGGCTGCGGATGGTAGTGTGATGGAATTGGTAGCTGGGTATTGGTTTATATTGGTTGGGAGGAGTTGAGTGGAGTGTCAGGCTGGCCTGCTGGTGCTCACCTGTTGGTTTTTGATTGTTGGGAGGAGTTGAGTGAAGTGTCAGTCTGTGAACCTGGCCTGCTGGTGCTCACCCCCCTCCCTGCCCCCCCTACCTCCCCCCCCTAGCCCCCCCCCCCCCCATTGTAATAAGTCGCTGGCTGGTTGTTGGAGTTTTACATCCCCACAACATCTAAAGTCATCTCAGAATAAGCAATAATTATCCCCGGGCTTGGCATCCACAATGCAATTATCGAGTCAGATTCTAAGAGCAATTATTTGACAAGACCAAGGAAACTGGACCCCTAAAATCTACATCCACCACCACCACTCATCGTCTAATCAACTGTGTTCTGTTCAAATTGTCATGTAGTGTGAGGCGGGCTCAATGGTCCTAGTTGGGACGAGGATCCCTCTGTAATAGCAATAATTGAGGACCCTGGGGGCTCTACTTCGATCCTAGTGTTACTGGTGGTGAGTGGGTGGTTGGGCGAGTGACTGGGCGAGTGGATGGGTGAGTGGGTGTGTGTGTGGGTGGGTGGGCGTGGGAAGTTGGGGGTGCTAAGCATCATCATCATCGATCGGATACATGAACTCGAACGCGCACTCTGAGCCTTCAAGTATCGCAGTTTCCAACTCGAGAAGCTGTCCAGTAATATTGCATAGTGAGATGGTTTTGAGTTTCAGTCATTTTTCTGAGATGAAGATATTAGGTTGATCATTATATTTACAATCTACCTTACTTTAGTTTGAAGTAACTTTGATTTTTAAATTGCTAACTTTAGAGATGGTTGGCTTAGTGTCAGCATAATGTGGCTGAGTGGATTATCAGGTCATGGTGGTAGTGCCATGGTCTCCCAGTGGGGAAGCACTATAAAGTCGCCATGAGTGCGCATTGTAACAAGTCTGATATTACCACAGATGTTGCTAGGACGTAAACCTCCTGATAACCAACCTGAAAGGCCTACAAACCTACATACCTACAAGCTGTCTATCTGCTACTGAAATGCGGACAATCAAATAACTTATCAGCAGCTACTGTTTGGTAAGACAACACCAACACTACAACTGGCCAGTATTGAAAACAAGCCTGGGTACCCGGGCTTACATGCTATGGACAGTATAAATACAGCCTCAATAAAAAAAATTAAAATAATTTTTTTTTTTTTTTTAAACCCAGAGGAGATGGCCAAATAAGTTGAGCACCCGCTTCCCATGCAGCAGGTCGTGGGATCCAATCCCCGGTGTGGAACCATGACCGAGTCAGAGCAATCACTTAACAGAATCTATTCTCGTCACAACCTAGCCTAACTCTTGACACTACAGGGATAGCGCAAGGAGCAGTGGAGCAAAGAAGTCCGATTGTCCGCCATTGAAATGTCCATTGGTTAAAGCTGCATAGTCTGATGAAATATCACATTTGCGAAACTGACACACTCCCGTAGATTTGATTCTACATATCTAGCTTAGATACTGTTGCACTTATTAAGCAGTGGTTGCCACATAGAAGGGCATCGTGAATCAATTTAGCATAACCTGTTACTGCATAAGTCTATGGGGTCAGAGATTTGGCGTGCTTGCCAACATTCATTTTGCATGTTTGCCCCTCAAATATCTCAAAAGTTAGACATTTAGAATAAAAGTTACTTCAAACTAATATAAGGTAGAATATAACAATCAATTTAATATATTCATCTCAGAAAAATTACTAAATCTGAAAATCATTGGACTACCCAACTTTAATCAACGGATTTAATAATAAAACTAAAGCAAAACAACAAAGAGCAATGTGAATTAGAATTAGAATTATTATCTTCTGGGGTCGATGTGGCGCTATCTAGTGGTCGGAAATGGATTTCAGGATTGACTCTAATGCCAACATTGTTCAAGATTGTAAGATTGTGTTTGCCAATAGACCCCCCCCCCCGCCAGTTAAGCTGGAAAGTAACCAAATAGAGTGGTTCCAGATTTTGCCGATAGATGTCACTAGCTTAACTGGTGGGGTGTAATACACGTGAAGAGAGTGGCGGTGAAATTCCAGAAGAAAAATACAATATAGTTGTCATATATATATATATATATATAATTATTTCCTACAAGAAAGAAGGAAAGACAAACAAGGTAGTGGGATGGAAAACTGTATTCTCTGGCCCTCTGCAGATAAACAAACATTTTTAAGCCAGTGGTACAGGCGAGAGCCCGCAGCGTGTCAGCTGAATAGGCCAGGTGGCAGCACCAGGCAAGGAGGGGAGCCTGCCCAGTCTGCTTGAGTTGTTAAGTGTCAGTAGTTGAGAAGTGTCAGAACAAGGTGCAATCAGGAGCACACTTAGAGGATTATCAGTTTACGGATAATTATACTTGTATAATGCTTATACAGCACATAATTATTTCCTACAAGAAAGAAGGAAAGACAAACAAGGTAGTGGGATGGAAACCTGTATTTTCTGACAAGAGGTAAGTGCCAAAGAATATACAAGGATAAGAACTTGATGCCTGTTGCGATATGAATATCTGAATATAATCAGGTATTTTATTATTGTTCCCTGCATTCTTTATAGAGATATAGCAGGTGAAATCACAGGCACTCCGGGAAAATACCCAAATAAAGTTGTTCCAGATTCTGCCGATAGATGTCACTAGCTTAAAGCTGCGTAGTCCGATGAAATATCAAATTTTCAAAACCAAACCAATTATCTAGATTTGATTTTACATATCTAACTTAGATACTGATGCACTTATTAAGCATTTGCTTCCGCATAGAAGGCAATACTGAGTCAATTTAACAGAACCTGCTACTGCAGAAGTCTATGATGTCAGCGTTTTGGCAAGCTTGCCAAAACTAATTTTACATGTTTGCACTCAAAATATTTTAAAAGTTTACCATTTAAAATAAAAGTCACTTTGAACTAATGTAAAGTAGATACTAGTGATCGCTATAATATATTTATCTCAGAAAACATACAGAAATTCAAAACCATCGGACTATGCAACTTTAAATGGCGGAGTCCATTGTATCTACCTTTCAGCCATCTTTAAAATGTTTGTGCAGCAATGATTAGAATGCTAACTCGAATACAACTCGCATCAACCAGGCGGGCAAGAGTAATTACATCTCCGAGCAGCTATTGTGAATTTCAATATTAATATCCCAACCACTTATTTCCAGCCCTAAGGCACAACTGTTCTGCATGTGAAAACTTCTTTGTTCTTTTATTGTCCTGCAGTGAATGGCGTGCTTGTTTGATTTTACAATTTAAAACTATCACTGCTGTTTTAATGGCTGTTCAATGCCATGCAATTGTGTGTTTTAACCTGCTGTTAAGTATACAGCTTTCAGCAGCACGAAGCTGAGTTGTCGGAACATTCTGTGGTAATTTGTATTCTGATATGTACTCTGGTATAGTATTGAGGAAGTCGTTGGTGGTTGGTTGGTAATCTGACATGTATTCTGTTATGTACTCTGGTATATTATTGAGAATGTCAATGGTGTTTGGTTGGTAATCTGACATGTATTCTGATATGTACTGTGGTATATTATTGAGAATGTTGTTGGTGGTTGGTTGGTAATCTGACATGTATTCTGATATGTACTCTGGTATATTATTGAGAATGTCATTGGTGTTTGGTTGGTAATCTGACATGTATTCTGATCCATACTCTGGTGTATTATTGAGAATGTCGTCAGTGGTTGGTTGGTAATCTGACATGTATTCTGATATGTACTCTGGTATATTATTGAGAATGTCGTCGGTGGTTGGTTGGTAATCTGACATGTATTCTGATATGTACTCTGGTATATTATTGAGAATGTCGTCAGTGGTTGGTTGGTAATCTGACATGTATTCTGATCCATACTCTGGTATATTATTGAGAATGTCATTGGTGTTTGGTTGGTAATCTGACATGTATTCTGATATGTACTGTGGTATATTATTGAGAATGTCGTTGGTGGTTGGTTGGTAATCTGACATGTATTCTGATATGTACTCTGGTATATTATTGAGAATGTTGTTGGTGGTTGGTTGGTAATCTGACATGTATTCTGTTATGTACTCTGGTATATTATTGAGAATGTCGTTGGTGTTTGGTTGGTAATCTGACATGTATTCTGATATGTACTGGTATATTATTGAGTATGTCATTAGTGGTTGGTTGGTAATCTGACATGTATTCTGAAATGTACTCTAGTATATTATTGAGAATGTCGCTGGTGGTTGGTTGGTTGGTAACCTGACATGTATTCTGATATGTACTCTGGTATATTATTGAGAATGTCTGTGGTGGTTGGTTGGTAACCTAACATGTATTCTGATATGTACTCTGGTATATTATTGAGAATGTCGCTGGTGGTTGGTTGGTTGATAATCTAGCATGTATTCTGATATGTACTCTGGTATATTATTGAGAATGTCATTGGTGGTTGGTTGGTAATCTGACATGTATTCTGATATGTACTCTGGTATATTATTGAGAATGTTGTTGGTGGTTGGTTGGTAATCTGACATGTATTCTGATATGTACTCTGGTATATTATTGAGAATGTCGTTGGTGGTTGGTTGGTACATTAGTTGTTTAAGGAGGGGAAATTTCAGTTGCAGACGACTGGTCTTCCTCATTCCACTGCTCATTGCCCTATCCTAGTAATGCCAAGTGTCTGGCTAGGAAGCGACAAGTATAAATTTTTAAGTCATTGGTTCGAATCGATTCGAACCCAGGATCCCACAATCTACCAACATGGGAGATGGACGCTCTAAAGCATTCAGCCATCCCGTGAGGCCAAGAGCGTCATAGAGGCCTATAGATCTTGCTAATGGCCCGGATATTCCGCTGAGAGCGTAGCTTCTGACCACACTGCGCATGTGCACAATGATCCGGAGGTGGCGGGTCAACACAATGGGTGTCAAGAGTCGCCTACCGCTGTGCACATCATTAATGTGGTGGCTAATAATGTATCTACAGTAAAACCTCTCTAAATCGAGCGACCATGGGGGCGACCATTAGACGGTCCATTTAGGGAGGTGGTCGGGTTAGGGAGTTTTTTAATCGGTACAATGGTATTGTATGGGCGATCGTTTGGGACCCAAATAAAGCGATCGATATAGGTCCGTGGTCGATCTGTGGAGGTGGTCGGTTAGAGAGGTTTCACTGTGTGTTTATATATTTATATATATAGTATAAATATTATTAATACGATTATTATTGAGAATGTTATTGGTGTTTGGTTGTTAATCTGACATGTATTCTAATATGTACGCTGATATATTATTGAGAATGTCATTGGTGGTTGGTTGATTGGTAATCTGGTATTTTCCATTGATAATATTAATATAATGTATTTATATAGCACATATTATTGTCGTCAGTGGTTGGTTGGTAATCTGACATGTATTCTGATATGTACTCTGGTATATTATTAAGAATGTCATTGGTGGTTGGTTGGTAATCTGACATGTATTCTGAAATGTACACTGGTATATTATTGAGAATGTCTGTGGTGGTTGGTTGGTAATCTGACATGTATTCTGAAATGTACACTGGTATATTATTGAGAATGTCTGTGGTGGTTGCTTGGTAATCTAACATGTATTCTGATATGTACTCTGGTATATTATTAAGAATGTCATTGGTGGTTGCTTGGTTGGTAATCTGACATGCATTCTGATATGTTGCGGCCTACTCTGGTATATTATTGAGAATGTCGTTGGTGGTCAGTTGGTTGGTAATCTGACATGTATTCTGATATGTACTCTGGTATATTATTAAGAATGTCATTGGCGGTTGCTTGGTTGGTAATCTGACATGCATTCTTATATGTAGGGGCCTACTCTGGTATATTATTTAGAATGCCGTTGGTTGTCAGTTGGTTGGTAATCTGACATGTATTCTAGATATATACTCCAGTATAATACTGAAAACGTCGTGTGTTGTTGGTGGTTAATCGGAGATGTATCCTGATATGTACTCTGATATGTTCTATGGTTCTAATGAAATGGTGGAGCAGCCTGGCGAGCTGACTGCTAGCTGTGAAGTAAGGCAAGTATGCCTCCGCCGCTGGCCACTGACCAAAATAGTGGAGTGTTGGTCAGTTGGCCTGTATAATTATAACTCCATGTTTCCATTCATGTTTGAAATGTGGAAATGCACTGAACTATTAATTATGTTATTTACCCTTACGTTGTGAATTTCCTAGTACACACAAGAACCACTTGAGGAATCTGCTTCTAACGGCAAACTCTCTGGTGAGCATGATATGTACTGGTAATCTGCTCGACCAGCATCCTTTGAGAATAGTGTTGACTCTCACCATAATTGGTTCGTTGTCGGAGTTGTATTCCCTAGCAACATCTTGGGTCATATCAGGACGAGCCTGCCACTATCAGCAGACCAAGTTTCTGTTGCTTCTGCATTGCCCCACCCCCCTCCCCCCTCCCCCATTCTATTTCCCCCTACGACCACAACTCACCAAAATAAAATCGTTATATTATTGAAACCGGCAATTAAATCGGCACAATAGTGCATTCTTAAAAGGACAACTCTACCTCCACATCAATATTTTGTGGTGTTTTTTCTCTGGCAGAGTGGTTAGAGTGTCTGACTTTTTTCTAGGTCGGACTCCTAATCTGAAGATCGGTGTTTCGATTCCCCATGCCCCCCCTTCCACCTCTGCCAATTTGGATTTCCACCGCCGTGTATAACTTACAGCGCATCAAAGGCAGGTTGCTCTCATACCATGTCTACATGGTGTGGGAGGTTAAAAATCCCTTGGGTCGGTACAAGTGCAGGCTCTGGCTTTCTATTGACAAACTGCCTAATGGTGAAAACAAGTATATTCAGACTTATCCATGATAGGCAGTGTAAATCTTCAAGAAAAAAAAAGAGATATTAAATTGTCCTGAAATGAAACCTTACCCATCACCCCCATCCCTGACCAGGTATTCCCCGATCAGAGGATTCACTGCAGACCTGTGTTACTTTAAGTTACTAAAAATAAACGAAATGCCTTAAAAAAATTCACAACCAACCATCCACATACACTAACAATAACATCAGTATTTATTAGATTACAGTTTGAACAGATTCCCTAGGGTCCATTCTGAATTCAGTCTCACTCGACACCCTGCTAGGAAAACATTGCACGCCGGAATTGATGACCGGAAAAAGAAAAAGAAAAGCAGGACCTTAATAAAGAAAGAAAGAAACCAAGTGTAATAGATTAAATAAGGTGGAGTCAGTAGGTTTTATTAGTGGTTTCCTAATGAGGGCTACAACAGCAGACTATGGCTTGTTTCTTTTACTGTTGCTGGTTCAATTAGAACTGCTGCAGCAAGACAACATTAAAAGAACAAAAACCACATGCACACATAAACCTCTCTCCCAGAACAACAAAAAAACACCCACAAAACCTACATCGATGCGCATTATTCTTTGGTGGTTCCCTTTCCCCACCCAGTCCTGCAACAATACAAACGCTGTAGTGTGGTCGATTACATTGGAGAATAGGACTCTAGGATTGAATTGGAGCTTTCTGCTCGCTGGACGATGGAATTGTAATTTTGAATTAATTGCTTTCTCAGGCTATTTCTTTCACACAATGTGGGAAACAAACAAATGGCCCAGAGAGACATAATGAGAGAGGGGTTGAGAGTGAGAAGGAGAGAGAGACGGTGATAATAGGAGGGAAAGAAGGAGAGAGAAGGAGAGAGAGAAGGAGAGAGAAGGAGAGAGAGGAGAGAGAGAAAGAGAAAGAGGGAGAGAGAGAAAGAGAGAGAGAAGGAGAGAGAGTAGGAGAGAGAGAAGGAGAGAGCAGGAGATAGAGAAGGAGCGAGAGAAGGAGAGAGGAGGATAGAGAGAAGGGGAAAGAGAAGGAGAGAGAAAGAGAGGGAGAAGGAGAGAGAGAAGGAGAGAGAGAAGGAGATAGAGAAGGAGAGAGAGAAGGAGAGAGAAGGAGAGAGAAGGAGAGAGAGAAGGAGAGAGAGAAGGAGAGAGGAGGATAGAGAGAAGGGGAAAGAGAAGGAGAGAGAAAGAGAGAGAGAAGGAGAGAGAAGGAGAGAGAGAAGGAGAGAGAAGGAGAGAGAGAAGGAGAGAGAGAATGAGAGAGAGTAGGAGAGAGACGGAGAGAGAAGGGGAGAGAAGGAGAGAGAAGGAAAGAGAAGGAGAGAGAGCGAAGGAGAGAAAAATGAGAGAGAATGAGCGACAGAAGGAGAGGGAGAATGAGATAGAGAATGAGAGAGAGAACGAGAGAGAACGAGAGCACGAAGAAAGAGAAGAGGGAATGAGAGAAGGACAGAGAGCAGGGGATAGAGAAGGAGGAAGCAGAGAGAGAAGCAGAGAGAGAAGGAGGGGGATAAGGAGATAGATATGGATAGAGGTATGGATGGAAATATGTGGAGATGGAGATGGGGGGAAAGAGAGGGGCTTGCTCAGTGGTACTTGCCAGACCTCTCACATGACTAATGTCGTTACAACACCCCTCGTGGGCATATTTTAATTAATTACCAAGTGGTTGCGCTGGCCTAAGCTGTTTCTAGCTTCTTGTGTCCAAATTCCCAAATACCCCGAGAATTTGTATTACTTGAAAGTTGGGCCAACGCTGCTGCGATCCATACAAACCCGCACTGTGTGGAAGTCTGACGCTTCTGTGGGCCATGTATACGCATATATGTGATGTATAAGCATTATGCGAGTATAAAGGCATGGAAGGGAATTATATGTTTATTTGCTACTTTATTATTGATGTGGTGGCTTACTTGATGTATGGTCCCCCTCCAACCACGTGACCGGTGGCGCCGCCACCGGCACGATCTTGAACTTGGACGCTACACAGTTCATTCGCGCCCAGGGATTTTTATCCCCGTTAAGGATCGTTCCACTGGTTATATATATATGCATATTTATATGCATATTTATATATATATATATATATATATATATACATCAGAGCCTAAGGTTGTGATTATCCATATATACATATGTGTGTATGCAGCAGAAAATAAATCTGCAAAGGGTTGGTTTGTTGGAGTTTTACGTCCTGGCAACATCTAAGGTCATATCACTTATCAGGGCGGGTGCGAGTGAGGTTCCAGCGTACGTTAAGTACAGAAACAGCCGGTGGTGTCGCCACCGGTCGCATAGGGGAGGTTCAGGAAGGTGGAAACCAGTACAGAATAATATAATACTAATCCAGAATAATATCGCCATAGTAATGAGTAGTTCCATTCCGCGCCTTTATACTCGCATAATGCGTTACACATCACACATACATCACAGCCTAATGTTGGAATTATACTTATATACATAGATATGCGTGTATGCAGCAGGGTCTAAATCTGTATTCAGGACTGGTAAAGCGACGGGCAACTAAGCGGTTCAGTGAGTGGCAGTTACAGTGTGTTGCCGGGTGGTGGCGCCACCATTGGAGCTTGGGTTGGGGACATATATAAGTATGTGCATATATAGCAGGGTCTCAGGCTATGATGATGATTCACATATGTACATACATATAAAGTAGTACTCACGCACACATATACAGTTAAACCTCTCTAATCGACCACCTCCACTGATCGACCACTCCCCTATATCGATCGCTTTATTTGGGTCCCAATAATACCATTATAACCATATTCTGACTCCTTAAACCGACCACTTCCCTAAATGGACCACTTAAAGTCGGTCCCAAAGTCGGTCGATTTAGAGAGGTTTTACTGTATATACATATAATTATCTATATGTAAGTACGCATTAAGCCGAAGGCAGTGAGGTGTATACAGTTTTTATTACTGAAGTCAATGTGGTAGTATCTGGCTGGGCTACAAATGCCCTACCGAAATATAGGAATACAAGAATTATAAATATAAATAAAATTAAAATTAAAATAAATAGTACAGGTGTGTATAGGCCTTCAAGCAGTAGCAGAGTGAACAGCAGGTAGAAGCAGTGGGCTATATATATGCATAGGAGTATGAGGCTACGGTGGGCCATACATATATATATATATAGGTATACATACCCACATGAATGGACCATAATAACCTCGGTCTCTGGTACATATGTATGTATATATATGGATATATATATATATATATACAGATGTATATATATAATATGGCGGGGAACGAGCATTAGCGAAAGCATACATAACACCATAGCCTCTGGGTCTAATTGAACCGGAAGTGATTGACACATACCGAAAGTGCTTCATGTTGGTATCATTGGTGCAGTTCCTCTTTACCTGACTTAATGGACACCAAAGACTGCTGGATATTTTGGCGTGCGATTGGAGTGTATTTATTTGGTTATTATCGAATAGAAATATGTGTTGCTGCCTACAGTTATGACTATAATATATAACTGATGAACCATTTTCCAAATATTTTCTTTTTATCTTATTATTTTCTTTCTTTGTGTTAAAGTTGCATAATCCGACAGCTTTGAGTTTCGGCCATTTTGCTGAGATAAATATATGAAGTTGATTGGTGTAATCTACCTGACTTTAGTTTGTGGTAACTTTGATTTTAAATGGCTAACTTCGGAGATATTTGAAGTGCAAACACGCTAAATTAATGTTGGCAAGCACACCAAAACTCTGACACCATAAGCTTATGCAGTAACAGGTTCTATTAAATGTACTCTTTGTTCCCTTCTATATGGCAACAAATGCTTAATAAGTGCATAATTATCAGCATCTAAAGTAGATATGTAAAATCTAATCCAAGTGAGTGTCTTGGTTTAAAAATATTATGCTTAAATCGGACTATGCAACTTTAAAGTTAATTTGAAGTTTTGATTTTGTTTGACTAATTCCTCTGCATATTACCAAAGCGGCGCAAACTAATGAAGTCAGTCCTGCATCTGTCTATGGGGAACTACCTCAATTCTATACAAGCTAACACAGACTGACTCACACCTAGACTGGTCAGTAGAACACCTATTGGTCACAAACATATATACTTTAAAAACATCGCTTGAGTGTCTCTATATATTTTCTTTCATCCATACCGACTTCATAATGCACATGGCATCCACACATGGAAATGTATGCATTACAATAATAGTAAAGATCATATTACTCTATAGTCTTCATCTACCAGACTCTCTGACAGCAGTTACACACGATTGTCCAGTGTGCCACCACACATTCCGAGCACAAATTGGACTCATCGGCCATCGACAAGTTCACAACAAATGATCAGTTGTTGTCATCGTCGCCACTGATGGAAAACCAAGAAGAAGAATACACTGAGTGCACCGTCTATCAGATATACCTGAGTAGATGTCATAGAATGTGATAGTATCTACACACTTATTATGCAGTCTATCAGATATGCTTGCATGAATGTCACACACTGTAATAGTATCGATACATTGCCTGTACAGTATATCAGATATACTTGAATGAATATCACAAACTGTGATAGTATCTAGTAACTGACTGTGCCGTCTATCAGATATACCTGAATAAATTCACAAACTGTGATAGTATCTAGTCACCGATTGCCTAGTATATCAGAAATACCTAAATGAAGCTCACAAACTGTGATAGTATCTAGTAATTGACTGCGCAATCTATCAGATACACCTAAATGAATTTCACAAACTGTGATAGTATCTAGTAATTGACTTGCAGTCTATCAGATACACCTGAATGAATGTCACAAACTGTGATAGTATCTAGTCTCTAACTGCACAGTCTATCAGAAATACCTAAATGAATCTCACAAACTGTGATAGTATCTAGTAACTGACTGTGCAGTCTATCAGATACACCTGAATGAATGTCACAAACTGTGATAGTATCTAGTCACTGCCTGGACAGTCTATCAGATATACCTAAGTGAATCTCACAAACTGTGATAGTATCTAGTAATTGACTGTGCAGTCTATCAGATATACCTGAATGAATGCCACAGACCGTGATAGTACATACGCACTGACTGTAAGTCAATCAGACATACCTGAATGAATGTCACAGACTCTGACAGTGTCTATACACTGGTTATGCAGTCTATCAGATATGCTGAATGAGTGTCACAAACTGTGATAGTATCTATACACTGACTGTGTAGTCTATCACTATCAGATATACCTGAATGAATTCACAGACTGTGATAGTATCTATACTCTGACTGTGTAGTCCATAGCCGTATTTACACAGGCAATTGTGAAGCGATTTAGGCAAATCGATTTATATGAAGCGATGTAGTGGCGCGTTTACACGAGCCAGTTTGAAAGTGTGTCGGCGACCGGGAACCAGCAGCCTTAGTGGTGCACCTGTAGCCGGCGAGCACTGCTATTTGTTTAGTTTACACTCGTCGATTTGACGCCGATGTAGCTGCTACGTTAATATCGCTTGGAATTTAAGGTTAATTTAATTAAATTTCATTATTTGAGTATGTAATTCTGTTAAATATGATCGCATTCACTAGATTTCGGCCTAATTGGGCCCTAACACTGCCGGGCACCAGCGATTAGTTACAGCTGAGCCTGTACCCAGCGAGCACCACTATTTTACACTATCACCGCCCGGGAACCAGCTGAATCGCTTCATCTATACTACCTCGCGAGGTGGTTTACATGTACAGATTTATATGAATCGATTCAGCCCTAAAACGCCTCAGAGTCACGGTTACACGGCAAATGTGAATCGATCTAGGCAAGTCGTTTTATATGAGGCGTTTTAAATCGCCCGTCTAAACAGGGCTTATCACTATCAGCTATACCTGAATGAATATCACAGACTATGATAGTATCTAGTCACTGATTATCAGATACACCTGAAATTCACAGACTGCAATGCTATCTAGTCACTGATGGCACGGTCTACTTAGTGCACTTAAGTCCGATGCGGCCTTGTTGTATTATTTAAGCAAGGCTATGCATAGTGAGTGGACCGTCATAGCCAGACACACAGCCTGCTGTCAGGACAAAGGGTTCTTTGTAGTATATAACTGTGCCCTTTCGTACAGTTTTCAGTTTCGTACTATATCTGCAATTATATATACTTCTATGGAATCGGATGCTGCGTGACATTGTGACTGCTGTCCTCCTTCTACAGAACACTGTCCGACAGTTACTTGAGTCTGACAGCCGGGGTCTGACAGCTGATATGCAGCATGTCAATGGCCACCGGCAGGGCAAAGCTTTCACTTCTAGTTACAGTGCAAATCGATTTCACTTAGATAGCTTATATGACAGTTCATCTCTGACCATTTCACACACATACATATATATTTATCAAATGGTTGGGAATGAGCAAGTGCTCATTCGGGTCATTGCAGGGCACGCAGGGCAGCGAGGCAGCATCAATCCCTGGACCAACATTGTGTTGAACTGTCATTACATATATATATTCATGGTCTCGGACTATATTCAGAGACTGTGTATACATCTATGTTCTCTGCTATATCCCAAATCATGCGCAAACTCCATTTCAATATAGTGCCACCATCTGGTGGAATCCATCAGTACAATTATGCGGTAAACCAAATTGGTGGCTCTATCTAATCATGGCAACACTTGTGGTTACATGACTCAAAATGGATGCCACTCTGGTTGAAGTGACCAAAGTTAGTCAAAACCTTCAAAATTGATATGAAATGTGTATGGTAGGCTAAACAAAAACGTACTATTCACAACCCGTACATTGCAAAGCATCAGTGGAGTAAGATGATGCGCGTTGGCAGTGCCGACTAACAGAGGAGTAGTGATCGGAGCACCCCTAAAACTTAACCACCGTGTGGTATTATAAATGTAGATAACAAACCAGTCCACCTGTCCCTTCAGTGTGTGTGTGGCGGCAACCTATGAGACTAATCAGTCACCGGTGATGCCCCCTGTCGGTTTACATGTGAACTAGAATCATCGGACCTACTGCGGAAGCCCATTGAATCAGATGACAGTGCAATCATCGACCACTGACATCCGATCACAATGAGTGATGACAAGCGGCCCGGTTTGCTAATTAATAGGTCGCTACTTGTCTTCCTGTTAGTAGAATGGCCTTGGAATAGAACGTCAGACCCTTGAATGCAGCAGCACTGAGGAAACTAACTAACTTAGATGGGATGGCCGAATGAGTTAGAGCATCCGTCTCCAGTGTTGGTAGATCATGGGATCGTGGGTTCGAATCCTGGTCGAGTCAAACCAATGACTTAAAAATTGATACTTGTCATTTCCTAGCCAGGCGCTCAGCATTATTAGGATAGGGCAAGGAGCAGTGGAATGAGGAAGACCAGTCGTCTGCAACTGAAATTTCCCCTGCTTAAACAACGAATGTACCAACAACTACAGGCCAGACAAGAGAGTATATACATATATATATATATTATATATACACATATATATATATATCTATTTTCAGCAGTACGGTGAGTAGTGGTTACAGTGTGAAGAGGGTGGTGGCGCCACCATTGGAGCTGAGGTTGGGGAGGCTGGAGCAGTAGATGACTAGTCCAGACTCCATCAATCATGATTAACTGAGTGAGTGATGGAGGAAAGGAAGGATATTCCAGGTTATTATACTCGTATCATTCTTATACAGCATATTTATGAATATATAAAAAATCCTTCTGCGTGAGTGAGGGTTGGCGCGTGCGGTAGGGATGGCAAGAGCAGGTGGGGGCGTGACTGGTCAACTTACAGATTAACTTACAGGTGATCACACGGGAGGCGGTACATAGAAAAATGGATAATAATACAGTAAGGTCGATTTAGGGAGGTGGACGGTTTAGGGACTTTTACATTTGTTGCAATGGTATTGCATGGGCGATCGTTTGGGACCCAAATAAAGTGATCGATATAGGGGAATGGTTGAGCTGTGGATGTGGTCAGTTAGATAGGTTTTCCTATATATATGTAATCAAATAATTTCCATATGCGCCTTTATGCTCATATAATACGATATACATCAATATATTCCGAGCGAGTGCGTTGGTCCCCACGCAGGGGGCCGGCGAGGAGCAGCCGGACCCCCCCCCTCCCCTCCCCACCCCAACCCCATGAGCCCAGAGCAGGAACTCCAGAGCTTATTACAAGCGATAATGGGATTGTCACTATCCATATATGATGATTTTCAACAGAATGTGTCAGCTTCTCTTTCCTTTTGATTTATTGGATATAATCTTCGTTGAATTCATGCTGGACAATGTGTGAATGTCGGGTACCCTTGAAGCCATGTCAGTCCCACCCCCACCTATCCACCCACGCCCACAACCATGCCCTGACACACACACACGCCCATAGGCGATCACAACCAATCAACAGTGAGATTGCTGAGATTATCCTGCCTGAGATTATCCTTTTCTATGAAGAAAGTAATAAAGATAGCTGGATAGGTAATAGAAATGTTATGTCTATGGGATTTGTATCGCCTCGAGGTTCTCAAGTACCAATTTAAAGCGCTCTAAATGAAGAAGAAAATATTAATTAATTTGCCACCCCCCCCCCCCCCACAAGAAAATAAACTTGGAGCGAGTTGCATGAACTATTATATGACATCCATCCTTATTGCTTGCATGCATATGTTTAGGATGGTTTAAAATTGCCAATAATATACGTGGCTGTATCTGTTTCTGATTTTATTTGATTAAGTTGTTCCTTAGTCAGAGGAGAGGAGAGGTGGAGGGGGTAGAGGAGGAGAGGTAGATGGAATCACAGATAGTGGGCGGAAGGGGCGGAAGTGGCAGAGGGGCGGAAGGGGCGGAAGGGGCGGAGGGGCGGAAGGGGCGGAAGGGTGAAAGGGACGGAAGGGGATGAGGGGCGGAAGGGGCTGAGGGACGGAAGGGAAGGGGGAGGGGCGGTGAGGCAGAGGAGTAAAGGGCCAGAAGGACACAGGGGAAATGGGGCAGTGGGGCGGAGGGGCGGAGGGGCGGAGGGGCGGAGGGTGGCGAAAGATTGAGGGGTCGAGGAGCTGGAAAATGAAGGGACAGAAACGGGGGACAAGTGCGTTAGAGGGAGAAGGGGCAGAAGAGTGGGAAGGCGGAGTGTGGGATAAATGGCGGAGGGGCGGAGGGGCGGAGGGGCAGAGGGGCAGGGGGCGGAAGGGCGGAGTGGCGGAAGGGCGGAGTGCAGGAGAATCGGCAATGGCTGATTCGTGTTTCCTGTGTCTGTTCGATATAGTACATATTGTATGATATTCCATCCCCACCCATTGCGGGACTGGGCGCGATAGTGCTGGTGGGTGTCGGTAGGCGATTGGTGGGAGGCGGTAGGCGGTAGGTAGGTGGTAGGTGGGTGGTTGGTGATAGGCGGTAGGCAGTTGTCAGTAGGTAGGTGGTGGGTGGTAGGTGGTAGGTGGTAGGTGGTTGGCGGATGGTAGGCGGTAGGCGGTACATGACAGGCAGTAGGCGGTAAGTGGGTGGTGGTAGGCAGTTGGCGGTAGGCGGTAGGCGGTTGGCAGTTGAAGGTAGGTGGGTGGCAGTAGGCAGTTGGCGGTAGGCAGTAGGCAGTTGGAGGTAGGTGGGTCACGGTAGGCGGTTGGCGGTAGGCCATTGGTGGTTGGCGGTAGGTGGGTGGCGGTATGTGGGGGGCGGGACCGGGGGTGGAATGGGAGGAGGGGAGTCAAAAACAGGAGGAACCTGCCTGACTCCCCGGCCCCGTCCATGGCGGGTCATTAATGGAGCTGCCCATGCTCATTACTCACACTCATTACAGAGTGCAGTGCATTGTCACTGCTAAACGAGGGAGGCTTGCATAATTTACCCACCCACCCAACCTCACACGTACACCACACCACACCACTCACCCACCATCACCCATTCACCACACCACACCACACCACAATAATAGCAAAAGAGTGCACTGCTGGTGTTTGATGATATAAGATATTCGCTGGTTCCGGTCGGTCTTGTGATGCTTAATTGGAAATGACACCTGGAATAGATCAGGCGCGCATGCGCGGACATCCGGTTGCATCCCCCCCCCCCCTATTTCTCCACCGCCCTCCTTACCCCACCCCAACTAGCCCCGGCCCGCCCTGCCCCGCCCCGCCCCGCCCCGCCCCGCCCCGCCCCGCCCAGTCCCGTCCGGCACCGTCACATAGCCCCATGTATACTGTATAATGACTGGCTGCCAGGCTCACCGTGACCAGCCTCTGTAGGTGCTATCCAACAAGCTTTACATTGGGGGAGGGTTTGATTGATTGATTGGTGGTTGCTTTATGCCGTGTTGGCAGCATAGGCCATATTCACAACGAGAAATGTTTGTTTTTTATTCAAACCATCGCTTTTACATGTAAAAGCAGACAGTCAATTATGTGCCAATAGACACTCATTAAATTAGAAAGCTCACAATCATATATTTGTGGTCAAGGGAAACAAATTCTCATAGAAAAAGAAAACTTTGGGGGAGGGTGGTGGGTGATTGTGTGGAGGGTGGGGGGGGGGGGGGAGAGGCGGGTCTTACATATTAATAGGGACGGGGTATTTTATGTTGCGAAGTCATATTTTGTGTGGTTATGTATTAAATTGAGAATAAGCAGACCCCTATTTACATATATATATAATATATATATTATATATAATATATATAATATATTATATATATGTGATGCATAGCACATTTTACAAGAATAAATGCGAAGGGGCCATATATACTTTGCTACTTCCTTCATCGGCAAATTGTCGGGAACTTGTATGCGGGTGGCCTTCGTCGCGCCACATAGACTATATATATAATATATATAATATATATAATATATATTATATAGCTTTGCAGCTGTGTGATGTGTCCTCACTGTGTTGGTTTTGCATTAAATTGAGTATAATCAGAGAACCTGCTTCCTACATACATATCCATATATACATATGAAGTTTTGAAAGTGAGCAGAATGCCCGCTCCGCAGTGAATGACATGGTGGTAATCCACCATCAATCAATCAATAACTCGGAAGTCATCATTGTATGACCTCATAGGTTTCTAGGGCGCAAAACCTTGACCAATCAGCACAATGTGATGGTGAATGTGGCTGTGGCCTCCCTCCCTGTTCAGGCATCAGTGCAGTTTTCCAGAGTTGCGAGTATAATTGACAAGCGGAGACCCCAGACCTTTCGCGAGGCTGTGTCAGCTGGACTGCCCGATGGAGGTTTACTGGCAACATCTAAGGTCATATCAAAACGGGTACCGACTTGTGACAGTGCATACTCATGGCAACTTTACAGGCTGCCAGCACCATTACATGATATCCCCTGATCCCACCCAGTCACATTATCCTGACATTGAGCAAACCAGTCCTTGCCATATCCTAATAATGCTGAGTGCTAGGCTAGGAAGCGACACCTATTAAATTTTTAAGCCATCAGTTTGACTCAACCGGGAACCAAACTCGCAAGGTTAGCGCTCTACTGATTTGGCCAATGCGCCCGGTACTGGTAGCATCAGCAGCCCCTCCAAGAATATGCCTGACAACCACACATATATATGTCCACTATTTAAACAGTTATAGGATTGATCAGTAAACAGCTATATGTCCACCAATTAAACAGATATAGGCATGACAACTACACAGATATATGACCAATAACTAGACCTTTGTATATCAATATACAGTAGAGTGAACATTAATGAATCGGTAGCATCAGCAGCCCCTCCAAGAATATGCCTGACAACCACACATATATATGTCCACTGTTTAAACGGGTATAGGATTGCTGGTGTTCTCTGTAGCGGAGTGGTTAGAGTGTCTGACTTTTTTCTAGGTCGGACTCCTAATCTGAAGGTCGGTGGTTCGATTCCCCGTGCCCCCACCTCTGCCAATTTGGATTTCCACCACTGTGTAGAACTTACAGAATCATGAAAGGCCAGTTGCTCTCATACCATGTCTATGTGGTGTGGGAGGTTAAAAATCCCTTGGGTCGGTAAAAGTGTATGCTCCAGCTTTCTATCGACAAACTGTCTAATGGTGAAAACAAGTCTATTCAGACTCATCCATGATAGGCAGCATAAATCTTCAAGAGTTAAAAAAAAATCAGTAAACAGCTATATGTCCACCAATTAAACAGATATAGGCCTGACAACTCAATCAATCAATAGTTTCGTCCTCTAGTCAAGGGTTGGATGCAATGGTTCTCAACTTGTCCCGATGGTGTGCTGTTCTGATAGACTGTGCATAATTCAAGCCTGTCCACTGTGAAATATTTGTAAACCATGATGCCCAACAACCAAGTAACGTTCCCCTGCGGAAGGTCGAGAGTTCGATACCTGGTCGAATTAAACCAATGACTTATACAATTGAGACTTCCTTGTCGCTTTCTAGCCAGGTGCTCGGCATTATTAGGATAGGGCAAGGACTGGTTGGCTCAGAGTCAGGATAATGTGACTGAGTGGGATATGATGTCATGGTGCCAATGGCCTGGTTTCCCAGTGAGGCAGGACTATCAAGTCGCCATGAGTTCGTACTGTCACAAGTCGGTACCCGTTCTGATATGACCTTAGATGTTGTCATCATATAAAACCCCAACAAGAAAATCAACTAATGTACTATCATGGAGTGAGGAAAATTGGAAATACTATGCCTAGTGAAGGATTCAAACCCACACACTTTGCCATTCCAGGGATAGTGTGCTAACCATTACACTACCTAGGCTCTTGATGTAATCACCCTATCCACGCCGACCTCTCTATGCGGTTCCCTTCCGGGAGCCTACTACAGTACAACAACAACAAATTACCGAACAAATCTACATCAGTTCAGGCGCAAAACCATGTGGAGATAAAGATTGCAATCAAACCTTCAAAGAATATATATTTTTTATATTCCTACTCTTGTGTTAATTCCTCCTTAACTATGTGATAATATGAACAGTGGAATTAGTGAGAATTAAAATTATTTTCAGGTAACAATCTTTTATTTAAATTATACTTTTGGATCGGGGTTTATGTAGTTTTGCGCCTGAACTCTCAATTTTATTAAACGCTAATGCCCTGGTCACATACACATTAGTGAACGTAGTTGAACGAAGTTGAACGTAGGATAGATTAACGTGGGTGAAACGTGCTATCATTACGTTAAGCTACGTTAATGTACGGCAGGTTTTGGTTGATCACCCACCTAATAGTATGGATAAATAGGTTACGGGTGCGGTGGCCGAATCGGTAGAGCACAGGTCTCGCGTGCGGAAGATCGGGAGGTCGCAAGTTCGGTTCCCGGTCGAGTCAAACCAATGAGTTAAAAATGTATACTTGTCGCTTCCTAGCCTGGTGCTCAGCATTATTAGAATAGGGCAAGGGCTGGTTAGCTCGGTGTCAGGATAATGTGACTGAGTGGGATATAGGGTCATGATTTCCCAGTGGGGTAGCACTATAAAATCGCCATGAGTGCGTACTTTCACAAGTCGGTACCCCTCCCTCCCCCCCACCTTCCCCCTTCCCCCCTTCTCCCTTCTTGTCCGTTTTGTTCGACCGTGTAAATCTTGACAACTTTGAACGGCCCCTAAGTGAAATTCAACAAGCAATGGTTGAATTATTACACTGAGGTATTACATGATCTGCGGCCTCCCCAAAATAGGAACACACACACAAATAATAAAAAAAATTAAACCTGCACGCAAAACAGAATAAATTATATAATATATATTATATAATATATAATATATAATATATATTATATAATATATAATATATAATATATAATATGTAATATGTAATTTATAATATGTAATATGTAATTTATAATATATAATTTATGATATATATATATAATATATAATATTTATTATGTAATATTCAATATATGATATAGATATGTGATATATGATATATAATATATAATATATAATATATAATATACTATATATAATTAATGTAGATATACTACATATTGGGGGAAAGCACAAGTGTCTTCCCCAAGCATATGCTTGAATATCACCTTGCCCGGTATGCAATGATATATACTAAATCATTATTGTAAATGGTGCTACATTAGAATAGTAGCTTTGGATTTTACTCGATCTATGTATGGTCTCCCCTAAATAGGAGTACACACACACTTAATAATAAGAAAAACCTCTCCCAAAGCAGAACAAAAATATGTCTTTATAGTGCCGTTTGCAAAAGTCGCCATTCTGGGTGTTCTTTGCAGGAGCCCGCATAACAGCTATGACGTCTCAGTACCTTTGTACACCACTCGGCTTAATATAACCAGCTTCAAAGCCCAGTGCGTTAATTTGGGCTTCGACCACATGTAATTGGGGGGGGGGGAGACTTAAGGGGAGATTGTCTTTGTAATTTCTCGCGCCTGTTCCATATAAGTCGCTGGATGATTTCATCATAATTCTTGCAAAATTGGACGCTGAGTGTTTTAACTATGAAATCGTGACCTTACTATAAAAAGGCTCTATCTAACAAAGTGACCGAATTGGTGTTATGGATGTAAACATGTTTTATCTACAAAAGGCTATCATGCAGTTACACAACTGTTTCTCAACTGGTATTTTTCACTTAGATATATTTGATATAATATTGTTCTACATGCTTTGCTGTCATGCAGTTAGTTACACAGCGTCAGTCCTCGTTATCTCAAAAGCACCATTTTGTCAGATAGAACCTTTCTATACTAAGGTCGCGAAATCCTGATGCTTCTATATTTAATTTAAGCCTCTATCTTATCTTTTTTCTTATCAGGAAAGGATGTGACGGAGTGGGGAATCGCAATGGTGTTTTTCTTGTCACTCTTCAAGTGTATAATTATTTATGATGAGCGGGAGATCTGGATGGCGTGGCTGAATTGTTGACAGCGCTGGCTAGTTTTTCCTGTGTGGGAGGACATTGACTTAACCCGCGATCGAGTCCAACCATTTGCTTACATAATTGATGCATATCACTAACTTGCTCAGTAGCCAGAGATAATGTGAGTGAGTGAATGAGTGGGATATTGGGGTCATGGTTGGCGGTGGCCTGGTCTTCCAGTTTGGCAGCACTCTAAAGGTCTCCATATCTGCACACCGTCACAAGGCGGTACCTGTCCCGGTATGACCTTATATGTTACTAGGGCGTAAAACCCCGATAAACAACAACCTTCCAGGTTTAAACTCTTTAAGATTAACACATCTTCTAGAGCTGAGGCGGCAAGCATTGTCACTGCGGCTATATCTACAATTTGAGGTTTGAGACGCGAGTGATTCTGTGAAAGATATTGACTGAGATGATGCTGGGATCAATATGCATTCCTGATGGCTGAATGATGACAACATCAATATTACGTCAATAGACCACTTGTTAACTCACTCATTAAACTTGTCAGTTTCTACCTTTGAAAATGTGCATTTCCCTATTAAGCATATAACTGGGTATCGCTAAATAATATATATATTATATGTATATATCTGATGTATAAAACTGATGCGAGTATAAAGGCGTGTCAGGGAATATCCCCTATTGGCCACCCTGATGTTGTGTACTACTTTATGGGTGACCCCTCTGCATGGTGGGTCAGGTGGCGCCACCACCCCCACCTCCCCAGTGCCGCGAATACTGTCACTTGCGCACTGCAATTTAAAGAATATATCATCTCAACACACTTCCTTGTCTTGCCTCCTCATTTGTACTGTAGCAAAGACTTTATATGTATAACATATTATATATAATATATTACAATCTATTATCTATTATCTATTATCTATCATCTATGATATATTATCTCTAATCTATAATCTATAGTCTATAACATATTATATATTATATTATACTATATATGGTCGTAATGCTCGCATTGCGGTTGATGCGAGGCGAGGGAGGACCCCCCCCCCCTCTTCCTCCAGCTGTTGGCCATTACCTAATCTCCCACGCTCCCCTCCCTTAAAGCCAGCCCAGAGGCTGCCTCAGGCCACTCCCCCTCCTGCCTCCAGACACTCTACTCCTCCACTCCTCTTTCCCCACCCACCATCCCTATACACCAACTCTCCATCATAGGGTGGAGGGCTCCTCGGATCCACCTCCCAGACCCAACTATTAGACATTACTCTTATTGACATTTACATATTTCCATGCTGATACCTCATATATGTCATTGTTCCATGCTGATGCCTCATATATTGCACATTATATTGATCTCTGATACTCATGAGATGACTGCTAATTTATCCATGTTTATATCGGCATTTCTGAATAAAATGCCTTTTATCCACACACGCTTCCTCATCCTTCCTTGTCGCGCATCAATATATAATATATTATGTATAATATATAATATATATAGATTATATATATATTGGTTTTGGACTAATTAATATCGGGTTTTTGCTCAGTGGAACATGATATTGCATTGTGATTTCATCAAATGTATATAGGGTGTATAAGAAGTAAGCGAGTATAATAGGCCGGAAGCTTCCACCTGCTCCTCAGCCTCCCATACAACTCCTCAGTCATCGGCTGCTGGAGCCTGGCCTCATCATCTACTGCATTCGACTGCTCAACCTCACCTCCGCTTATGGCGCCACCTTCCTCTTCACACTGTGTAGCAGCCGTGCAACCTTACTCACTGTACCGCTGAAACTATGCATATATAAAACTAGACGGGATGGCCGAATGAGGTAGAGCGTCTGTCTCCCATGTTGGTAGATCATGGGATCGTGGGTTCGAACCTTGGTCGAGTCAACGGAATGACTTAAAAATTGATACTTTCGCTTCCTAGCCGGGTGCTTGGCATTATTAGGATAGGGCAATGAGAAGTGGAATTAGGAAGACCAATCATCCGCGATTGAAATTTCCCCTGTTTAAACAACTAATGTACATATATATATACATATATATATATATATATAGACCAGTATATATATATATATATATATATATATATACCGGTCTATAGTGAGATAATAAGAATATATTAAACTGGGGTTAGAGACAGAGTGAATGTGAAGCCGTTTATAACTAGAGCGGTTTTTGTGAGATCACTGGTTCAGCCGAATTGAAATAAATCGCATTTCACTGGATTTCATTTTTGCGTAAAGCTCCAAATAAAGCAATGATAATGCAGTGATGATAGCATATTGACATTCGATCTGGGGATAGTTATTTAACAAGGGAACATGAATCACCCAGATTGTACCACCCATATTGTACCACCCAGGTTCTAACCACCCAGATGTTGCCACCTACATTCTACCACCCATATCCAGTCATCCAGATTTTACCCAGATGTTGCAACCCAGATTGTACCACCCAAACCCTACCACTCAGATGTTGTCACCCAGATTCTACCACCCAGATGTTGTAACCCGAATTCTACCACCCAGATCCTACCACCCTGATGCTACCACCCAGTTTTGGCCACCCATATTCTACCACCCAGATATTGCCATCCACATTCTACCATCCAGATGCTGCCAGCCAGATGCTGCCAGCCAGACACTACCACCCAGTTGTTGCCACCCAGATTCTACTACCCATATGTTGCCCGATGTTGCCACCCAGATTATACCACCCACATGATCCTACCACCCAGATGCTGCCAGCAAGATCCTACCACCCAAATGTTACCTCCCATAGTCTATTACCCAGATGTTGCCACCCATATTCTACCACCCACATGTTGACACCTAGATCCTACCAGCCAGATGTTGCCACCCATATTCTACTTCCCAGAAGTTGTAACCCCGATTATACCACCCAGATCCTATCACCCAGATGGTAGATTCTAAGTTGTGCTGACAATCTACTCACTCACTGATAACCTGATAACAACACCCCTCCGCCACTATCGCTCCGCCCCCCACCCCCCACCCCCACGCCCCACGAGCACCCAGGAATGGGGTTTGGGCGAGGCCGGGAGGGGAGAGGGGGGGAGGAGTAGAGGAGGAAGAGGAACTACTACACTGCGAGCAATTGAGGCTTAGCCTGACAATGGATCAAACAGCAACGTTGCCATGAACGCTTGGCTGCCACCAGCCCAGATTCTATCACCCACATGTTTCCACCTACCTTCTACCACCGATACCCTCTCACCCAGTCTCTACCCAGATCTTGCCGCCCAGATCTTGCCACCCAGATTCTATCACTCAGATTGTACCATTGGTCTGGGCGGCTTGTTGATCCCTATGGTAACCTTTCTTTCACCTCTTGCTGAAAACTTGCAAAGTCAAAAAAAGATCGATAGCGGCAGATTAAAGCCGCATAGTCTGATGAAAAGATAACATTTTCAAAATCAGAACAATTATCTAGATTTGATTCTACATATCTAACTTAGATATATATATTGGTGACCTTATCAAACATTTGTCGCCGCATATAGTGGAATACAAAGCCAAAGTATAGAACCTGAAACTGCAGAAGCCTATGGTGTCAGAGTTTTGGGGTGCTTACCAAAATTAAGTTTGCATGTTCGCGCTTCAAATATCTCGTAAGTTTTCCCATTTATAATCAGGTACCACAAACAAAAGTAAGCTAGATTATAACGATCAATCTAATATACAGTAACACGTCTCTAGCCAACCACCTCCACAGATCGACTGCTCCCCTATATCAATCGCTTTATTTGATCCCAACAATGCCATTATAACCATATTCTACTCCCTAAACCGACTACCTCACTAAATGGACCACTTAACGTCGGTCCCAAGGTCGGTCGATTTGGAGAGGTTTTACACTACATGTATTTATCTCAGAGAAAAATGTCCGAAACTCCAAACCTTTGGACTATGCAACTTTAAGAGACTGGTGATACTGCTGGGGTGAGTGAGTGAGTGAGCAGGTTTACCTGTGTCCGTGTCAGCGACGGTGTTCGGCGCCAGCAGCAGCAGAAGGCCGGCCAGGGCCAGCAGGAGGGTCCGAAGTGTCGGGGCACGCCCGGGGATCGTCACGCACGGCGCCCGCATCGTCACCTCCTGGACGCAGTGAGAGAAGGGGGTAGGAGGGGATCAGGGAGGTGGGGGAGTTGGGGGTTGTTGGCTGTCGACTCCTCTCTTAGGACGATGCTTCTTTCCAAAACGACGGGGAAGGCAGTGAGTTCGGCGCTGTATGTTGTCAGTGGGACGCGGGATTTGCGGAGGGAGGAGATATGTGGCGAGTTTAGCGGGCCTGACGGAGGGCGGAGGGCGGTGGGGAGGGGTGTGTGGGGATAAGTGTCGCCGAGCCGTCGGGACTTGGTTGGGCGCGAGTCAGTCGTTGGTCTGGGAGCAGCTTGGAGTCGGCGGTGGTTTGAGGCTTTCTGCACGCGCTTTTGCGGAGCCGGTTGTGGTGTGGTTTTGCGTCGCGACGCGTCGCGTCGGGTGGGGGCGTGGAGGATGCGGCGGGGACGGGTGGGTTTGTGGGTGGGTGGGCTCACTCAAGTCAGCATTAACTGCATCGGGGGAAAGCCAGCCACGCCTTGGTCTCTCTATCTCTGTCTCTATCTGTCTATCTCTGTCTCTGTCTCTTCTCTCTCTGTCTGCTCTCAGTTGAGTTACTTTCTCTTGCTGCCGGCGGAAAAGAACGAGCAGCTCGAGGAACAGCTTGCAAAACGTTATGTGCCGCTTTCCGCCCCCGTGGTCGGACCGCGCCTGCCATTGGTCCGGGAGGCTCGCCGAGGCCACGCCCACACCCCACTGACCTGTCAATCAAATCCCAGGCCGGGAGTGGGCGACGCGTTGCCGCCTTTTCCAGTGGCCATGGTGGCTGGTGGCTTGTGGGTAGTGAGTGGGTGGTGGCTGGTGGGTGGTGTGGCGGATTGGTACAGGTGTGGAGGGGGGGTGGGGGTGGGTTGGGGGTCGGCTGGGGCGATTAGAAACTACTAATCAAATGTGGAACAAGGGGAGGGTGTATGGTGGTAACTAGTTGTTTTCTAATCTAGTAATCTAAGCCACTTAATGCATTGATGTTCAGCCGCGTATATAAGTTTAAAGCCATATTGTCAGATGAAAACATCAAATTTTCAAAACCAAAACAATTATCTAGATTTGATTCTGCATATCAACATTAGATACTGATACACTTACTTATTAAACATTTTGTTGCTGCATACCAGGGAAGACTGAGTCATTTTAATAGGATATGTTGCTGTTGAACTCCCGTCCTGATATGACCTTAGATGTTGCCATGACGTTAAACTCCAACAACCAACCAACTATTGAAGCCTATGGTGTCAGAGTTCTGATGTGGTTGATACAATTAATTCGTCATATTTCCACTTCAAATACCTCAAACGGCTATTTAACATAAAACTTATTTTAAAGCAAAGTAAGGTAGATTATAGCAATCAACCTACTGTATTTATCTCAAATAAATGACAGAATCTCAAGACCATCGGATAGTGTAACTTTACTAAGTAGATGCGTTCTCATCATTGCCTCGCTGACAACCTTGGAGAACCAGTTTCTTTATCAGAAACAATAACAACGCCCCCAGTGATTGATTTTCCTAATGCCTTCACCCTCACCTGCTCCCTCTCAGCATCTATGTAAGATGAGCCATCATCAACCTAGCAGCTCTCTACCTCTCCATAGTGGTTGGTTGGTTGTTGGAGTTTGACGCCCTGGCAACATCTAATGTCATATCAGGACAGGCACCAACTCATGGTGACTTTATAGTGCTGCCCCACTGGGAAATCAGCAGGTTGGGGAAACACCTGAAATGAGAGTATGTTGGTACACTCGGTTCCGTTGATGTAATCCAGTATGGCATAACTCAAAGCATATATCCACCTTGTATGGGGGGGGGGGGGGAAGGGGGTGATGTGAGAGTGTAGAGGCCGTGCCTAATGACCCCCAATCCCTTCCACGCCAGCATGTGTCGCAACCACGCCTAATGACACCCGCCCCATCAATCACAACACATGTCTGATGGGGAGAGGGAGGGGGGGGGGAGGGGGGGAAGGAGCGATGACTGAGTTTAGGGTTCCTGTTGGGGAGGGAAAGGGCTCCGCCCAAGCAAACAACTCCCTTGATCAGGGGGAGAAGTAAGCCTGGGAGAAGAAAAAAGGGTGAGCGTATAGGAAAGAGAAATGAGGAGAGTTGAGTCAAAGGACCGTGCCTATTTGCTCTCGGGTGACCAGCCGGCGAGCCAAAAAAGACATGGAGAGAGTAAGAGCAGAAAGTGAAATGCTGACGGGTTCCCCCTCCTGGAACTCTTTGTAGACATTATCAAGGAGGAGCATGGCCAGCAGAGAGGAGATAGAGAGAGGTGTGGACGAAGTGCGGCCCGGATTGCAAGTGTGACTGCAAAGCAACCCTAAATTGGGTTATTGCTCCGACCTCCCTAACCTAACCTAAATTGGGTTATTGCGCCATCCTCCCTAACCTGTGGCAGAGTGGTTAGAGTGTCTGACTGTTTTCTAGGTCGTACTCCTAATCTGAAGGTCAATGGTTCGATTCCCTGTCCCCCCACCTCTGCCAATTTGGATTTCCACCGCTGTGTAGAACTTACAGCATCATCAAAGGCCAGTTGCTCTCATACCATGTCTATGTGGTGTGGGAGGTTAAAAATCCCTTGGGTCGGTAAAAGTGTAGGCTCGGGCTTTCTATCGACAAACTGTCTAATGGTGAAAACAAGTCTATTCAGACTTATCCATGATAGGCAGTATAAATCTTCAAGAACACTAACACTGTCACAGGCAACTGGCACCATGGCCCGAATATCGCTCTCAGTCACATTATCCTGACACTGAACTGACCAGTCCTTGCCCTATCATATTAATGCTGAGTGCCAGGCTAGGAAGCAACAAGTATCAATTTGATAAGTCATTGGTTTGACTCGACTGGGAACTGAAGTCCCGATCTCCCGCACGCTAGGCCCGCGCTCTCGCGATTTGCCCACCGCACCCGGTCCAGAGCACTATGAGCTGCAACTCAGTATTATTATTAACATAGGCATGAACCTATTCAGTGAAGACTCACTCTACTCTCGTCAGTTACTCGCACAGCACTGCCTCTAGGACAGGGCTGCCAAACATGTCGGGAGATGGAGCTATGTTTGTTTGTTTGTTTTTGTTTTACGTCCTAGCAACATCTAAGGTCATATCAGGGTGGGTCCCGACTTATGACAGTGCGCACTCATAACAACTTTATAGTGTTGCCCCACTGGGAGACCAGGTCGCCAGCACCATGACCTCATATCCCACTCAGTCACATTATCCTCACACTGAGCCAACCAGTCCTTGACCTATCCTAATAATGCCGAGCGCCTGGCTAGGAAGTGACAAGTAACAATTTTTAAGTCATTGGTTTGACTCGACCAGGGTTCGAACCCACGATCCCATGATCTACCAACACGGAGACGGATGCTCTGGACATAACCATGTGAATTTGCAATGGAATGTCCTACACATAAATTCAAATGCTTTCCTATTATAGCCCACACAGAGTAAAGAATGGATTAAATCATGTAGATTAATAGCAAAGACCCTATAATACTAAGACACGTCACTCCCTATCTCTCCCATGGTAATGTACATTTTGCAGTGCCAGTGGTTGGTTTGATCAGCCTGACTGCTGGTTGGTGTTTCACATGTAAACACATATTATATTAGTTATATTATACATGAGATAGGTAAGTATGAATACACATCAATATGAAATTGACATGAACAAATACACATCATCATCAGCAACATCATCATCATCATCACCATCATCACACATCTTTCACATTCATATACACATATATACATATAAAATAGCAACTGTTTAACCAAGAGAACAGCCAGCGCACCAAGTGGTGGGTTTGATCATTTTGATTACAGAGTACAGGCTGAGTGAGCCGTCTTAGTATTATAAGGTCTTTGTTAATAGGCTTTAAAAGTTTATTCAAGAGCATCTAGTGGCTCTGATCTTTTTTCTTTTTTTTTGCATTCTCACATTTCATCAACTCTATGCCAATCGGGATAAACAATGCATGCTGGAACCAGGTCTTCCACCTGTTATTTTCAGTTGATTCTCAGTAAATTAGTTTTTGCTTGGACTTAGACATAGTTGTCATTCACCCCTATTCTGTGTTGTGGTTAATATTTTATCTGTATTCTTGTATGATCCAATTTTGGCAAAGTATGCCAAAGTTCTGATACCATAGGCTTCAGCAGTTGTAGTTTCACTTTAATTGATGTAATATCCCCTTCTATATAGCCAGGAATGCTTAAGAAGTGTACCAATATATGAGTTTGATATATAGGATCAAATCTACGTAAGTGCTTTTCTGTTAAAAATATTATGCTTTCATCGAACTGTTCACAGATTTTTTTTAGCAATAACACAATTTTTGAGGCGACCGGATGCGGTGGCAAAATCGGTAAAGCACAAGCTTCGCGTGCGGAAGTTCAGGAGTTCAAATCTCAGTCGATTCAAACAGGTGACTTATAAAATTGATACTTGTCACTACCTAGCCTGGCGCTCTTGATTAGTAAGATAGGGCAAGGACTGGTTAGCAGAATATCAGGATAATGTAACAGTGGGGTATCTGGTCGTGGTGTCAGTGGCCTCGTCTCCCAGAGGTGCAGCACTATAAAGGCACCATGAGTGCGCACTGTCACAAGTCAGTGCACATCCTGATAAGACCTTAGATTGGTTGGGTGTTGGAGTTTTAAGTCCTGGAAACATCTACAGTCATATCAGGAAGGGTACCACCACCTTGTGACAGTGCGCACTCACAGCGACTTTATGGAGCTGTCCCACTGGGAGACCAGACCGCTGGCACCATGACCTGATATCGCTCTCATTCACATTATCCTGACACTGAACCAACCAGACCTTGTCCTTGCCCTATCCCAATGTATGCCGAGCGCCTGGATAGGAAGCAACAAGTATCAATTTTAAAGTCATTGGTTTGACTAAACCAGGTTTCGAACACGTGGTTTCGAATCCCATGATCTACCAAAACGGGAGACAAGCGCTCAATATATGACCTTAGATGTTACGAGGATGCAAAGCACCAACAAACAAAGTCTCTGTGAGCAATTTAAGCGATGTCTTTTATTTCTTTTTAACATGGGACCTTATAAGGTATGTGCTGCCCGCTCAACAACAAGCCGAGGAGTGCTGGAGTCGGTAGCCATCGAAGCCATATTCGATTAAACAACTCGGGTCACCCGAACCACTTTTTGGCGCATGCGCAGGTCCTACAACCTTGGGTTGCATAACGGAACACGCTTAGGCTCGAACAAATGGTGGCTTAATCCAAAACCTTTTTTTTTTTTAATAACCAATATAACTACAGCAAACTAGGATTTACAGTATTTTATGATTGCTTCTACAGTCATATCAGGACGGGTACCACCTTGTGACAGTTGCCCCGAGTATACACCTTCTACTCGGTGCTGCTCCCCATTTTTGCATGAACTACAGTGCCTGGTGCTGTACATTTTACAGCAGGAGCCACTCCCTTAATTCTACAGGATCGGTGCTGTGACAGCACTGACAAAACTTAGATTATTTAGACTGTCAATTCCAATAGTAAGATGGCCAGAAGACCAGTGCTCCGGCACTGACAAATGTATATTCAGATGAATAAATACTTTACCAACAAAGAAAAACAAAAAACGTTTCCCGAGTGAATGTTTGGGCATGCGAAGACAGATAGCACCTGGGCAGGCGAAGATAGATAGTCAAGATTCCAGAGGGAGGGTGTTGGAAGCTGTTCAGCTGCCAAGAATCAGCCACAACACTAATGTTTTATGCCCCAAGCTTGCATCATTGTACATACCGTATACCGTATATATATGTGATGTATAAGCATTATGCGAGTATAAAGGTGCGGAAGGGAATTATTATTCTTATTGTTTTATTTCGTTATCTACCAACCATTATCCTTGATGTATTCACCTCCTATCCTACATACTGGTACTGGTGGTGCCACCTTCGGCCCCGACCCTAACTACGGGCATTCCCATTGTCATTCGCGCCCGTTCCATTGTCATATGTTGTATAAGTCCTTACACGAGTATAAATTATAATAAGCCAGAAGATCCCATCTACTCCCCAGCCACTAAGTCATTGGCTGGTTACCTCTATTCATTAGGTCATTTACTGACACAACCTCACCTCCCCATGTGGCGCGACCTACTCGCCCACGCCTCAGCACACTCACTGTACCGCTGAAAATTGCCTTGCGAACGGAACTGTAATAGCGAACGGAACGGTATCAATAGCCCAGACAGCTATAAAGTATAGATGTTCGAACCGGGCCTTGTAATCCTTAACTGTCATACAACATATATATATATATATATATATATATTACGGTAATGACATTACACATATATGTGTATGTGTAATGTCATTAGCGTACTGGTGCTGTCACATTACGACGCTTCTCACCGACGCGCCGGCAGCGCGCAAAATAATTTCAACGCGTCGAGACGTCCAACTTTTCGGCGTTTTGGGAGAAAACTCTACGCAGCACAACATGTTAGTAGCGCGCGGCGCGACCCCAACAAAAAAAATATGTCCGCATGACCTACTTCCATCTCGCGTCTGTCGGCGCATCTCAACGTTCCGCCAGCGGGTTATCAGCGTGTTATCAGCGTGTCGACAGCACGTTAATCAGCATCGGCGACCGTTAATTGATATCTCGACGTTGCGTGTTATCGGCGCGCTGTCGGCGTAGCAGTAGCGTGTCACTAACGGGTTCTGCTCAGAGGTTTGCCGAAAAATCCCAACGTTAATCGACGTTGATCAACGTGCTACAACCGGTCCGGCAACGCGCTGATAACGTGTGTCGACGTCCCGCAAACAGGCCCGTAACGCGCGACCCAACACATTGACGCGCGTTGTTGGCTCGTCGAAGGTTTTGTGCATGCACAAAACCTTCGACACGGCCCGACGCACATCAACATGTGGGTCCACATGTTGCTGTCAGTTAAAGTGTACCGACGTGTACCGACGCGCCGGTAACGCATTTGTAATGCGCTGGTAACACATCCCGACGCGTCCCGACGTTTTGCCCAAAAAGGCGACACGTCGGTATGCGTCGACGCACATTGGTGAGAAATGTTGTAATGTGACAGCACCATAATAAGCTGCATAGTCCGATGATTTTGATTTTCTGCATTTTTTTCTTATAGATAAATACATTAGATTGATAATTAAAATGTACATTTCTTTAGGCTGAAGTAACTTTTTGTTTAAATGGCTAACATTGTATATATTTGAAGTGGCAACATGCCAAATTAAATTGAGAAAGCAAGCCAAAACTCTGACACCATGGGCTTATGCAATAACAGGTACTATTAGATTGAATCAGTATCCTCTTTTATGTGGAAACAAATGCTTAATAAGCGCAATCTAGGTGAGTATTTTGGCTTTGGAAATGTGATTCTTCATCGGACTATGCAGCTTTAATTGATAATGCGAACATAAATATTGCATTGATCTACCATTATTTAGTATTTCATGAATGTTTGCCCACCATTCTTATTTACAACATACAAGGTAATTACTGTTCCATGCAATCTAAGTCGACAATAGCGCCACCAACGGCTTCCTTCGAAACCTCTTGTAGTGGTCTGCGCTGACCTCTCAGGCAAGGAGCCATATAGACAGGTAGGTGTGGGTAGTGTGTTGATATCAGGGAGCCTAGGTGGTGTAATGGTTAGCACACTGGCCTGGAATGCAAGGAAATGTGGGTTCGAGTCCCACTCTAGGCACAATATTTCCCATTTTCATCACCCCCCATGACACTGGTTGCCGTGGCCATGATTCTGTACAAGCTACGCACTGTATAGTTGTTGAACCTACCCTGTGTATGTATGTAAGTGCATTGCGTGTATGTATGTAATTGTAAGCATTAAAAGACTTACAATTCCAGGGGGATGAGTGTAGTGGTCTGCGCTGACCTCTCAGGCAAGGAGCCACATATACAGGTAGGCGTGGGTAGTGTGTTGATATCAGGGAGCCTAGGTGGTGTAATGGTTAGCACACTGGCCCAGAATGCAAGGAGATGTGTGTTCGAGTCCAACTCTAGGTGCAATATTTCCCATTTTCATCACCCCCATGACACTCTCATTAAAGTTGCATAGTCCGATGGATTTGAATTTCTGTAATTTTTTCCGCGATGAGCATATTAATTTGGTTGGTATAATCTACCTTACTCTACTTTGAACTTTTATTGGAAATGGCTAACTTTAGAGATATTTGAAATGCAAACACACAAAATTAGTTTCGGCAGGCATGCCCAAAATCTGACAACATAGGCTTCTGCAGTAATATGTTCTGTTAAATTGAGTCAATATTCCCTTCTATGTGGCAACAAATGTGTAATAAGGGAAGTAGTCTTTAAGTTAGATATGTAGAATCAAATCTAGATATTTGCTTTGGTTTTGAAAAGTTGATGCTTTATTGAACTATGCAGCTTTAATATCAGCAAAAATACACATATGCATATATATATATATGAAGAATGTTGTTGGTCTTAGCTTGTATTCAATTTATCCTTTATCTTAAAGCTGCATATTACTCCCTTTTGAGACTCCTTTTAAACCTGTAAACCAGATATTAAACACTCCCCAGAAGCACTCACAAACCTATTTCTACGCAGTGAAAGCAAAAATACGATCACTTTTATTTTTATTTAAAAAAAAGGAAAATAAAAAAGAGAAAAGAACACCACAATTGTGGACAGAGCAGCTTTATTGGATCCTATTTGTTTGGGAACACATCTCAGAGAATGGTAGCTCTCCATCGAGAACTGGGAGAGCTGGGAGAAGCTAGACAAGTGTCTTTATATTTAACTTTTCAATAATCAGCTGATGGCAGATGTAAAAGCTAATGTAGTGAGTATGAGCGACCAATTAATGCACGATATGTCGCCTAAAGCCACAAAGGCCAGCCCAAAACTACTACGAACTAGAATCATGACCATCACCATCATCATCATCATCATCATCATCATCAATCCCTTAACCATGAGGGTTGTTGGCGCACCACAGATGACTTTGCCGCCAGTTTACTGCAATGTTCTCCTGTTCTTCACTGCCCTCTGGGATTTGCCAAGCTCTAGGCCTGTCCATTCCGCCATGTTGTCTTCCCACCTCTTCCTTTGTCTGCGTTGTCTTCCTCCCCTGTTCACTGTGCTTTGCAAGATGGCTTTAGTCATACCCATTGAACAGGAAATATGGTCATATCACTACAGCTTACATCTTCTTACATTTGTCCCAAAATCTTTATGTGGTCCAATTGCCTGCTGGATCTTGGCGTGGACTTCCTCGTTGGTAGCATGGTCTTTGTTGAATCTTGTGGTAGCACCTCCTTTCCACACTTTTAAAATTTTTAAATTTTTAAATTTTTTGTATTGACAAGGTATTTACTCTGCCCATAATATATAAGCTCCTGTCAGGGTGCCTGTTTTCAATGCTGGACAACTGTGGTGCTGTCTTGATCTGTTCCTTTGCCCAGGAGTGTTTACCTGTGTCTGCTCGGGTCAGCCTTCTGCAATTTTGGTTGTTAGTAATAGCCTATGTTAGTTTTTTTTGTAATTTTCCAGTTTTTTTGTCTAGTCTGAGTAATGATACCTTAGCCTACTATGTACATCTACTTGGGTGACATGCAGGCTTTCGGGAGAGGATCCCGTTCCATTCAGATTTGTGTTATTTGTTACAGCATCCTTTCACCTAAACCCTGTCCTTAGATAGTGCACTCGTGTGCTAGAACACACTCGGACCCTTTAGGACTGCGGCCAGGTGCGATGGCTGTGTTGCTTGCCTAGCCATTTTGTATTTCAGGGTGGATCACTTGCATGGCCTGTCCACTTCTGTGTTGGTTTGTGCCATTACACATACCCAGGTGGACTCTGCCATGTGGTGATAGCTTTCCTGATTTCCTTAATACTTAGGAGAGCTAATTTCCCTATTTTTTCTGTTTAGTGCCTACCACTTTTCCTGGCCTGTCTTTTGCTTTCTGTGCCAGTACACAGCAAGCATTCACAGCGCTCAGGGGCAGGTGCGGTTTTGTTGTGTCAGTAAGTAATTGTTTTCTTTAGGAATTTTTTGTATTCTTATTTGAAGTACTGACTGTCTTATTTGAAGTACAGGATTTGTTTGTATTCTTATTTGAAGTACTGACATGAGGATCCATTGGTCAGTTGGCCACACGTTTGTAGAATGGCTAAAGCTCGAATCTGTGGTTGTGTAGGCAGGCTATAGTGAAATCAATACAAACAAAGAGAAAGGAAGAGTATACAGTGTAAAGAAGAAGAGAGAGTCAAGCCTTCTGGTTTCTTATATATATGGTTACATGGGTTCATTGGAGAGTATCACCCCACTCCTTTCCCCCAATGGGAAACAAGCATTCTTGGCCCTACCAATAGGGATCCAGCATTCTTGGTCCTTATGGCTACCAGTGATCTGCCCACCACCATCAAGCTGGATGGCCCCATGGCCACCACCAACCTTGACCCTTAAGTGTGGTGATCCCTATCACAGCAGAGGGGGTAGGCCCTGAGTGCCCTCACACCCAGACCTGCCAGCACCACTATGTCTATTTACATCCCACTCAGGCACCACTAGCGCTTACATATTATATATAAATACATGGACTTGGTCACGTACACCGATCAGTAATAGAACATTTGCATTCCCCCCTATGCCCTAAATCAGAATATTTTACAACGTAGTTAGAATAGACATAGCTGAAAGAAATGCCAATTATAACGGCACAGCTTTGATATAGCAGAGTGTTCCATACTTAGCCAGCGTGGTAAATGCATTGCTATGTATTAAGTTCCTCTAGCCACAATACACACTTCGATTTACATCTAGAATAGTCAAGATTGTTGAGAGTTACTTTGGTTTTCAGTTTATTTTTCTTATTTCTACTCATGTTTTAATTATTCCTGATGATTGGTTCATCACCAAAATAAAGGATCAGCAGGGACGAATAGCCAGTTGCATGTATGGCACTAAAGCAAGGTCTTATTTATCAAAAAGAAATCTCCATTCTCTGCATTTTGAGTCAAGCAAATTATAAAACTAGATCAATATGGATTTAGGTCGCGGTATGGATAGAGTTACTACGTTAGTCAGTAATTTTGAGCTATATTTATATTTCTAATCAAGAAGCTAGAGGAACATCACACATAGTGATGGTCACTTTCCACTTTAAACAAAATTATTTATTTTTAGTTATTTTTATTTTGGTGTACATTTGTTGATTAAGCATGGGCAATTCCAATCGGAGACAATTGGTCTTCCTCATTCCACTGCTCCTTTCCCTATCCTTATAATACCAAATGCCAGGCTAGGCAGTGACTGCTTTAAGTCATTGGTTTGATTCGGCCAGGGTTGAAACCCAGGGGTTCGAATCCCATGATCTTCCAAAAACAGGCGGCGGACGCTCAAATCATTCGGCCTGATCTCGTCCCTTTTTGCGTCGTAGCATTTAATAATGACTGCATTACTTGGAAACCCTCTACAGTCTTCCACAGCCCCAATTTCAGCCAAGTGTTCATGTTTTGCAGAAAAGGTGCAGTTGATAGGAAGGAGGCCATGAATGACGTGGCAGTGGGAATACGAGCAATAACACCAATTAGCAGAGGGTGATACTGACAGATGTTCGGGAATTAGATAATTGGGGTCGATGGAGTGCAAACGCAACAATGAAGCATTCAAATAGTATTGTACTAGTTTGAACTGATCTCTCAGGTAACGAGCCGCATAGACAGGTAGGCGTGGGCAGTCTGGTGATATCAAGGAGTCTGGGTGGTATAATGGTTAGCACACTGGCCCAGAATGCAAAGAGATGTGGATTCGAGTCCTGCTCTAGGTGCAATATTTCGCATTTTCATCACCCCCACGACACTGGTTGCCGTGACCATGATCCTGTCAGGGAGCCCCATGAGGTCCCCCAGTCAGGGAGCCCCCGTGAAGTCCTAGTCAGGGAGCCCCGTGAGGTCCCAGTCAGGGAACCCCGTGAGGTCCCACCGGACACTGCACCTACACCGGTCCCAGATACACCAGGGGCCATATGCAGGAGTCAGTGTTAGAGGGCTTTGGTGTTAGAGCCTGTTACCGTTTAGCTATCACCGAAGTCGGGACCTGTGTCAAGTCGTATGCAGGAGCGCGTAACACTTTCGTTATAGCTAAACGTGAAGTTATTTATAGATTTGGGAAATTCCTCTGCGTCTGTACACATATATTAGGCTTAAATATATTAAATGCTATCCTATTTAACAGAATTAGATACGCAATAAGTGAAGTCTGATGAAATTAACCCTAAATTCGAAGCAATATTAACCCTGCTGCCGTAACGGCGGCGATATTAATATTTATATTTTCGAATCGACGCGCGTAAAGTAAACAAATCGCTAATACATTGCCGCCAATGCGTCGACGTCGGCCAGTATGGATGTCGACGTCGACGCGGCGATTTGTTTACTTTACGTTCGTCGATTCGAAAATATAACTATTAATATCTCCGCCGTTACGGCGGCAGCGTTAATATTGCTTCGAATTTAGGGTTAATTTGCTGAAATTTCACTTATTGCGTATGTAATTCTGTCAAATATGATCGCATTGAATAGATTTGGGCCTAATCGGTGCCTAACACCAACCTTAAACCACCTATGGATCACGGTTACCCTAACCTCGTTTAAGGTTTTGGTGTTAGGCCTATCACTGACTCGTGCATACCGAATTTTTGGCGCTAAACCAGAAATCCCCTCTAAACGCGTTTTGGCTCGATAACACTGACTCCTGCATATGGCCCCAGGTGTGACAACCTCGACCCCGTGCCGACAACGTCGGTTCCCGCTTTGATCACCGATGGAGTGGGTGCTGGGGCCATGAACGCCAATCATACCCACCAACCACACCCCGGTCCAGGAGCTCTGTTGGCCCTGGACCACCCACCCTGCGATGGGGGCCTTCAGGACCAATGCGCCTGTTGCCAACGACACCGGATCCCGCTTTGCTCTCCGGTCGAGGTACAGGATCATGGGCCCCAAGAACGTATTGGCACCTACCGTGCCACTGCACAAGATGCAGTGAAGAGCACCATCACACAAGATGCAGCGAAGAGCACCCTCCCCCCCTACCACTCCTAAAGCTGCAAGGACAAAGAAAAAAGAAAGAACAAAAAAACAAAAAACACCAAAAACGGGCCGTTTTAACGGCACCGTTTATCAATGCTGCAGTTCTGCAGCCAGTGACTGCTAGGTCACAAACCCCCAATAACTAACTAACTGCACAAGTCAGTACCCATCCTGAAATGACATTAAATGTTATTAGGACGTAAAACAACAACAAACAAAACAAACAAACAAACATTAATATATATGTACATATATATGCATACACTCATGCATATACATACATATATATATATTTATACTTTAAAATATTAAATTTCGATTGAAACTGGCGGTAAAAGTGCCGGCAGTAATGGGGCTGTCACACTACGTTTCTCCCGGCGACCCGTCAGCGTTGAAAATAAAATCTTGCGCGTCCAGAAACGTCAAACTTTTCGGCGGTTTGGGGGAAAAGATCGGCGTCAGCGCGGCGCGTTATGCGCGCGCGGCCAACGTGTGTCCACGCGCTGGGGAAAAAAAAAAAAAAAGTTTGGCGTGACGTCTTCATTTAACCTTAAATGATGCTAGGGCGTAAAACAAAAACGGCCCAGTTTGCCGCAACGTGTGAGCAACGACCCTCCCGCGCGCGCGCCGTCTTCTTAGCGTTCCCATAACGTTATTCCGGCGCGTCCAACGCAGCGCGACGCGCGCCTAACGTCCTTATTGCGCGCGCTGGCGGTCGTTGGGTTGTTTTTGACATGTTGAAAACACTCAGCGACCAATAACGCGCGCCGACTTTCTCCGCCGACCGTCAACATCAATGATAGTGTACCGACGTATACCGACGCGCGCATAACGCGCCCCCAGCGTTTCTCGATATTTCACCCATTTTCGCCCAAATACACCACACGTTGACGGGTCGCCGGCGAGAAGCGTCGTAGTGTGACAGCCCCATAACGGTCACGATCGCCAACGTGGCGCCACCTAGCGAGAATGAATCAAACCTCGCCAATCGGAGAACTCCATCCCCCCCCCCCCGACTTCATTGAAGCAGCATGTGCACTAATCTGCTAATCCCTAATCCTGGAAGTCTATGCCAATAACATGTGTATAAACAGATTCATGCGGTGCACACAGAGAGCGGTGCAAATTCACTTCCCAAGCCAGTTTGGCTTTGTGCTGGGACTTTGGCCACAAATCAGATAATATGAACCCACACAAGTGACACTCAGTAAGTGTCTTAAGCCGTGTTCACACAGCACAACTTTAGGCCGAACTAGATAAGGCGAACTAGATGAGGCAAACTAGGTGTCAAAGTGTGTCTTGTCCACACACCCAGTACTTGGGGCGGTTTAAGGCGGAAATCGATATCTGCGCATGAGCAAGTCCATACTGACCAGCGCCAGTTTCGGTTAGTCGATGTTGCCACGAGAGAGTGTGGGTTCGACCTAGATATGTATGGACTGAATCGTATTGTTTTGGAACGGTCAAAACTTCTGCTGGGCAGTGAAACCCTAAAAATAAATGATGAAAAAAATATCTGTGCACAGCTAGCTCTATCATAGACCAAATTATATAATATGAGCTTTTGATCACCCAGAAAGTCAACAAACTCAGGTCTCGACTGCGCATGCGTGTGACGTCCTTAATCCGGCTCATCTAAGCCGCTACCGTTCACACTAGTAACTTGGGCCGACTTAAGCTAGTTCGGTTCATCTGGACTACCTCGCGACGTGGTTTACTTGAAGCGAACTAGATGAGGCGAATCAGCCCTAATCCGCCTCAGCGTCACATCCACATGCCGAATGTGAGCCAAACTAGACAAGGCGAACTAGGTGAGGCGACTTAACGCCCGTGTGTGAACACAGCTTTAAATCGTGGTGTTGGGAAGGTCTCTGTGGGTAAGTAGTCTCAGTCAGAATTAGTGCTACTCCACTGGCGTTGGGCAATTCGCCCTGTAGCTGCATTCGTCTCCAATCTACCCAGATGGCAAAATTGGCTTACGGAGGTTAGCGAGCCTTTGATGGTTTTTGAAGGTGACCTTCAAAAAGGACGCCAGGCCCCAAAATATACGACAAGCAAGGTTAACGCAATTCGCTGCTAACGTAACGTCGTTTCGCTTGTTGTCTGCTTGTGTTTGTGAATGTCGTCTGTTGCTTGCAGAAACTCAACCACTCTGCACGCTGTGCCTTCTCACTCCAGTAATGGAATATTCGGGTGGGAACTACTACTAGTTTTACTACTACTGCTGCTACCAAATTGTCGTCTGCTGTAGTAGTGTAAGCATGGTTGTGTGAGCAGACGACTTTTTAAATGGCGATGTAGCGGGACAGCCGCGCAATTCAGGAAACCTCTGCTTAGAAAGTTAGGGCGTTATTAGTAGTGCGGGAAAATGCCGGAGGGGGGGAGGGGCGCTGCGGTCACCGGATCAGAGACATTGGTTTCCATCGTCGGAGTCGGGGGGAGATAAGGTCGGGAGGAGGGGGCGGGGGCGGGTGAGTGGGTGGGTGGGAGGGGGTAAGCGTCACGAGGTGCAATTGCATGATTTACGCTTCCTATCTTGTATCGTCAACACCTGTACTCACCTGTATCCGCATCTGCGCATTGGATATAGGTGTGCTTCTTTGTGGTTTTGTTTACGTTCTAGCAACATGTAAGGTCATATCAGGATTGGTATTGACTTGGGACAGGGCACACTCTGCTTCTTTGTTGTTGTTTTTACATCCTAGCAACATCTAAGGTCATATCAGGATTGGTATTGACTTGGGACAGAGCACACTCTGCTTCTCTTTTCTTGTTTTTACTTCCTAGCAATGTCTAAGGTCATATCAGGATTGGTATTGACTTGGGACAGAGCACACTCTGCTACGTTGTTGTTGTTTTTACATCCTAGCAATGTCTAAGGTCATATCAGGATTGGTATTGACTTAGGACAGGGCACACTCTGCTACGTTCTTGTTGTTTTTACATCCTAGCAATGTCTAAGGTCATATCAGGATTGGTATTGACTTGGGACAGGGCACACTCTGCTACGTTGTTGTTGTTTTTACATCCTAGCAATGTCTAAGGTCATATCAGGATTGGTATTGACTTGGGACAGGGCACACTCTGCTACGTTGTTGTTGTTTTTACATCCTATCAATGTCTAAGGTCATATCAGGATTGGTATTGACTTGGGACAGGGCACACTCTGCTACATTGTTGTTGTTTTTACATCCTAGCAATGTCTAAGCTCATATCAGGATTGGTATTGACTTGGGACAGGGCACACTCTGCTACGTTGTTGTTGTTTTTACATCCTAGCAACATCTAAGATCATATCAGGATTGGTATTGACTTGGGACAGAGCACACTCGGTTTCTTTGTTGTTGTTTTATGTCCTAGCAACGTCTAAGGTCATATCAGGATTGGTATTGACTTGGGGCAGAGCACACTCTGCTACTTTGTTGTTGTTTTTACATCCTAGCAACGTCTAAGGTCATATCAGGATTGGTATTGACTTGGGACAGAGCACACTCGGTTTCTTTGTTGTTGTTTTACATCCTAGCAACATCTAAGGTCATATCAGGATTGGTATTCACTTGGGACAGAGCACACTCTGCTTCTTTGTTGTAGTTTTTACGTCCTAGAAACGTCTAAGGACATATCAGGATTGGTATTGACTTGGGACAGAGCACACTCGGTGTCTTTGTTGTTGTTTTACGTCCTAGCAACATCTAAGGTAATATCAAGATGGGTACCGACTTGTGATCGTCTACACTCATGGTGACTTTATAGTGCTGCCCCACTGGGAGACCGGGCTGCCGATCCCATGATTCGATATCCCGCACAGTCATATAATCCTGATACTGTGCTAGCTGTAATATATGCATAAAAGACATCCAGGCAGGTGTGGAGAACAAAGGATATGTAAATGAGATGATGTCATAGAAAAAGGGTGCCGGTGGTTTAGGACCCTGGATGGTGAATAAAGCATTCAGAATCCAGAAGTCAAAGTGTTCAGACGTTGTACTTTCACATGGTGTCAGATAGGAAGAATGCCGCCCGCTAACACACTGCCGGGTCTCAGGCCACCAGGACAGCTGATCCTCTGCAACAACGCATGATCAAACTGGAAGACATGGATCAGAGAGCATTATTATTCTTGGGCTTTGGAGTGGGGAGAAGGTTATGTAATCTAAAAGCAATGGTGCCCCCCACTCACATGATGACATGATATAAACTATGTGAGATATATTTCATGCATGATGCCTAAAGTTAATGAAGAGATGTTCTTGGATATGAAGCAGTCAAGGTTGATGAAATGTTCCTCTATGTATTCATAAAGAATGCAATCGGAGAAAAAGGACATTTTTGGTATATAGATATATATATCTAATTGTAACTGTATACAACTACCTACCACACTACTGGACCCAGGGCCAAGCACACCAGCCATACCACATTCCTGCATGTGGTATGGCTGGAATGTGGTATGGCTGGTGTGCTTGGCCCTGCAGGCTGGTTTGGGCAGCAACTCCCCCATATTAGGGCATTGCACTGACCAGTCTGTAGGTGAGTGTCTGATTGGCTCAGTGTGGGAGATCTGGTCACCTGACCCCCTTTGGCCTATGATGACCACACAGGTCTCATTCTAATTAATTATTCAAGAAACTTCTCCAGACACCCTGGAGAGGGATCACTCTACTCCTGGCTCTTGAGTGAGACAGACCTACTCTAGAGCAGGACCCCAGACACTCTGTCTGATGCTATCAAAATTCATCTATTCCAATTGAGTGTGTACACAGCCATAGGACTCCTGTCCCATGGGCTGTAGGCACTGCTTTCTATACAGGCTAAAGTGGTAATGAGATTCTGTGTGGACTGAAGGTGAGGGGTTAGGTGGATAGGTCACTGATATGTGAGCAGGAGTTGATGCCAATAAAGCACAACGTCCTCACTGTCTATCTTTATGACTTGTCTTCCTTTCTTCCTTAGTCTTAGTTACAGCATTGTTTAGATTGGTTGGTATGACTGCATCACAGGTGAAATGAAGGGGAGAGTTTTGTAGTAGCATGGGGTGCTCACAGCGGCCGAGCAACTCTCATGTTATTATAAGGTGTTGTAATGAAGACAGAACTAGTACAATGCTGTATCTTTCTTCACGTCGCCGGTGAAGAAGTGCAAAAGGTCTATGTCCATCGCGCTCAGTGAGCGAGACAAGATCGGACTGCTCACCGACGCGTTTCAAGAATACTGTACCGGTAAATGCAACTTAATAATAACACGCTCCCGCTTTAATTCTCATAACCAAGCTACTGAGAACATGTCCACATGTATTACTGCATTAAGAGACAGAATAAAAGATTTCAAGTATGGACCGGTGGAGGAATTGCTTTTGCGCACGCGGTTGGTGGCTGGTGTAAAGAACACAAATTTGAGAAAGAAAATGCTACAGACAGCCGACTTAACGTTGGAAAGTGCATAAAGATGTGCAAGCTCAGTGAGTTCAGTTCTGATCAGTTGGAGGACAACAAATCAGACGTTGAAGTCAAGGAAATTGATTTCTGAATAGGTATGCAACTACACATACCGGTGCACCGGTGGTTTATCCGTCTGGGCCATAATCTTGGAAGTCGCCATCTTGGAAAGCTGGTGCAGGCGAGTTCAAGATCCGCTGTCAAAACTGTGGCTACAAACACCGCCGGGGAGTCTGCCCAGCGAAAGGCAAAACTTGCATTGCCTGCAAGAAGGTCGGGCACTTCGGGAAGGTCTGCCGGAGCAGACTGGGCAGAGTCAACGAATTGATCGGGGAAGAACCCGACCCTCACAACACTGTGCCAGACCTGGGGCCGAATGTAAGAGTCACAATTTATCGGCTGCGGAGTTAAGGGCGGCCGGCGGGGTATCTATTGTCGGCGTTAATATATGTGTCACGGGGGATGTATTAGTCCAAAGCGCGCATGGGTTAGCTAACGTTTCAGTTATTGATAGATTTGGGAAATCCCTCTGCGTTTGTAGCCATATATTAGGCTCAAATATATTAAATGCGACCATATTTAACAGAATTACATACTCAAATTGTGAAATTTCATTAAATTAACCCTAAATTCGAAGCCTTATTAAGGCTACTGCCGCATTGGCGGCGATATTAATAGTTATATTTTCGAATCGACGAAGGTACAGTAAACAAATCGCCGGTGCGGCCAGTATGGAACGCGACGTCGATGCGGCGGTTGCGGCGATTTGTTTACATTACATTCGTTGATTCGAAAATATAACTACCGCCAATGCGGCGGTAGCCTTAATAACGCTTCGAATTTAGGGTTAATTTAATGAAATTTCACGATTTGAGTATGTAATTCTGTTAAATATGGTCGCTTTGAATAGATTTGGCCCGAATCGGTCCCTAACCTGCACGTTATCCCAGGCTCAAGTTGGGGTTAGTGAACTCGACCTTAACTCCCGAGGTGCTTACCTAACCCGCCCTCATACATTGACACTTTGGCCGCTAACCCAGGAAATCCGCACGACGCGTGGGTTACGAGCCCTAACCCGCCCTCATACATTTGGCCCCTGGATCCGGCGGAAGTCAATGTGTTGATGACAGATCTGTTTGTCGGTGCCGTCGACCACAGCACTGAAGTGGATGGTGAACTCTGGTATGTGACCGTCCAAGTGAACAGTCATCCAGTCAAGTTGAAGCTCAACATGGGGTCGGAGGCGAACGTTTTGCCAAGGAACATCTTCGAGTAGCACCGGGTCAGCTGACAAACACCCGCTGTTCACTTTTGACTTTTTCGGGGCATCGGATCACCCTGAACGGTGAGGCAGTAATCAGGATCGATGGCAGAGACTTCACATTCCAAGTGGTGCGGAACTGTCAACACATTCTGAGTAAGCAGGCTTGTGTTGTGTTGAACTTGTTGGCGCGCGTCGACGAGGTGCAATCTCGTGTGCCAACAAACATTTCCACCCTGGGTGACAACTACAGTTCGCCAGCCGAACATCTGGTAAGCAAATACAAAGACATTTTTCAAGGTTTAGGCCTCATAAAAGCAAACGCTGTCATTCATGTTGATAAATCTGTACAACCTGTTGTTGACCCATCGAGGAGGATTCCATATGCAATTCAGGACAAGGTACACAACAAGCTTAAGCATATGGTCGAAATGAGTGTAATTCTTGAGCAAGATGAACCCACTGAATGGGTAAATTCCATAACAATTGTAAAAAAAGACGAATCAGATAAGGATCTGTCTGGATCTAACTAAGTTGAACAAAGCTATCAAGAGAGGGCCATTTCCGACCAAAACCATTGACAAAATTATAGCTAAGACAGCTAATGCACAGTATTTCTCAATGTTGAATGCCATGACAGGGTATTGGCAGATAGATTTAGATTATGAAAGTTCATTGTTGTGCACATTTAACACTCCGTGGGGCCAGTACAGGTATACCCGTCTGCCTTTTGGCATGAAAACAGCAAGTGACATTTTTATTCAGGAGATGCACCATGTCATGGGCGATCTACCCGGTATTGGTATAGTCACGGACAACATTTTGGTATTTGGGTCAACTGTGGAGGAGCATAACAGCAGACTCAGGGCAGTGCTGGACCGAGCCTGAGCGCACACTGTCACAAGTCTGTCCCCATCCTGATATGACCCTAGGCTCCCCATGGGGCAGCACTATAAAGTTGCCATGAGTGTGCACTGTCACAAGTCGGTGCCCAACCTCAGATGACCTCAGATGTTGGTAGGATGCTAAACAACAAATAACAACAACATAGGTGTAGATGAGCGATACATACAATGCAACACCCATCATCTCCTCAATTCGCCAATTATGGAGACACAGGGTCCCGGTTGGGTGGAGTGCGGGGGTGGGACGCGGAAATGACGCATTTGTCAGTTGAGCAAAGACTATTTTCTTTATGTTCCAGGATGGGTGGAAGGGAGGGGTTATTAATCAATGCAGTAGAGATTAGATATCTTACCTTCTGTTCCATTTCCTAAGGTGTGGAATGCTAGTTGTTGTTGCTGGATGGAGTTTTCCGTACTGGCAACATGTAAGGTCATACCAACCGGGTACTGACTTGTGACAGTGCACACTGATGGTGACTTTATAGTGCTGCCCCACTGAGAGACCAGGCTGCCACACCATGACCTGATTTCCCACTCAGCCACATTATTATGATACTGAGCTAACCAGTCCTTACCCTATCCTAGTAATTCCCAGTGCCAGGATAGGTAGCGACAAGTATCAATTTAGTATGTCATTGGTTTGACTCGAGCGGGAACTGAACTGCCAACCTTCCACACGTGAAGCCTGTGTTCTACCGATTCGACCACCACGTCCGGTGTGAGAAATACCATATGTATATTGCATACTATATATATAGTATATGTATGGATATAGTATAATATACTATATGTGATGTATAAAAGTTATGCGCATATAAAGGCACGTAAGGGAAGATTCCCTATATTGGCCACCCATATGTTGTGTACTACTTTATGGGTGATCCCCTTCTTCACAGTGGGACAGGTGGCGCCACCACTCCCCATCGCTACCAGTGCTGCGAATAGTCTCACCCGTGCACTAGTATTTCCAACCTTACAAAATGGAACACAACTTATTAAAGTTAATAAGGATGCTTAAAGCTGCATAGTCCGCTGATAGCATGACATTTTCAAAACACAAACACTGTCCTAGATTTTATCCTACATATCCACTTCAGATACTGATGCACTTAAAAAACATCTGTTGCTGCATAGTACGGAATAATGAGAACCGCATTTGTCATTAGGAATGGGAGACCAGTGGGGCAGTGGCAAAAAAGACCATGTTGTCTATAGGAATGAACAAAAAGAAAGAAGACAAAGGCACACACACAAATCATAGACCCCCCCCCCCCACATATTATATACATATATAAGACCTAAGATTTGTACCCAACAAGAAGTCTTCGGACTTCATTAGTGTGGGGTTTTAGGGAGCTGGACGTACATCAGGTGGTAGAGTGTCCACCTGTGAAGGTGTGGGTCATCCGATCGATCCTGCTGAATGGACCCATATGCAGTTTGGGCTATTTTCCGTTTCAACCAGTCGTCCACAACTGGTTCATCAAAGGCTGTGGTATGTGCTGTCCTGTCTGTTAGAAAGTGCATATAAAAGGCCCCTTGCTGCTTATTGGAAAGAGTAGCCTCTGTGGCGGCAGTGGGCTTCCTCCAAAGAAAGAAGTCAGAATGACCATAGTCCAGTGGTAGAACCCCATATTCTCCCAAAAGCTTGCGATGTCTCCCTACAAGCAGTTCTCTGCATTTTTGATCGGTCCATGCCATCTCTAGAAAGAGAATCCGGTGGGTGTGGACTTCACACCAGCTTGGCTTTTTCATAATCCAAGATGGCAGACAAAATGGCCACCAAAATTCTAAAGATGCCATAACATCCGAACGAGTAGACGTAGGAAGGTGATTTTGGGATCTAGATATAGGTTTTTGTGGCCAAGGAATCTGTTTCTGTCATAATTGTGATGTTTTGATGTAGTGCTAGGCATGAACATCCAAAAAGGCCCCAAATGGCTGCCAAACTATTAGGAAAGCCATACATTCTGAACTAATTGACTTGAGAAGGCGATCTTGCAATCTAGGCATATGTTTTTTTGGTCAAGGAATCCATTCCATGATTTTCATAAAGATTGATCGGGCATATTGTAATATCTTGTGAACTTGGCTGTCCGACCCCCAGATACCACTACTCTCCCCAGGTGCGTTCTGACAACTGTCTGTCAGTTCCCACCTGCTGCTCCTCTCAACAAACTCATAAGAAAGGGAAGACAAGTCACGCAAGATTGACAGTGAAGAAGTTGTGCTTTATTGGCATCAACTCCTGTTCACCTACTAGCAATCTATCACCCTCACTCCTTACCTACTCTCCACACAGATCCTCATCACTCTTGTTAGTGTGTACAAGAATCAGTGCCTACAGCCCATTGAACCGGAGTCCCATGGTTGTTGCACACAGCTCAGTGCTGAAATAGCTAGTTTGTGTATAGAAAGTGGATCCTCAAACAGAGTGTCTGGGTTTTTAGACAAGAGATGAGTGTCTCCTGCTAGAGTGCCTAGCTCAGAGTCTCTCTCAAGAGTGAGTGCCAAGAAGTGAATTAGAGTGGGGTCTGTGTGTCAGGTATAAGGAATGCAGGTGACTGGGCCTCCCACAGCCAGCCAATCAGACACCCTCTACAGCCTGGGGGGGGGGGGGGGGGGGGGTGACGCCCTAATAGGGGGCAGCTGTCACTCAACCCCAATGTGGTAACAGGTAGTTGCAGACATTTACAATAAACATATATTAAAAATGTCCTTCTCCTCCACTTGCACTCTTACTGGTGCATAGAGGGAACATTTCACCAAACATTAACTGTCTCTCAAATATGAACATCACTTCACAATCTCGGGCACTATGTGTTATCACATTTTCCACATAGTCTCTTATGTCACACAGTGAGTGGGGCACCCATTACTTCTCTGTTACATAACCTTGGTCCCCACTCCGTCGCCCGAGAAGAGTAATGCTCTCTGCCAATATATAAATTCTAGTATCAATTATGATGTGACATGACTTTGTTCTCCAAAATGGATGTATCAAGGACAAGAACTGAAGAACTACATGTATTTTTGGTGATTATCGATGAAAGAATGAATTGAAACTGGCATATATGAATTGAACAATATATTTATTAATAATATAAGTCCAGTCTTATGAACTAATCAATGATTTGTCAGTGAACATGTAAATCATAGCACAATAAAATAAAGACATAAATAAATTGCATTGACTTAAAACACATCAATGTCAGTGACTATGACTAAGTATTGCACAAATGCAAACATTAACATGTTATATTGATTTAGAACAAATAAATGTCAGTGACTGTGACTACATATTGAACAGATGCCAACATTAAAATATTACATTGACTTAGAGCACATCAATGTAAGTACTAAACATATGGAAACATTAAGATATTACCTGGACTTACAACAAATAAATGTCAGTGACTGTGACTAAATATTGAACAGATGCAGCCATTAAAATATCACCTCAACGTAGAGCTCATCAAGTAATCAAGTACAATACAAGTATCAGATATTACATAAACTGGACTGATCATAGCACAAAATGTAACATAATCCCTCTCTATATCGCCCATTAACATGCAACCCAATTACTCAATAACCTCATCAATGGCATCCACATTGTCATCTGACACAACTTCATCATCTTCTTCGGCAGAGACTTTCTTATTGAATGGGTTGTTGCATTAAGTCCACCCATAGAGGCACAAAATATGCTGCATGATGCTTGGCGACTAGTGCATCTGCAGTGATTGCCTTTGCAGGCTCGCTTCGACTCACAGCCACAGCGAATAAAGTTAAGCACAGACTCAGGGGCTAGGGGTACCTCATGAAGAACAGTGTGAGGAGATAGAGTTTTGTTGGCATGGTCCTCCCATCCAAACTCTCCGGAATTCATGACAGGGGTTTCTGATTCTAGGGCCCCATACCATTGTGCCAGCTGATAATGAGATCTTAAAATATTCTGGGAAAATGTCTCAGTTGTTGGCGGGAGAGAGCATAGCTTGGGGGCAGAGTTAGAACTCTTTCCAGTTTTGAGCACCAACATGTGCTGACGGCACTCCATCATGGAGTCATTTTAGATTACTACCATAACATGCAAGCATAAATACTGTGGCATCCTTCTCAATTTGCTTTATATCACCATGAACTTTGCCAATCATGTCCAGTTTTAATCCCCTCTTTGCCAATGATATTGCTGTTGCCTTTCCAACTCCATAGCTGGCCGCCACAGTATCACATCCACTTATGGCATGCAGGGAAAGAACCTGTGAGATGATATCGGAGTGGGTTTTTACTGTTGTTAGGATGTCAACACATGTTTGACCATGGATAGAAGATTGCATTATCATGGAACACTGCATGTGTTGCACAGAATAAGGGTAGAGAACTAATGCAAAAACATCTAGGTCATCAGCAACAACGGAGACTCTAGGCTGTGGATTTTGGCCAACGAAGATGGCATGCTGGCAATGAGGATATCTGCCTCCTTGTGCTTAGAGGCTAGGTGCACGTGAGGTCATTTTCACACTTTGAACACTTCAGTTGGAACTCCATCATCTCCAGTGAGCACGGGCAATGGTTCTGTGTCACATCATTGAGGAACTCATTATCATTCAAGATTTGATCACATAGCAAGTCGTTCAACTGCACCTTGTTCTGTGTACATTTGAGTACTGAATCACTGGCTGGCAGTGGTGAATTTACATTGAGTCTATGGACTATTGAAGACGTAGTGTCTCAAACTGCTCAAGTGCTACTCTTAGTTGAGTAGTCTACGTATCTGTCAATTTCCAGGTGCACATCACATACAAACAGCATGGAGGATAACTAGACTTTGAAGCCTTGAATAAACGTCTGGACTGTGCCAATCTTGGTCCAATCATTTGTCCAGAGAGCAGCGGATACATCAATGATCATAGCAGTCGGGGAGCCCCAAGTCCTTAAGGGCACTTCCTTGGCAAGGTTTTTCTTAAGCATAGATTTGCCAGTCCCCAATCTCATGCTTCCATCTGGATGGAACATAGAGGGTGAGTAGGCTGCCAGCTCGGTTGAGAGTAGTTGTGGGAGGTTAAAATCTCTATTACTGACTAGAAGACCTATGACTCTGGCATATATTGCCTGCTGGTCCAAAACTGTGTGCTCTCCTACAAGAAGATGTTTCTTCTGGGAAGCGAAGGTCACCACATGCTTGGAGAGCCTACCATAAAATCCCTCTGGCCAGGTGCTCTCAAACTGCTTAAGCTGCTCCTTGCTGATATCTACTGAGCAATCAACTTTAACTCTAGGCTGGACAATTTGTCCTGTTGAGATATTAAGTAGAGATCCAGCGTCATGTGAATCAGGATCCATCGGATCAATGCAGGTTTCAAGGGTTTTGCGTATTGAGCACCTGTCTTCTGCATCTCGTCGTACACAATAATTGTCCTCCTCCTTGTGTGTCATTTGCCCTGCATCCGAATCGGCAGACATTCTCCGCAGATCATTGGTGAGTGTCTGCATGGCATTCCTACTATGCACCCATGTGGCCATTGTTTGAGTATTTTGGGTGTCACCGATGACCCCATCTAAGCTGTGTCCTTTTCTCATCCAGGTGGTTTCTATGAATTGGTCCGTCGGCATTCCATTTCACAAACCATCTATGTGGTGCATGGTTTGTTCACCCTTGATGAATTTCTCCTCAAATTCAGGCGCCAGCCACATCATCGAACTAACATAAATCAGTCTGTATCTTGCATAATTGTAATGATTGGCAATGAACATGTATGGCATCATCACATCAGCAGTTGTGATGTGGAGAGCCCAGACACCTTCATGTGATGCTAACTGAAATTGCATCATCAGAAAGGTGGGATTGACAATCAGTTCAGCCCAAATTTTTGTTGTACGACTCTTTGCACTTAGCTCAGTCAGTACAGCATCAATATCGTCCATGGATTTCAGGTGCTCAGACTGACGATCAAAGACAGGTCTGAGAATTACTTCAGTCAACAGATGGCCAGATTTGCCAGAAAGCATTTTATCAACGGACCCAAAGGTATTGGATAGAATGGCCTTTAGACAGTTTTCTGTAGCCAGGACTCCTAGGCAACCAACACAATTCATGAGGAAGTTCATCCCACCAAGCACAGCAACTCCCGTATTGAGAAGATCTGGTGTGTGGAATGTGATACCGACAATGACCTTGTACAGCTGTTGATCAGAGGTCATTACCATGATGTCTTGGTTCGCATCTTTGGTGATTTTGAACCGATATGTCATCGCTATGTTGGTACAGTCTGGGTCACTTGGAGTCATGTTGATCACAGGTAAGTAGTGCACTGCTGATTTGGGTGCTGGTGTTATGGCTGCCTCCCGGCAAAGGTGAGTATTGTAGCCACTGTGCTCTGGTGTGTCTTTGACATACAATATACTGTGCATGAACTGAAAATCAATCTCACGAGAACTGGCAAGAGAGATGGAAGCAACATTTTGGAATTGTTGTGATGGCTCGAATTTCATAGTGGCAGCTATTGGCAGTGGTGGTTTCTTCAGTCCAGTGTATTGTACAACAGGGATGTCCCTGTGAATCGGTTCAGACATTTCGCGCTTCGCCAACCGAGGGATCTTATCAGCTTCGGTCTCAGTACCTACTCTGGTTTGAGTGACCAGCATGGCGAGACAGTGGCATTCCATGTGACAATTCTGAGACTGGATGATGGTGTCAAAGTTGTTGACAATAATTTGGACTATCCCTCCGAAACTAGCATCACTCAAACCACCACAAACCTTATCTGTTGCGGCCTTGACAGCAGCAGAATGCATGAACCTTCGAACAAACAACAAATCCCATATTTGTACAGTTCACTTATAATAGTTTTGCATCCGCCTAACAAAACACTAAGAGCTATTTGCAGTGGTGTTGGCTGACACATGCACACACTGGAAATAATGTTTCCGACCATGATAGATTGCAGTGAGTCACTGAATTTTGACACTAACTTCATCACTGTCTTGTGGTCACAATATTATTGATTAATGGCATTTCGGCGGCCATTTTGGATGTTTATGCCCAGCACTACAATGAAGCATCAAAGTAATGACAGAAACAGATTCCTTGTCCCCAACAATGTTTAGACCCCAAAATCACCTTCCTAAGTCTAATCGTTCAGAAGTTATTGCATTTCTAGTATTTTGGAAGTCATTTTATCTGCCATCTTGGATTATCAAAAAAGCCAAGCCAGTGTGAAGTTCACACCCACCAAATTCTGTTATTAGAAGACATGTACCAATCAAAAATGCAGAGAACTGCTTGTAGGGAGACATTGCAAGGTCTTCTGATTGAGCCACTGGACCACCATATGATTGACGTCCAATAGCCGATGATAAAAATCAATGCGCTCTAGAGGTGTTGTTAAATAAAACAAACTTGTTAGTGCTGGGTTTGTGCTGGGGGAGGGGGGAGTGTGCATCTAGGGGACAGTTCCAGCAACTGGATTATGCAATTTATTTATTATAGCGGGTGGGCTGGGGTGGGGGTTGGGTGGGGGACCTGAAGGTGATGGGGAAGGGGGGAGCACTTGAGTTGGTACCGTGTAGGTGGCGCTGGGTCTGCATACATAGCATGTCTACTGCATAGGACCGGACGTGGTGGCTGAATCGGATTAGAGCTCAGGCTTCCCGTGCAGAAGGTTCAGAGTTCAAATCGCAGCCGAGTCAATTCATTGACTTACCAAATTGATCCTTGTCGCACCTAGACTGGTGTTTGGCATTATATCCCTGTCACACTACGACGTAACGAGCAAATGTAAGCCTGATGTGATCACGTTTCGTCATTACGTTGACGTATGTTGGGTTACTTTATGATGACGTCAGAATGACATTGAGCTACGTCATGTTACGTTGTGTTATGTCGGCGCGTGTCAAAGTTTTGAACCTGTTCAAAACTTCCGACGTAAATCGAACGTAAGTAGCGTATGGTTCACCATACGTTCTGTACACGTTCGGCGAACATCAATGACGTTAAACGGACGTTAGTCAAATGCTGCTCACTACATTCAACTACGTTCCACTACGTTGACCCACATTAAACCCAGTGGAAACGTCCACGTGGCGTAATGGGAACGTCAGGAGAACGTCAGGAGAACATCAGGAGAATGTACGTTCAACGTACGTTCAATGTTTCACCACCGTGTCATGACGTATGTAATGTCATGTAACGTAGTTCTGGCAATGGAATAACATTCATAATGTTCCGTGAGCATAATGACGTTGTCCTCTCTCGTTGAATGACGGTATCACTATGCTTTACCGACGTTACGCTCTCGTCAACTAGGCTGCATCCACGTTCAACTTGTGCCCAACTTTGCATACTATGCTGAGAAGTTCAACGTTCTTCACGTTCTCCCTTTGCTGACGTCGTTACGTCATAGTGTGACAGGGCGTTTACTAGACGCCCGCTCACACACAGGCCATAAGTTTCCTCAACTAGTTTGCCTCTTCTAAGTCGACTCAGATCGTGTGTGTGAACGCTCCGCTGAGGCGAATTAGGGCTGAGTCGACTCAACTAGTTTGTCTCATGTAGACCGTTTCTTGAGGTGGATTAGATGAGGCAAACTAGTTGTGGCGACTTAAGGCCCATGTGTGAACAGGGCTTAGGATAGGGCAAGGACTGTTTAGCTCAGGATCATGATAATGTGATGGAGTTGGAAATTGGTTCATTGTGCTGGCAGCCTGGTCTCCCAGTGGGGTAGCACTATAAAGTCGTCGTGAGTATGCCCTGTCACAAGTCGGTACCCGTCCTATATATGAACTTAGATGTTGTCAGGATGTCACACCCCAACAAACAAACAAGCTACTGCATAGAAGGGAATGCGAAGTCAATTTAATAGAACATCTAGAGACATAAATATAAAAACAAGACTCCGACTGCTAAAATGCTATGTGTGGTCTACACTTTTATATTGCTGCGAGACATGGACTTTGAAGAAAGCAATAACAACAAAGCTCGAGGCATTTGAAATGTGGCAATAGAGAAGAATGTTAAAAATTCCATGGACAGCAATGATAAGCAACGTGGAGGTCCTAACAAGAATGAAAATAAAGAGACAGATAATACAAACAATCAAAAACAGAAAAATTAAATACTTTGGCCACATGATACGACACCAGGAATCACAGAGAAGAATACTGGAAGGGAAGATAGAAGGGAAAAGACCAAGAGGGAGAAGGAGAACAACATGGATGGACAACATCACTGAGTGGACAGCAATGAGCTATGCGGAATGCGTGAGAGGAACGAATGACAGGAAGAGATGGAGGTCCATTGCAGCCAACCTTCTTCGAGAAGACGGCACCCATTGATTGATTGTTAAAGTTGATGGTGTCCAGCATTTCAACGTGTACATCAAAATAAACTTTGCATGCTTTCACTTCAAATGTCTCTAATGTTCTCCATACACGATAAAAGTAACTGTTACTTCAAAACAAAAGTCAGGTAGATTATAACGGTCAACCTAATATTTCTTATCTAAAACAAGAATATAGCAGAAACTCAAAACCATTTGGACTGTGCAATTTTATTCGACATGCTAGAAAAATGTACGGTCAGTCACATCAGAGCGGACACTGCTTTATAGTGTCTGCCCTGTTGGTGTACCGCTTCCACCAGCACCATGGCCCCGATATTCCACTCAGTCACATTATCCAGACCCAGAGCCCACCATTTCATTACAATCGGGCACGGTGGCCGAATAGGTAGAGCGCGGGCCTTGCATGCTCCCTCATCGGGAGTTCGGTTCCCAGTCAAGTCAAACCAATGATTTATAAAATTGATACTTGTTGCTTCGTGACCTGGCGCTCGGCCATAATAGGATAGGACAAAGACTGGTTAGCTCAGTGTCAGGATAATGTGACTAAGTTGGATATCTGGTCAGGATGCCAGTGGGGCAGCACTATAAAGTCACCATGAATGTGCACTGTCACAAGTTTGTGCCCATCCTGATATGACCTTTGATGTTGCCAGGACATACAACTCCAACGAGCAACCAACCGACTCAACTGCCTGGGAAGGTAGCCATGCGAGTCTTTGGGCGTGCTCGGGCTGGATTCGAACCCGCAATGGGATTTAGTTTTCACAACCACTGCTGCAGAAGCAAAAGCAGTCGTGAAAGCGAAAGCAGTCGCAAAAGCAGTAGTGAAAGCAAAAGCAGTCGCAAAAGCAAAAGCAGTCGCTCTAACCTCTGTGCCACATCGGTCCACTTCCGCTCCAGGCATGACGTCATATCCAAACAGGGCCGTGACACAATCTGGTCATGCAGATGCCACCTGAGAACGGACAACAAAGCAATCAATTCGGCTTTACTACAAAGTGCTTTATGAGAGAGACTAACATCTGCTTCGAATCACGTTCAGCAAATTTGTTCAAATTGTTTTCAGGGCAGCTTACTAAAGATGTGTCGCTATTATCCGTTGTGTAATCATTATTTGTAAGTATAGTTATGCATTGTAAGTCAAACAAATTGTACCCAGTTTGCTTCGAAATAAACTTTTTTAAATATTAATGTAACCTATTGTGAGCGGGAAATAAAACAATGTTTTCTCCCTCGCCCCATTGAATAAAAGTAAATCAGTTCAAAGAGAATAATTACAAGCGGATCAGTAATCTATCACGTGAAATTGAGCCTAGATACAAAAAAAAATAACCAGCCAATGCTCCAATATGGGAAATGCATTGCTAATAATACTTCTGTTTTGTTCTCGTGAATTATTTTTATGTATATATATATTATAGTACAGTCAATGCTGGCCTTCTGTCACTGACAGAAGAATATTAATTAAGAAATCAATTCCGTGTGACATCTAATAACCTAACTGAATGGTCTGGGGTTGGTGCCACTGCTTCATTGGCCACAGCAGGTCCATTGTGTTACTAATACCCCAGTCACACGAGGCCTGCGTTCGCTAACGATCGATTCGCGACGTCAAAACATCCCCCTTGCGCCCTCCTTACGCCCTGATTGAGTGCTGTCACCGCGAGGACGCCAACCTCCCGGCGTCCATTTCGGGAATTTTGGACGCAAGGAGGTTGCTGCTGCTGCACGGGCAACCAACAACCCCACCTCAAAGGCATAATTCATATTGCTGTCAGGTGGTTATAAGCGCTAAGACAACAAACTGCAAATAACAAGCTCACATAGCTAACCATGATATTCGTAGCAAACTAACATTTATATTCGCCATCATCACACATCTTTCACATTCATATATACATTTGTGCATATAATATAGCATCTGTTTAGCCGGGGGAACAGCCAGTGCACCAAGTGGTGGGTTTGATCATTTTGATTACACAGTACGGGCTAGGTGAGCCGTCTTGGTATTATAGGGTCTTTGTATAAACATAGACACTAATAAAGTCTGTACTAGACTACTAAATGACTGAAATGTACAATCCTCCCAGCATTGTTTATCTCATCATTACTAACAACCTACTTACTCAAACTACTTCATGTAGTCAAAATACACACCTACAAGCTAACCACACTCTATCTAAAGCCGTGTTCACACGGGCGATTTAATCCGCCTCATATAAAGCGCCTTGCCTAGTTCGCCTCACATTTTGCCGTGTGAACGCGATGTGAGGCGGATTAGGGCTGAATCGATTCATATGATTTGCTTTATATAAACCACCTAGCGAGGTGGTTTATATGAAGCGAACTAGCTTAAGCGCTGGTTCGTATGGACTTGCTCATGCGCAGATATCGATTTCCGGCCCAAGTACTGCCCGCGTGAACGCGCATCTAAATCGCTTCATATGATTCGCCTTGTCTAACTCGCTTCACATTTTGCCCGTGTGAACACAGCTTAACAGAATAAACAAACCATTCTACTAACACTCACTCCATCTCAAAATGTTAACTCCAACAACATGATAGTTTTGCAATTCACAACATAGTAGGCATACAAACCTATGAAGGGAAACATGATTTTAACTTGGTAATGACATGGGCGAGCCGTAATGTCTGATTTAATTTTTGGACATGTTCAAAAGATCGCTATGTTAGAGGCTGAATTTGCATCCATGATGCTAAGGTACTCTAGCGCACTCTCGCATAATCTAGCATACTCTAGCATACTCTAGCATACTCTAGCATAGTCTAGCATACTCTAGCCTATTCAAGCATACTCTAGCATACTCTAGCATACTCTAGCATGCTCTAGCGTACTCTAGGATACTTGGGCGAAGCCCTGGTCACATAGACGTTAGTGGACCATACCGACATTTGTACCGTAACATATTTATCCATACCAAAACCTGCCATACGTATTTATCCGTACCAAAACCTGCCGTACCTTAACATATTTCAATGTAGTTTAACATACTTACACCACGTTTGACCCACGTTAGCCTCCACTACATTCACCTACGTTCAACTACGTCCACTAACGTGTATGTGACCGGGGCATAAATACCATGAAGATACTCACATTAATATGACCCATATTGCTGTAGTCATGTGACACTACCGTTGCCATATTGCTGTGGAACGTGTTGGTAACTATCAGAATTCCAGTGCGCTATATGCTGCAAGTTGTGTATTCAACAGTTATTCTATACTTTACTCTATATACCAGTTTTGTGTAAATAATCCTAAGTAATCATGAATTGAAAAATGGGTGGAAGACAAGTGCTTCGGTGCTGACAAACGAATTTATTCAGCAGAATAAACATATTTACCAATTTCAAAAAAGGTATTCCCCTGCACCTGCATATGGTATTGGTGTGCAATAAGCACGTAATTAAGACGCCATAATCCAGGTGATTACAAGTTGATTATTGTCTTCTCTTTTGCATGTTTTTTTTCTTTCAGGGTTTTGTCTCTCTTGTTGTGTTTATATCCCTTATCCAAAATCACGGACAAGTACGGATGTTGGTACGTTCAACTATCACATAACTACGAAAATAACATGCATATTTTCTACGTCCAGCGCTGACCAGACGGGATGGCCGAATGAGTTAAGCGTCTGTCTCCCGTTTTGGTAGATCGTGGGATTCGAACACACGGGTTCAAACCCTAGTCGAGTCAAACCAATGACTTAAAAACTGATACTTGTCGGTTCCTAGCTCAGCGCTCGGCATTATTATGATAGGGCCAGGACTGGTTGATGCAGTGTCAGGATAATCTGACTGAGTGGGATATCAGCTAATGGTGCTGGTGGCCTGTTCTCCCAGCAGGGCAGCATTATAAAATCACCATGAGTGTGCACTGTCATAAGGCAGTACGCATCCTTATTTGTTGCCAGGACGTAAAACTCCAACAACCAATCAACCAACTTTCACTATTCATCGATGGTAAATAATTACCACTATTATCTAACTATTATCTGGTTGCAAGAGTTCATTTGATTCGTCTAGAAAATACCGCAATGGAGAAGCGCAGGTACAAATTATTTATTGAGCCTGAAGGCCCGGTCACATACACGTTAGTGGACGTAGTTGAACGTAGTGGAGGCTAACCTAGTTGAACGTACTTGAACGTAATTGAACATAGTGCAACGTACAGGCATCCATACTTCTCCGTGATGAGAATGTGATAAGAACGTGTCTGGGCCGTGAGTTCCGATTTAAGCTTTGGACATATTCAAAAGAGAGGTACGTTTGAGGCAGGCATAGCCTCCATGATGATAACATACTCTAACATACTCTAGCATTCTCTAGCATACTCTAGCGTACTCTAGCAAACTTCTTAATGTACTCTAGTGTACTCTAGTGTACTCTAGCATACTCTAGCATACTCTAGCAAACTTTTTAGTGTACTCTAGCATACTCTAGCATATTCTATCATAATCTAGCGTACTCTAGCGTACTTTGACCCGCACAAAACCTTGGCCGTTCTGCCGTGGTCACATAGCCATTAGTGGATGAAGTTGAATGTAGTTAAACATAGTGGAGGGTAACGTAGTTCAACAAAGTTGAATGTAGTTGGAGGTACCAGGATCCGTACTGGGATCCATACCATAACATATTTATCCATACCATTAGGTGGGTCATCAACCAAAACCTGACGTACCGTAACATATTTGAACATAGTGACAGTACGTTTCACCAACGTTTCACCCACATTATTCTATCTACGTTCAACTACGTCCACTAAAGTGTATGTGACCGGGGCATGAATGGTAGCATCTGGGCCCATCCCTAAGAACATAGTGACAGTACGTTTCACCAACGTTTCACCCACGTTATTCTATCTACGTTCAACTACGTCCACTAAAGTGTATGTGACCGGGGCATGAATGGTAGCATCTGGGCCCATCCCTAAGAACATAGTGACAGTACGTTTCACCAACGTTTCACCCACGTTATTCTATCTACGTTCAACTACGTCCACTAAAGTGTATGTGACCGGGGCATGAATGGTAGCATCTGGGCCCATCCCTAAGAAGTAGAATAAACAATAGTAGGGTGGACAGGCAGAAAGTGTGCAGGCTGCCAGCATCATGACCTGATATCCGACTCAGTCACATTATCCTGATACTGAACCAACCAGTCCTTGCCCTATCATAATAATGACACGCGCCTGACTAGGCACCGACAAGAATCCATCTTTCGCTCATTGATTTAACTCGATCAGGGTTCGAACCCGTGGGTTTCTATCCCACGATCTACCAAAACGGGAAACGGACGCTCAACTCATTCGGCCATCCCGTCTGAATATGCCAATGGTTGTCAATAACATATTAGAAGAACATATATATATACACCCGCTCAAATGTACATAATCTACGGTGACATGAGTAGTCTAAGCTATCAGTGGTTGTGCACCGCTTTAATGGTGCGTAGATGAAATCGTAAATGTATTTTCTTCAATTAGGCGTTAATGAACATTGACGGTAATGCGTATGGGATCCATCCACAGGGGACAGTATAACTGCAGAACAGGCATCTTACACCAGAGCTAAAAGTCAATGTTCTCAGAATTCTCGTTAAATTTGCATAATCCGATGGTTTTGAGCTTTTACCTCTTTTCTTTTTATATATATATATATATATATATATATTTACATATATATATATACCTTTGTAAGTTACCGATCAAATTGGATGATTTCAGCGGCTGTCACCCATTTTGGTAGATCATGGGATTAAAATCCACGGGTTCGAACCCTGGTCGAGTCAAACCAATGACATTAAAATGTATACATGTCGCTTCCTAGCCAGGCACTTGGCATTATTAGTCGGATAGGGCAAGTTACTGGTTAACTCAGTGTCATGATAATATCATTGAGTGGGATATCAGGTCATGGTGCTGGTGGCTTGATTTCCCAGTGTTGCAGCACTATAAAGTCACTACGAGTGTGCACTCTCACAAGTCGGTACCCGTCCTGATATGACCTTAGATGTTGCTAAGACGTAAGATTCCAACAACCCACCAACTCTTCTCGAGGGAAATAATGTCCTGTGGACGAGTCCTACTATGAGTACTACCTGTAAAAGTAAGACATCTTTGACTTCTGGTTAATGAATGCCAACGGGTCCACTACGTCATCTCATTAGCATATTCCTTTGTTCTCTCCGCGTGGCCAGATATCTTTTACGCATACATTACATCCCCCTTTCACAAGTATTTTGAATTCACTGAAATTCAACAATTAACTTTCATGCACATTGTCCAACAATGAAATATCTCAGTCTTTGACTGCCTCAGTTATAGTCTGCATGTACCCTTTAACTCAGGTCCTATGGGTGTATGTTCGACTTTACAGACTCTATGCTGACATGATGATAACAGGTGTATAAGGTAAACAGAACAGTCTGGGTTATGAAACTTAACGCTTACATGCAAACCCTTAGTAGGTCATCTCGACTGGTGTCTTATCAGCTTTATAGGTTTAGTTGGTCGGCTGGCATAATCACCCGACCTGACCTGGTTAAATTGGCTGCGCCCATGTTGTTGTTTACACTCCCCTGACTCGCCGTCACGTTCAGTGCCTGCCCGACCAGATTGGGCTGTGGTGCTTCCGGAACCCTGATTATTTGAACCGACTTGACGACGGCGCGTCAATCGCAGCGACGCTCAGTGTGTCGTCAAATAGGTCAGCATGACCTACTTCTGTACTGTGCGCTCTCGATAATGTGTCTGCAAAGAACATTAAGGACCCCTTAATGTGGCACAACTTAATGTTGTAATTTTGCAATTGCATCCGCATTCACTACATTCATGCTGACAATTTGTGAATAGGTGCATGATGGCCACGAGTGGCTTATGGTCTGTTTGAATTTGTATTTCTTTGCTGAAAATGTAGTCATGGAACCTTTGGCAGCCGAAACATATTGCGAACATTTCTTTCTTGATTGTGGCATATCCACATTGTGCTGAATCTAATGCCTGAGATGCGAGTGTGACTGGCTTATTGTTTTGCACAACAGCACCTAGCCCTAACTGACAAGCATCTACCTGGATGACAATGGGTTTTTTTTACATCATAGTATGACAGGACAGGAGTGGTTTTTAGTTTGTCTTTGAGTTTGTTATATGCGACCTGCTGCTCACTTTGCCAGTGCCATGTGACCTCTTTGTTTAAGAGCGTGCACATTGGTTTCACAATGTTTGGTATGAACTTGTGCACATAGCTGACTATGCCCAGGAACTGCTGCACACCTTGCTTGTCCGGCGGCTCTGGCATGTCAACTATCGCCTGTATTCTGTCTGGATCTGGTTTGAACTCCTCGGTGAGCGGGCCGATCTTGTCTTGGTCATTGAGCGTGATGGCCAAATTTGCGAAAACTTTCTGTGCTTCTTTGCCAGTGACGTACAGAAAAATGCAACATTGTACCTTTTTGGTCTTGTTCACGACTCCTGCAGCAGTGGCATATATCTTATATGCTCTGATCCATGTTTTCCAGTTGGATCTTGCGTTGTTATTTAGTATTAACTGGCCCAGCGGCCTGAGGCCCGGCAGCGTTTTCGCAGGAGGCATTGTCCTTATCTGACACCATGTAAAAGTAAGACGCCTGAACGCTTTGACTTCTGGTTAACAAATGCTTTATTCACCGGCCAGGGGTCAAACCACCAGTACCCACATCTCCACTACATCATCTCATTAGCATATTCCTTTGTTCTCTCAGTGTTCCCAGATATCTTTTATGCATACATTATACTACCCACCTTCCCACTGACAGCATTGGCAAGAACTCTTCTTTGTTGGTAGCAGCTCAATGCGCAAACTCGGCGGAAAAAGGTATTTTAATCATATCTTCCATATGCACCAACAAAAAAAACATTTCAACAAAAATATGGCAATATACGATCTGCAGTATCCGATATTCGTATATCCGATTGTCCCATTTAATACCGCCCTACCTAAAGGGGGGGGGAGGCTAAGGACTAACATGTGCAGAGGCTATATACATAAACAATAGACTACATCACAGTTCCGACTGCGCATGCGCTGAAAACAGCATTGGGAGCAAAGCAAAGGCGTACGGCCATTGAGTTTGCCAATATGCGCAGTGAAAAACGTCAGTTTTATTCAAAATTAATAGAAATCCAAAACCCTAACCATAGTATTTTAATATAATCTTTTTGTTAAACCTGTTTTCTATATGTGTTCCAAGCAGGTTGTGGCTAGGTGGTGTGGTTTTATCAATATTTTACTTTTTCTGTATGGAGATTGCTCACTGCCATTGACAATGCATTGAGTATGGCGTACAGCTATTGAGTTTGCCAATACGCATAGGGCAAAACTGGCATATTATTCAAAATAAATAGAAATACATAACAATTTGGCACAAAAATGGACAGAAGGATGCAATATAATAATATAATGAATATGATTAAGACAACTCTCCATAATTAAGCATTTTGAGCTAAGAAACATACAATTTCAGTTACTTTACAGGCTGATGTTTACATCACCATTAATTAGCCAGAAATAATTCTTGTTCTAAATATTAAAATGCCAAATGTGTCAGCAAAAACTTGTTTCAAAGAAATATATAACCAATATCTGATTAACCCTACTCATTTTCTATTTCTACATATGTCATTAACCATAGAATATAAATAAAAACATGAATAAAATAAGTAAAACTGACTCTGGCTATGGCTCTAAGTTAACACTAGTCTGAGTGCCTAGATTTTTCTAAATCTAAATGCACATGGCATAAGATGTCCTGATTATATTGATGTAGATGCAATGCTGGATAAAAGATTAATATCTTAATTTATTATATATATTTTTTTAGTTGGTATTCTATGTTTCAAACAAGAGCTGAGATGAGCTGAAACTAGCACATTTCAAAGCTGTACCCAGTGTATTAGCATGTGCCATGTGCTTCTCTATGACATTCATGTTAGCGGTGCTAACATGAATGTCATAGAGAGACAGCTACAACCAAGCATAAATGGGATCCATCGATGGTCAGTTCTGAACGGTTTCAAATTTTCCAAGACCAAAACAGTCTGCATGCACTTCTGCCTGCTGCGTAGAATACATGCGGAACCGGGGCTGACCCTGGATGGGGATCCCATTAAAGTCGTTGAGAAAACCAAATTTCTGGGCCTCATTCTCGATGCAAAACTGTCTTTTGTGCCACATATAAAGTACCTGAAAACAAGATGCCTGAAAGTGCTGGATATTCTGAGGGTGCTGTCCAGCTCAGAGTGGGGAGCGGACAGAGATGTTCTGCTCTCCGTGTACAGAACCTTGGTTTGGTCACGATGGATTACGGCAGCATAGTATACGGTTCCGCAAGGAAATCATATATTGGGCTGCTAGACACGATCCACCACCAGGGACTGCGCCTGGCCCTTGGGGCCTTCCGCACCTCACCGGTTCAGAGCCTTTACGTCGAAGCCAATGAACCATCACTTAACAACAGGAGAATCAAACTGGCCATGCAATATGTAGTCAAGATAAAAACTAATGCATTGAATCCTGCACACAATTGTCTATTCGAGCAACATGCCGAATCCAGGTATGAAGCCAGGCCGAATTACATCCGGCCACTGAGGCTCCGAATGAAACCTCATTTGGAGGCCTTGGGTGTTGATTTGGACGTGTTGGAGGATGCCAAAGTCCCAGAACATCCCCCCGTGGTCGTTGAGAAAGCCATCGGTTATCCACCGACTCACGGAACTGAGGAAGTCTGGGACACATCCACTCGAGTACCAAGGACTGCATGCAGAGATTCAAGGCCAATTTGCAGACCACCTCTCCATATACACTGATGGTTCAAAAGACCAAAGCCGGGTAGCTGCTGCGGCAGTCTGCCGACGGGAAAGATTTGGTGTACGTTTGCCCGATCAGAGCTCGATTTTCACTGCAGAAGCCCGAGCACTCCTTCTCGCATTGGAGTGTATCGAGGTATCCAACCACACTAACTATGTTATATACAATGATTCGTTCTCTTGCCTCCTGGCTGTTGCTGGACTGAAAATGAATCACCCTATTCTAGCAACGGTCATTTATAAAATGAACCAACTGACAACGGATGGGTATGACATCCACCTGTGCTGGGTGCCTGGCCATGCCGGCATACAAGGAAATGAACAAGCTGATCGGGCTGCGAAGAAGGCCCTGAACTGTGATCTTGAACCGCGTTTGATCCCTCACTCTGATCTGAAACCACTAATAGCCACCCACATAAAATCCAAATGGCAACATGAGTGGGATGAAAACATTAATAAACTTAAAGAAATTGAACCATCTGTGGGAAAGCCACCACAGACTCATGCGGGAGGTCGGCGGGACCAAGTGGTCCTTAGCCGCTGCCGTATTGGCTTACACATGCTGTATTGGCTTACACACTTACTCGTGGCTTACACATGCTTTTCTGCTCAAGGGGGAACCTCCCCCTGAATGTATTGGGTGTCAGTCCCCGCTGACACTCAAACACATTTTACTAAGTTGCGTCAATTTTTTGGCCCTGCGCCAACAGTTCTACACTGCAGACAGTGTGCATGACCTTTTTACTAAGGTAAAACAGGAAAACATTTTAGCCTTTTTGAGGGCAGCTGGGCTGTACCACCTCATATAGTTTACTAAATAGATTCTATCAATTATTAATAAAACCTTTCTTTTTCTATGGGAATTTGTTTCCCTTGACCACAAATATATGATTGTGAGCTTTCTAATTTAATGAGTCTCTATTGGCACATAATTGATTGTCTGCTTTTACATGTAAAAGCGATGGTTTGAACAAAAAACAAACATTTCTCGCCGTGAATATGGCCTATGCTGCCGACACGGTGTAAAACAACCACCAATCAATCAATCAATCTGTGGGGGGTTGTTTTGCTCTGACACATCCCACAATGCACCGCGCTGCTGGAACCGTGATGTAGTCTATACCCCTAGAGAGGGAAAGTAAATTCACCAGAATCCACAAACTGAAAACAGCTGTTTCTGCAGAATTGATATAAACTGGTCCCACTGCCTTCTCCCATGTTTTAATAAAGTACCCGCCAGGTATATAAGTACTGCTGAAACTAGTTCTGGGCTGAAACATAGGAGAAGGCACTGGGATCAGTTTATATCAATTCCGCAGGAAATATAAATATAATAATCAATGTGAGGGGGTCGGTCCTAAGCATTCCTTATTTGTATTAGATATTATGCATATAATGTGATGCATTATGAAAGTATAAAGGTGCGGACAGGACTATTATTATTGTCCATTATTATTGAACATATTATTCTGTGTGTTATCTCCTCGGCACTTACCTCTCCAGGAGAAATGCTGCATGCACAGCCAAGGGCAGGTAGGTTACTTTTGTGATGGAGGTGATGAAAATGGGAAATATTGAACTTAGATCGGGACTCGAACCCACATCTCTTTGCATTCTGGGCCAGTGTGCTAACCATTACACCACTTAGGCTCCCAGATGTCACCACACTACCCACGCCTACATGTCTATGTGGCTTCTTGCCCGAGAGGTCAGTGCAGACCACTACACCCGTCCCCCTGGAATTGTAAGTCTTTTAATGCTTACAATTACATACATACAGGCAATGCAACACACTTAGATACACAGGGTAGGTTCAACAACCATAAAGTGCTTAGCTTGTCCAGGATCCTGGTTATGGAACCAGTGTCGTGGGGATGATGAAAATGGGAAATATTGCATCTAGAGAGGGACTGCAACCGACATCTCTTTGCATTCGGGGCCAGTGTGTTAACCATTACACCGCCTAGGCTCCCTGATGTCACCACACTACCACGCCTACCTGTCTATGCGGCTCCTTGGCCGAGAGGTCAGTGCAGACCACTACACTTTCAACAAGGAGCCTATATAGGCTAATGGGTAGGGTTCTAGCCGCGGAATGGCAGAATGTTGGGTTCGGATCCTACTCTAGGAGCAGTGTTTCTCTTCATTTGTAAAAAGACAACAACCCACGACATTGGAGCCTTAACCAGGATATTGTACAAGCTTTGTATAGCCGTCCTGATATGACCTTAGATGTTACCAGGACGCAAAACTCCAATAACCAACCAACACCTTGCATGGTGTTGAACATCCCTCTGTATGTACGGAACTGTAATTATTCTACTACTGTACCAGGTTAATTTGAATTGTGAGGATGAAATTTATAATTCCAAGAGTGGGCTGAGTATCGGTGGATACACTGACCTCCCTAGGTGACATACCAAATAGACAGGGAGGTCTGTGTAGGTTAATTGCATCAGGGAGCCTCGATAGCATAATGGTTCGAATGCTATCTCTGGAATGGCAGAAGTATGGGTTCGAGTCTCACTCTAATTGCAGTGTTTCCTTTCATTTTTCAAACCACCCCGTACTACCTACATTATATTACTGAAGATTATACCTTCGGGACTATAGAACGCACATTGTCTTACACAATACCAAAGACCCTATAATACTAAGACGGCTAACTCAGCCTGTACTGTGTAATCAAAATGATCAAATCCACCACTTGGTGCGCTGGCTGTTCTCTTGGTTAAACAGTTCCTATATTATATGTATAAATGTATATATGAATGTGAAAGATGTGTGATGATGGCGATGCTGATGATGATGCTGATGACGGGTATTTGTTCATAGCAATTTCATATTGATGTGTATTCATACTTACCTATCTCATGTATAATATAATTGTATGTGTTTACATGTGAAACACCAACCAGCAGCTAGGCTGATCAAACCCACCACAAGGTGGCACTGCAAAATTTACATTACCATTGGAGAGATAGCGAGTGAGCCGTCTTAGTATTATAGGGTCTTTGACAATACTTATCTAAGACTAGAGCCTCAAACCCCATATCAGGGGAGGGGGGAAATATTTGTCTAAGCAAATAATAGTGGCTTCTTAAGCTGCATATATGTCTTTGTTCAGCGGACTATTCATAGTTTTCCACATTTTCACGACTGGAGACTGCATACAATGAGGTCAAAGGGGGTGTAAGCCATTCATGACTTTAATGGTTCAATAAAATGTTGATATAACACAAACTGCTGTCATGTTCTGTGATAAAATGCTGACGTGTACTACTTTGGCAGGGAGAGTTGGCTGGCAGTTGGGGCGCATGGGCGGGGCGGGTCTCTGCGGACAATAGGACTCTTTGTACGACAGTGAAAATGTTGAACACTCTGAATGATTGTTTGTTTGTGTGTCTGTTGTTTTAAGTCCTAGCAAGATCTAAGGTCATATCAGGACAGGTACCGACTTGTGACAGTGCACACTCATGGCAACTTTATAGTGCTGTCCCACTGGGAAACCAGGCTGTGGCACCATGACCTGATATCCCACTCAGTCATATTATCCTGACACTGAGCTGGCCAGTCCTTGTCCTATCCTAATAATGCCGAGCGCCAGGCTAGGAAGCGACAAGTATCAATTTTTAAGTCATTGGTTTGACTCGACCAGGGTTCGAACCCACGACCCCACGATCTACCAGGACTCTGAATGATGATGGTGGACCTTTAAAACTCACCGGGCGCGATGGCCGGTTCGGTAGAGATCGGGAATTCCCGATCGAGTCAAACCACTGACTGATCAAATTGATACTTGTCGCTTCCTAGCCTGGCGCGCTGCATTAATAGGATACTGCAAGGACTGATTAGGTCAGTGTCAGGATAATGTGACTGAATTGGATATCGGGTCATAGTGCTGGCACCATGATTTCCTAGTGGGGCAGCACTATATAGTCATCATGAGTGCGTACTGTCATGGTGCCGGCCGCCTGATTTCCCAGTGGGGCAGCACCATAAAGTCGCCATGAGTGAGTGCTCTTACCAGGCTGTCCCCATCCTAATATGACCTTAGACGTAAAACTCCAACAACCAACCAACCAACCTTTTGTACCCCGCATGATTTGGCACGAATTGGTACCGTCTTATTTGCACATTGGACCAGGAAACCGCATGCCACCATGTGTCACACCCTCAATTATTCACACACGCCACAATCTCCACGCAAGTAAAACATTCAATGTGGAAATGTACCTATTGATCTGGTGTGAAAGGAGTGCTATTTGGCTTATGTATACCCACGCCGAAAAGAGAACAAGAGAACAAGTCCTGGCAGTGCATAACACTTGTTCTACCTGCATAATTCAGAAGCCGCCACCCTTGTGGCCGAAATAGGTACTATCCATCACGTGACCACTAACCCTTGTGCTTTTCCACCATCCGGTATTCATGGATGGGACACATTGCTGACATGTGTAGGGGGGTGGGTGGTAGTGAGGACGGTGGTGGGGGGCGCGGGGGGGAGGGGGGTGTCATCCAATGGCCTACCTACTCCATTGTGATCCTGAGCTACAGAGTAGTTTCAGTTATATAGATAGTTGGTTGGTTGTTGTAGTTTTACATCCTGGCAACATCTAAGCTTCTATCAGGATGGGTACCAACTTGTGACAGTGCACACTCATGGCAACTGTATAGTGCTGCTCCACTGGGAAATCAGGCCGCTGGCACCATGACCCAATATCCCACTCAGTCACATTATCCTGACACTGACCTAACCAGTTCTGGCCCTATCCTATTAATTCTGAGTGCCTGGCTAGGAAGTGACAAGTATCAATTTGATAAGCCATTGATTTTACTCGACTGGGAACCGAACTCCCGATCACACGCACGTGAGGCCCGCGCTCTACCGATTCAGCCACCGCGCCCGGTGACTATATAGATAGTTTGTACTGGGTTTTTAATGGGTTTTCCAACATGGACAGATCATGGTAGGCAACAAACAACACATTCTCTAATCAAGTGGATTTTTCTAATCTGATCTAATTTTCTAATCTGGTTGATCCAGAGATAGAGCATGACATGAACTAACCCCCCCCCCCCCCGCCCTCCCGCACACAAATGCTGATCCGCAGTAAGACCATGCATGGGTTCAAGCGAATATAATGTATTGAATTGCACTCACGGTGTAATGTATTGTCTGTAGTGTATGCCTCCCCCCCCCCTTCTGGGGTGGGGTAGGGGAGGTTTCCCAGCATGCTCTGCTACACACTCCATACGCTCGGAAGTTATATATATATTTGGTACCGCCAATTTAGAAATAACAACATCAAAAAAGATAATAAAAACGGCCTCCTTCTAAATGTATTGTTGATCAATGAAATACTTGGAGAAAGAATTTCAAAAGAAGAAATCCAAAGTATTGTAATAGTCTTCACTGACCTGTCAGGTAAAGAGCCACGTAGACAGGTAGGCACGGATCAGGGGTAAGCCTAGATAAAGGATTCACCCGGTACTCGCAGTACACGGGTGAATACCAACCCTATATAAAAACAGTCGAAAAAGCGGGTTAAAGAATTGAGAGCCTAATTTCACAATCTAAGAAGGGACATTTATTCTTTACATATGTCTTATTGATAGGCCGCTACCTTTGAGTTGAAAAATATAATATAATATTTAGTTTAATCAGATTTAAAAGTGAAATCGACGGCATTCTGCAGCTGCCATCTTGTCTTTTTGCATTCTCTCCCATTTCACCAACTCTGTTCTGATATAAGTAACCATTTGACACTGGTGCCAGGCATTCTACTTCTTGTTCCATACTAACGCTATTTTCGGCCGTATTTATATAAGGCTGGTCTTCACCCGTGTACTACAAGTACCGGGTGAATCTTGTATCTACAGGGAGCCTAGATAGCCGTCCGGGTGGGGGGGGGGGGATAGTTAAAACTGCATAGTCCGATGACAACATCAAATTTTCAAAACCAAAATAATTATCTAACTTGGATTCTACATATCTACCTTCGATACTGGTGCACTTATTCAACATTTGTCGCCACACAGATGGGAATAGCGAGGCAATTGAATAGAACCTGTTACTGCAAAAGGCTATGGTGTCAGAGTTTTGGCAAGCTTGCCAAAATTAATTTAGCATGGTTGCACTTCAAATATCTCAAAAGTTTACCATTTAACATAAAAGTTACTTCAAGCTAAAGTAAGGTACATTATAACGATCAATCTAATGTAATTATCTCAGGAAATGTCAAAATCTCAAAAACTATCGGACTATGCAACTTTAATTGTCAATCATATTTGGATGATTGACAAAGTTCTTAAGAAGTAAGTGAAAAGCTCTCGTCCCCCCATTGGGAAATATTGCGATTCATTAATGATCCAAGATCTCCTATTGACACTAGCGGTCTCTTGAAGATATATGCCTGTGACATGAGATCATAAGTCTATCAACCACTGTTTTTTCTTGTACTCATACTGCTATGGACAGTACTTATACTGCTATGGACAGTATAAATACAGCCTCAATAAAAGAAAAAAGAAAAAAAACTCACTTTTTTTCTTTTCAATAAGCTGATGCTTGTTTTTGTTGTATTACGTCTTACTAACATCAGGTACTGACTTGTGACAGTGCACACTCATGGTGACTTTATAGTCTTGCCCCATTGGCCGACCAGGCCGCTGGCACCATGACACTATATCCCACACAGTCATGTTATCGTGATACTGTGCTAGTCCACCCTTGGCATATCCTATTAATGCTGACCACCAGACTAGTGACAAGTATCACTTTGAAAAGTCATTGATTTGACTCGGGAAATCCCAACCTACCGATTGATCCACATCGTCCGGTTCCAATGATATGTATAATACGAACAATACCCTCTCTATGCCGGGCTATTTATGTGGGTCCTTGCTAAGGGTATGCAGGTATTGCAGGTATTGCAACACCTCAGGGAGTTTGATGCCCCTGCCCTGCAGAGTTGTAAACCACTGCCTTGTGGTACAGGTTCTTGACAGAACCGAAGGCTAAGGGAGCAAACCCTAAACAGAAAACCATGTCACTGTGGCAGCATTAAGGGCGGTTGATGTATGGAACTCCCAACATCTCCCGACCAGCCACTGCAGGGACAAATAGTTTTGCGCCTGCCTTGACATGTTCTTGACAGTGTGAAACCTCTATTTGCTCCCCAAGAGAGTGCAGCTGGTAACTTGCAAAACCCACCAGCATTTCAACACTTTTGCAGGCAGCTTTCATGAAATGTACCATCAAGAGACACCTGAAGCTGAGAGACATCAAGTCCGACTCATGGACATCACTCTCACGGCAGAGAGCTAAATGGAGAGCGGCAGTCAAGTAATGAAAGCAGTCTTTGTCGCATCGCGACCAACAGCATGATGATGATGATGATGATGATGCCTAAGAGGTCAGGGCAGGCTATTACAGTCATCTCCCTGCAATTGTAAATCTTTAAACTGGTTTACGTCCATAAATTGTGTGATGCTTACAACTACATGCATACAAGCAATGTTATGTCACTGCCTTAGATAAAGGTATGTTCCACTTTGTTAGATATATTAACTTAACTTACAGATTAACTGACATATCCTCTTCTGGCTGATCTAGGCCTTATTGGGCCTATAATTCCAGTTTGTTCTGGTAACAAAAACCACTATTTTGTTTGCACACATATGGAGGTGGATGGAGCCTTGAAGTCATATAATTGTGGGTGTCCTCTCCAATATCGATCCAGCCTTCTCTCAAATGCTTCTTTCTACTGTTGGTGCTTTAACCACATCATCGAAGACTGTTCTATGGATCTGTCACTGCAAATAAACATGAGTGTTTCTTGACCTCACGTCTGGGCCTCTCCTTGAAGATAGTATAGTTAAACCACTGGCCTCTGGTGTTATGAGTCATTACCTTAGATATATGTATCTGTCATAGCCTTAGATATATGTAAGTGTAACTGCCTTAAATATATGTATGCACTGTATCCCCCCAGTGCACTGTATCCACCCCACCCCCCTCTCCCCTCCCGAGTTCAAAAGTAAGTGGTCGATAAAACGTCACACGAGAGACAAAAAATCAGTAGCTAAGTTAAACCCACATGAGTTGGTAGAGGCAAATTGCTGGTGGATACTGGATAACAAGGACGCTACTTTGGAAGACTGTCGGCGAATATTGCAGCATATTGGTTATATATCTAGCAAAGCAAGAGCCGACAGATTCCTCTATTCGGCCCATGTGGGCTATGACACTTCCGTTCATAAGGACGCAGTGAGGGACGGCTTTGGCGCGTCCGGCGCCGGTGTAGGACGTTCAAAACACTACCCCGTTGAAAACACTACGCTAGTGTTTTGAACCTAAGTTGAAAACACTACGGTAGTGTTTTCAACTTAAGTTGAAAACATCACCCAAGTTCGAAACACTATCATAACACAGCAGTCGGGGCTGTAATGCATACCAATGTTTGGTTTTGTTTTTTGGGAGTTTTACATCCTGGCAACATCTAAGGTCATATATGGATGCACGTACTAGTAGTATCCGCTGATAGCGCTGCGGCGTCTGCACCATGTATTAGTATACACTGATGGTGCTGCGGCGATTTTAGCACACATTAGTACTAGTAATAGTAGTAGTATACACTGCTAGCGCTGTGGCGTCTGCACCATGTATTAGTAGTATACGCTGATAGTGCTGCTTACTATTAGTATACACTTATAGTGCTGCTGCAACTGCACCACGTATTAGTTAGTATACTCTGATAGTGCTGCTGCGTTTGATTGTTTGTTGTTGTTTTACGTCCTACCTTCAACTAGGTTGAAAACATTACCGTAGTGTTTTGAACCTAGGTTGAAAACACTACCGTAGTGTTTTTATGGGGTAGTGTTTTGAACTTACTACACCGGGACGGCTGAGCACGCGTTAAACCACTATGCATCCGAGGACATTCGCACACGGAAGGAAGCCGGTCCGACCTCTATCGACAGTGCGAATGTTTTCACGAAAGACGGGAAGCATCCGTGTTATGCTTACAATAAGGAAGCTGGCTGCCCGACTTCAATGAGTGACTGTGCTTACGGCACCTGGTGTGCTAAATGTTGTTCAACTGGGCATATAAAGTCATGACATGTAAAAAGGAATGATTGTATTCACTTGGCCGAGAGTCTGGCAACGCGCCAACTAATACTGCTACTACACTGAGCAATGCTAACTTGGACAATTACTGCGTAGTTGATAACAGGAGAAATAATAGTTTGTCTCAAAATTGTCTGAGTCGCCATGTTCCGACGCGAGGAATTCATACTACTCAGTGTGGCGGCTCGAGCGGCTATAATTATCCTACGTTGTGTGTTAGTGCTTCAAGTGCGCAGGCGACCGACGTCTCGGCTACCAGCATGAGCGCGCGCTCGTTTGTTACGGACGACTCGGTTCCACCAACTGCTGACTTCTAGTCTTTTCTGAGCCTTCTTCCTGTTGTCCTCGATAATTTCAATTTTCTCAAGAGTCAACCTTTTGACAGATGTGTTGATGTCGATAGCATTAAGAATGCCAGATCCCTGAGTATCTTCTAGTCTTTTCTGAGCCTTCTTCCTGTTGTCCTCGATAATTTCAATTTTCTCAAGAGTCAACCTTTTGACAGATGTGTTGATGTCGATAGCATTAAGAATGCCACATCCCTGAGTATCTTCTAGTCTTTTCTGAGCCTTCTTCCTGTTGTCCTCGATAATTTCAATTTTCTCAAGAGTCAACCTTTTGACAGATGTGTTGATGTCGATAGCATTAAGAATGCCAGATCCCTGAGTATCTTCTAGTCTTTTCTGAGCCTTCTTCCTGTTGTCCTCGATAATTTCAATTTTCTCAAGAGTCAACCTTTTGACAGATGTGTTGATGTCGATAGCATTAAGAATGCCAGATCCCTGAGTATCTTCTAGTCCTTTCTGAGCCTTCTTCCACCCTCTGTTGTCCTCGTTGCCTGTGCTCACTACATAAATATATATAAATATATATATATAAATATATATAAATATATATAAATATATATATAAATATATAAATATATATAAATATATATAAATATATATAAATATATATAATTATATATAAATATATATAAATATATATATAAATATATAAATATATATATGAATGTATGAATGTGTGAATGTGTGAATGTGCGAATGTGCGAATATGCGAATGTGCGAATGTGCGAATGTGTGAATGTGCGAATGTGCGAATGTGCGAATGTGTGAATGTGCGAATGTGCGAATGTGTGAATGTGCGAATGTGCGAATGTGCGAATGTGTGAATGTGCAAATGTGCGAATGTGCGAATGTGCAAATGTGCGAATGTGCGAATATACAAATATACAAATATACAAATACACAAATATATAAATATATAAATATATATATATATATATATATCCTTGGAGCCCTTTTGAGAATGGGAGGTATGGTGATTGGGGTGGGGATCGTGGTGGGGGTGGGGGTGAGAAGTGATGGGGGGGGGGGTGACACAGAAACACACAAATCACACACGTCAGGCTGTATAACCACACTGAGGTGAACCTGATAGTCCCGGAGGGGGATCCTTAGTGAATTAGTTCAGCATTAGCCGTCACAAGGACAACGCCGAGGTCGGCTTAGGGACGGCGTAAAGTGCGCGCTTGTAGTGCGCATGCGTCGCAAAAGAGGGGAGATGGGGGGGGGGGGGGGGGGAGGGGTGAATGACTATCAGCGGTAGGTGGCCCAAAGAACCCTGAATGCTATCTGACCCTGGCAGTGGTTTTGGGCTTTGACAGGCTGTAATGCACGGCCCCGACTTTATGGGGTTTAACGACCGGTAAACCAACCCCAGACCTCCATCAGACGGCTCACTTAAGGTAGCCATACACTCACTGACATTGGAGAGTTTGGGGTGTGGTGGTGCTGTGGGATGGTTTCTGTTGTGTTTTTTTTGTGTGTTTTTTTTTTCAAATTAATTTTATTTTGGGGAAATTTATATTCTTCTGAATCTAAGTAAGCTTACATCTTTTGGCCGTAATTCCATATATATATGTGTGTTTATATATATATATATTTACACATATATATATATTTGACATGTATATATACATATATATAGAGAGAGAGAGAGAGAAAAAAAAATCCTTCGATGTGACTAAAGCTAAGATTCCTTATACGCGGCATGCAGCATGCGGCATGCAAATGCGAATGTGGTACATGCGGCATAGATATATGTCCACCCCCAATAGCCGATGTTTACTTTTTGTGCTGGGGGATGGTTAAACAAATAAACACACCAAATAAGTTACACATAACATTTTGGGGGTTTTTCCTCCAAATTTGTGAAGGAAGATCAAAGTTAATATTGTTTTCTATGGCAAACGCAGCAGTATTCGCATTCGCATTCGCACCGATCGGTCCATGGGTTGATCCATTTGCCGCATTCGCATTCATGTTTGTATTCGCATTCGGACATATGGAAGCACCACTATTCATTTACATGCTTTTTGATTTTTTGCCGCATTCGCATTCGCATGCCGCATACTGCATATAAGGAATCTTAGCTTGATGCTTGTCAACATCTGTTGGAGGTGAGGAGGGCTGCAGGTGGCACCACCAGTACAGTTTTAAGTCTTACAGAGTAAAACAATATGATAATAATTCCCTTATGTATCTTTATACTTGCAAGTGGTAGAATGTCCGCTTCCTGGCTTCGACACCCCCCTGAGTCAAACAAGATATTTGTGTTCCAAAATTGGTCTTGCTCAGTGCTTGACATTAGTTAGGACAGCGCAAGAATTTGTTAGTTATGATATTCGAATAATGTGACTGAGTGGGATATTTTACCATCGGTAGGAGGACGGCGCTATGATTAATTATTATGAACTCGCGAAATGTTTACACCGTCTGTCACAATTCGAAATGCGTCATGCTGGGATCTGATAGGTTCCTAGGCCGAAAAACTCCAATCAATCTTGCAGCAGGTGCTTCTGGTGGTGCGTGCGCATGCTGAACGCCGACGCCGCTGACTGGTGCGACATCTATGGAGCAAATAGTTGTTGGGTGGCGCCATCTGGTGTCATTGGTACTCCACCCACACTCTCATCCTTTGTAATCCATCCGAAGCCAACAACTGCCATTCACTAAATTAACCAGCTGTTAACACTCAACAATGGGGTTGCCGAATGAGTTGAGAATTCCTCTCCTCTTTTGGGAGATCGGGTGATCGGAACCCATGGGTTTGTGGGTTCGATGTTTGTCACTTCCTAGCTAGGCACTCGGCACTCGGCATTATTAGGATAGGGAAAGGACTGGTTGGCTCAGTGTCAAGATAATGTGACTGAGTGGGATATCAAGTCATGTTGCTGGTGGCCTGGTCTCCCAGTGGGGCAGCACTATAAAGTCACTATGAGTACACACTGTCACAAGTCGGTACACGTCCTGATATGATCTTAGATGTTGATAGGACGTAAAACAACAACAAACAAACAAACCATCCCCTCAACACAGCCAACCTACACAACTGCACACAGGCATTAAGAATACTAATAACTAATAAAGATACTAATAAATCTGCTCATATCCAAGGGTGGAACGGGACGTAGCTCAGGAAGTAGCGTGTCCACCTATGAAGGTTTGGGTCATCCAATCAAATCTTGCTCAGTGCACCCATTTGCAGTCTGGAAAATTGTCCGTTCCAACCAGTGGTCCACAACTCGTTCATCAAAGGCTGTGGAATGTGCTATCCTGTCTGTGGGAAAGTGCATATAAAAGATCCCTTGCTGCTTATCGGAAAGAGTAGCCTATGTGGCGGCAGCTGGTTTCCTGCAGAAAGAAATATGCCAGAATGACCATATGGTTGACGTCCAATAGTCAATGATAAAAATCAATGTGCTCTAGAGGTGTCCTTAAATAAAACAACCTTTTTTTTCCTCATATCCATTCTACTCGTCTTATCCAACCAAATCATCCCATACATCTCTTAATATTTTAACCAAATCAAGACTCTAGCACATTAATTAACACACTGAATGCTTGCTACAAAGTACGTAGGCCTACATCACAAGCACTTCGTTAGCTAAATTTGGATTATACTTAAACCCAAGTTGTATCAACATAACCCTGCATAGAAAACAACCTAATAGACCGCACACATAGAAACGCACACACTGACCGGGTGACCCTCACTAAATACACACAAACACATAATTAGCTGAATGTAAAAACTATATTTTATTATCTTAAAATTGTTCTTGTAATTGAACAACGCAAACACGGATAAATGGTATATATTTGCCCTTTTTTAGACAAAAATGGCAATTGTACATGCTTGAGTATAATGAGAGAAGGCCCCGAGATGCTTTAACCTTATAGTTCTAGTCTCTTATTGCGGGGTCGGTGGGATGACCGAGTAAAAAGTCTGTCTCCGTCTGCCGCCAAGTCGTAGTGGCGGAGTTCGGGTTTTGCGCGCTTTATATAGCAGCTTGGCCGGCCCAAAACATCATGACTACGTCAAGTTTTCGTTACTTTGTAATAGATTTTGGCTACTGACGTTGTATCTAATTTATATATGCACATCCGCCAGCTTTGCGTGGTTACTCGGCATAGTTTACAAAAGACCCACTAGGTGTGGTAGATGTCAATCTATATATTTAATGTTAATGTTCAAGTACAGGTGGCGCCAGCGGCCGTTGAATAGGTATCCGACTCCGCCTTGTTTGATTACCCATGTTGCGACCAACATCGGCAACTTAATAGTGCAAATGGCTGATGATAAGCATGGCATGAAGACCAGTTCTAAAGAAAGATTGTAATCCGATAAATACAAATGTTTACATAAAACAAAAACCTGATCGTCTCATTGACAGCCATTCACCAAACACATAAATTCATTGTTTCCATTCATTATTTCCCACGTCTTAGAAGTAACAGAAACTAACACCCTCGGGATGTCTAAGCCCGATATAAATTAGTATGCAATAAGCAGATAAGTGAATATCTGACTACTTGCATTCCTATTCTTCATCAATCAAACTCGATTATTTTCTGTTGCGATGTTAGCCATCGACCCACCACCCATGAGTTCTTTGTTTACCGTTATTATTGCAGATGCCTAAAAATGGACACTTACACTCAATATGGAAACACAATTAATTCGATGCATTTATGTGTGTGTTTAATATTAATATTTAATTTAGTTTCTTTATATATACCTATAATTCTTTTAGTATTGCATTGCTTGTTTTTGGTGTTGTGTTGGTATTGTTTGTAGTCTCCTTGTTTAATGAAAAACAATGGTAACAAACAGACTTATTCATTGTTATTATTATTTGGTAACACTTGCTCCGATTACTTAGTAAATCCCATTAAATAATGGCTACCACATATTTCCACATTCTGCTGTCCGATGTCTTTTTTTTTGGCAAGCAGTTGTTGTTGGATGGAGCGTTAATATCCTGGCAACATGCAATCTCATATCAGGAATGGCATTGACTTATGACAGTGTGCGCTCATGGCACCTTTCTTGTGTCCCCATCCTGATATGACCTGAGATGTTGCCTGGACGTTAAGCTCCAACACCCAACCAACCAACCTTTCTAGTGCTACCCCCACTGGGACACTACGCCATCGCCACCATGTCCATATGTCCCACTCAGTCACATTATCCTGACACTGAGCTAACCAGTCCTTGCCCTATCCTAGTAATGCTGATCCCCATGCTAGATAGCGATGAGTACTAATTTTGTAAGTCGTTTCTTTGACACGACCGGGAAATTGAACTCCCGGCCTTCCGCACAGGAATCATACACTCTATTGATTCGGCCACCGCGTCTTGTTTTTTAAACAAACCTCATGCGTCATAGCCACTGCTCCACCAGTGAAGCTGACACGGCTTCTGCCCCAAGTCATGAAGGGATCTTCTTTACTTCCACCTGTCTGTATCCACTGTACACTACACCCTGCAAAACAGGGAATGTTCACTTTGACCTTCACCTTGACCTCCTTCCTCAGGCTTCTTTCTATACCAGCTGGTGTACAGAGGACTCAGCTGCTAACTACCAGGTGCCCAACAATTGAATCATGATCTGTCTTGAACTACATGTGTCCTAAATGATCGCATCATGAAATTCACAGACGATCTGCGCAAATTTCTGTTGAGAAAGTCAACTGACAAAGGAACTGACATAACCGTGTGGAAGGTCGGGAGTTGAATCCCAGCCGAGTCAAACCAATTACTTATAACATTGATACTTGTCACTTCCTAGCCTGGGACTCGGCATTAATAGGATAGGACAAGAACTGGTTAGCTCAATATCAGGATAATCTGACTGTGTGGGATATCAGGTCATGGTGCCAGAGGGCTGGTCTACTAGTGGGGCTGCACTGTAAAGTCGCCATGCGTTTGCACTGTCACAAGTCGGTACCCTTCCTGATATGACCTTATGGCCCTGTCACACTACGACATAACGACGTCAACGTAGGGAGAACGTGAAGAACGTTGAACTTCTCGGCGTAGTATGCAAATTTGGGCACAAGTTGAACGTGGATGCAGCATAGTGGACGAGAGCGTAACGTCAGTAAAGCGTAGTGATACCATCATTCAACGAGAGAGGAGAACGTAATGACGCTCACGGAACGTTATGAACGTTATTCCATTGCCAGAACTACGTTGCTTTACGTTACCTTACGTTACTTACGTCATTAAACGTTGGCAAAACGTTGAACATACGTTCTCCTGACGTTCTCCTGACGTTCTCCTGACATTCTCCTGACTTTCCCATTACGCCGCATGGACGTTTCCACTGGCTTTAATGTGGGTCAACGAGTGGAACGTAGTGGAATGTAGTGAGGAGCGTTTGCCTAACGTCCGTTTAACATCATTGACGTTCGCTGAACGTGAACAGAACGTACGGCAAACGTAATCCCTTACGTTCGAGCTATGTCGACATTTTTTAACTTGTCCAAAACCTCGACGTAACTCGACGTAACACAACATAATGTGACGTAGCTCGACGTCAGTCTAATGTCATTATGACGTCATCATAACGCAATCCAACGTACATCAACGTAATGACGAAAAATCACCACGTTTGGCTCACGTTCGCTCATTACGTCGTAGTGTGACAGGGGTATTAGATGCTGCTAGGAAGTAAAAGAACAGCAAACAAATCCACATATCCAAGGTAATGAACTCGCAAGTAAAGCCGTCACTGTCTGGCTGTGTGGAATGAGTGAACCAATTTAGAGGTCCATCAACAACTATGAACATTTTAACAAGTGTACAAAACATACAATTTGTTATGACCCACTTCCCCTCCCACAAAGTGTTTTTTTTTAAAGGCGATATTGCAGTAGTCTGCGCTGATCTGTCAGGCAAGGAGTTTTACGTCCTGGCAACATCTAAGGTCATATCGGGACGGGGACCGACTTGTGACAGTGCGCACTCATGGTGACTTTATAGTGCTGCCCCACTGAGATACCAAGCCACTGGCACCAAGACCCGATTTCCCAATCAGTCCCATTATCTGGTTACTGAGCTAATGTCCTACACAGTCACAGTAATGCCGATCTCCAGGGTATGTAGCGACATGTATCAATTGTGTGAGTCATTGGTTTGATTCAAACTCCTGACCTTCTGCGTAGGAAGTCTGCACTCTACCAATTAGGCCACCACGTCCGGTACTACTGCTATAGCAAATACCCCTGTGCCAATACCCCCCTAGATAGTGTCATCCCGCTTCTTCTAGATGGTGGGCATTGTTTCTCGAACTTCTATCTTGGTGCTATGTCAGCTTGCAGTTGTACACAATCTTATAGATGAACGCTTTTTGAAATTGTGTGTGTAAAAATATGTGGGGCTGTTGCCAAACCCTTTATCATTTCTCAAGTAAGCAGAAGCTGGTATCAGCGTTTAACACGAGCCAGTCAATACCATCTCAAAAGGAAAGTTCGTTTTATTTAACGACACCTCTAAAGCACATTGATTTTCATATCATCGGTTATTGGACGTCAAATATATGTTCCTTCTGACATATTTCTTTGGAAGAAACCGGCTACTGCCACAGAGGCTACTCTTTCCGATAAGCAGCAAGGTTTTTTTTATATACACTTTCCCACAGACAGGACAGCACATACCACAGCCTTTGGTGAACCAGTTGGGGGCCACTGGTTGGAACGGAAAATATCCCAAATTGCAAATGGGTCCACTGAGCAGGATCGATTGGATGACCCACACATTCACACGTGGAGGCTCTACCGCCTGAGCTGCATCCCGCTCCGTCAATACCATCTCCATCCCATTAGTGAAAATCTTAAGACATACGAGTGATGGAATATTCCCTTTGTAATATGCTAATTGCCTAACCTTATATGGTATGGAGGTATTGCAGAATTGTAAACCACTGCCTTGTGGTACAGGTTCTTGACAGAACCGAAGGCTAACCGAGCAAACCCTGAACAGGAAACCATGTCACTGTGGCAGCATTTAGGGCGGTTGATGTACAGAACTCCCAACCTCTCCCGACCAGCCACTGCAGGGACAAATAGTTTTGCGCCTGTCTGGACATGTTCTTGCCGGTATGAAACCTCTATTTGCTCCCTGAGAGAGTGCCGCTGGTAACTTGCAAAAGCCGGCAGCACTTCCACACTTTTGCAGGCAGCTTTCATGAAATGTAAACCTGAAGCTGAGAGACATTTAGACTGACTCATGGATATCACTTTCACAGCAGAGAGCTAAATGGAGAGTGGTAGTCAAGTAATGAAAGCAGTCTTTGTCGCATCACGACCGACAGCATGATGATGTAGATGATGACCTAACCTTATTAAGAGAGTCATATAGTCTATGTCAACACTGACAAGCAAAGGTATGAGGGAGGAGGGGAGAAGAAGAAGTTAAAGAACAATGGGAAGAAGACAAATAAGAAGAAAGGGAAAACAAATACACATCCCAACAAAAAAAATACTTTCCCTCACAACCCCAACAGTATTACACTGACTCTCTTATTGAACCAACCAGGGTCGCATACATAGACCATATGCTCCCCCTATGGACACATCTGACAAATAAGTCCCATGAGCACTCTTGCATTTAAAAAAATTAATATATTAGGTTAATTGGTTTAATGGACCTTATTTCAGTTTGAAGTAACTTTTTTTGTTATAAATATTTAACTCTTTAGATATTTGAAGTACACACAAAAAGTTTATTTAATGACGCGGAACACATTGATTTTTATCACCGGCTATTGGACGTCAACTTGAAGTACAGACATGGTAAATTAACTTTGGAGTGCACGTCGAAATTCTGACACCACAGGCTTCAACAGTAACAGGTTCTATTAAATTGACTTGGTATGTATTACCTTCTATGTAGCAACAACTATTTAATAGGTGCATCAGTATCTAAGTTAGATATATAGGGTAAAATCTAGTTAAGTGGTTTGTTTTCGAAAATTGCATGCTTTCATCGGACTATGCAGCTTTAGGTAGGCTCTAGCCCATGATAAAATAATAAAAGCTAATACAGTGAAACCTCTCTAAATCGACCGACCTTGGCACCGACTTTCAGTGGTCCATTTAGGGAGTTAGAATATGGTTACAATGGTATTGTTGGGACCCAAATAAAGCGATCGATATAGGGCAGTGGTCAATCTGTGGGTGTGGTCGGTTAGAGAGGTTTTACTGTAGTACCAGTTTGTCTAAGCTGATAGAGAAACCAAGTTACCAAATGCAGAGGTAAAAACAGGTAATGAGTTATACAGTAAAACCTCTCTAACTGACCACCTCCTCAGATCGACCACTCCCCTCTATCGATCGCTTTATTTGGGTCATATACGATCGCCCATATATTACCATGGTAATGACACAAAAAACTCCCTAAACCGACCACCTCCCTAAATGGAACATTTAAAGTCGGCCCCTTGATCAGTCGATTTAAATAGGTTTTACTGTATATCTACTTTTATAATGGGCTGAACATCAATACAAGCCAGCTACAGTGGATCTTCATCAACAGACTACACACCAAACAAATGTTGACAGGCAAAATCTACAGTGCATTAACGAGGCCAATGATGGGTTAGATATACCTATGAATCAGATTGTGAAAAGATAGAAGTATGAGCCTATCAGTGATTTCAATGCAGACTTTATTTCTAAGTGACACATTACAGCTAGGACCCTGAAACTATTTGCAGTTATGCATGAACTGGAGAAAATGATAGTATGTCCAACCAGTGTTGCAATAGACACTAGCAAGACCATTGTATGTCCAACCAGTGTTGCAATAGACACTAGCAAGACCATTGTATGTCCAACCAGTGTTGCAATAGTCACTAGCAAGACCATTGTATGTCCAACCAGTGTTGCAATAGACACTAGCAAGACCATGAGCATTGCATTTACAAACATCAAATACTGCCTGAAATCATATACACTCATTTATAACATCGAGCAAATCCATTTAATTTATCGAAAACAAATCCAGGGACAATATGAGAACAATAGAGCAGTGGGCATGCACACAACTATGACAAGTGACTGAGTGGAATATCAGGTCATGGTGCTGGGCTCCCACTGGGGCAGCACTAGAAAGTTGCCATGAGTATGCACTGTCAAAAGTGGGAACCCGTCCTTAGATCTTGCCATGACGTAAAACTCCAAGAAGCAATCGTTAGGTTAGAAAATAAATTAAACCTGTTCTCTGTGGCGGGGTGGTTAGAGTATCCGACTTTTTCTAGGTTGAACTCCTAATCTGAAGGTCAGTGGTTTGATCCCATGCCCCACCTATGCCAATTTGGATTTCCACAGCTGTGTATAACTTACAGCATCACCAAAGGCCATTGCTCTCAACCATGTCTATGTGGTGTGAGAGGTTATAAATCCCTTGGGTCGGTAAAAGTGTAGGCTCGGCTTTCTATCGACAAACTGTCTAATTGTGAAAACAAGTCTGTTCAGGACTTAGCCATGATAGGGAGTATAAATCTCATGAAAAGAAAAAGTGAGTAAGGCGCATTGGGTTCATGTTGGTCGTCAACATGGAGAAGTTGCGCATGAATGAGGCACTGCTCAGCGGTGGGCAACCCGTCCTTAGATCTTGCCATGACGTAAAACTCCAAGAAGCAATCGTTAGGTTAGAAAATAAATTAAACCTGTTCTCTGTGGCGGGGTGGTTAGAGTATCCGACTTTTTCTAGGTTGAACTCCTAATCTGAAGGTCAGTGGTTTGATTCCCCGTGCCCCCACCTATGCCAATTTGGATTTCCACTGCTGTGTATAACTTACAGCATCACCAAAGGCCAGTTGCTCTCATACCATGTCTATGTGGTGTGAGAGGTTAAAAATCCCTTGGGTCGGTAAAAGTATAGGCTCGGGCTTTCTATCGACAAACTGTCTAATTGTGAAAACAAGTCTGTTCAGACTTATCCATGATAGGTAGTATAAATCTTCAAGAAAAAAAAAAGTGAGTAAGGCGCATTGTTCATGTTGTTCGTCAACATGGGTAATTTGCGCATGAATGAGGGACTGCTCCTGCGGTGGCACCACCTGAGTTCCACATGTGGATACAAACCTCCTCGTCATTTTGTAAAAATATACGGATTTTCGGTTCGGATTTATATATTGGGAGGGAGCATTACTATTCTCGGGCGACGGGGTGTGGTCCAAGGTTATGTAACAGAGAAGCAATGGATCCCCCACTCGCTGTGTGACATAAGAGACTATGTGGAAAATATGATAACACATAGTGCCCGAGATTATGACGTAATGTTCATATATGAGCTGTCTCAAAAGGTGCTAACTCTTAGTTTTTTTGTCCATAGTAACAATTGATACAAAACAGCACAGAAACGGTTACACTGAAACACAAGGACATTTGCTTCAAATCAATATGTATTCTATTGGGATTATGAAACACCATATAAAAAACAAATCAGTTTATCCTGAGCAAATGCATAAGTAGATAGTGTATTGATCGTTACTATGGACAAAGTTTTGTCCCATATTGCTTAGCACCTTTTGAGATAGTCTCATGTAAGAGACTGTTAATGTTTAGTGAAATGTTCCCTCTGTGCATCAGTAAGAGTGCAAGTGGAGGGGAAGAAATTTTTAATATATGTTTATTGTAACTGTCTGCAACTACCTGTTACCACAGGGCCGAAGGGCAAGCACACCCAGCCATCCTGCATACATTATGGACACCACCTGCAGCTGGGGTTGAGTGACAGCTGCCCATATTAAGGTGTTTCCCCCCTGCCCCAGGATGTCTGATTGGCTGGCTGTGGGAGGTCCAGTCACCTGCATCCCTTACACCTGACACACAGACCTCACTCGAGGCACTTCTTGAGAGACACTCTTGAGAGAGATTCTGAGCTAGGCACTCTAGCAGGAGACACTCTTCACTTGTCCAGGAACCCAGACACTCTGTCTGAGGCTCCACTTTCTTTACACAAACGAGCAGCAGCTATTCAAAAGGCACTGAGCTGTGTGCAAAAACCATGGGACTCCGGTTCAATGGGCTGTAGGCACTGATTCTTATACACATGAACAAGAGTAATGAGGACCTGTGTGGACAGTAGGTAAGGAGTGAAGGTGATAGGTCACTATTAGGTGAACAGGAGTTGATGCCAATAAAGCACAACTTCTTCATTGTCAATCTTGCGTGACTTGTCTTCCCTTTCTTCCTTATGAGTTTGTTGGAGAGGGGCATCTGGTGGGAACTAACAGAGAGTTGTTAGACCGCACCTGGGGAAGAGTAAGTGGTATCTTGGGGCTATGATGGCTGAAACCCAACATATTACAATTTGCTACAAGTAACAGCCTACTGAAAATAATCCTCATGGGAATATATTAATATATGACTAACCGGATATAAAAGATCTGCTGATAGCCTAGATAAACAGCTCTCTGTTACTTTTTCTAATGGGTTGTTCAGCAGCACTGTCACAGACACAGAACTGTGGATGTAGTATCTACTGAGAGCAAAAAATAGGTTCGGTTTCTCAGTTGCCAAGGAGATGAGAAATTTAATCAGACAGGCAGTCATGACATCACTGAGCGAGACGTGATCAGGGACACAACCTCAACATTAATGACAAAAGATTGATGGCCTTGATCACTTTAATTCCCAGTTGCTACCTGTCTAATGCAGGCAGTCATGGCTAGCAGGAACAAGATAATGTAAGAATTGCGACTTGGGAGGTAGAAAAGGGGGGGGGGGGGAGATGTGACATAAAAACGATCAGTTGTTTTGTTTCCAAAATAAGCTAAATGAAATAGAGCTTCTGAGCTACTTAATGTTGGTTGTTAAAGGCGCCAATGGCGATTGAAGCCGGCTGCCCTCTGATTGGCTGTGCTCCTGCTAACTTCGCGTTGATTGGCTGAGAGGTGCTGCGTGTCACACAAAGGTATTATCTTGAACTGGAGATGACTGAGCATTTTAGCTTGACTGATAAATGGTCGCAAAATGGTTGCGAAATGGTGACAAGTGGACGTAAAACGGTTGTCAGTGGTCACTGATCTCCTTGCGAACACTTTAATCGCAAGGAGGTTGCAGGTACTTCTGCATGTAAAACATCCTTGCGACCATTTTGGTCGCAAGCAGGTCGGCGACCATTGTTTTAGTCACGAGGAGGTCGCCGGTGACTGGGTTCTTTGGTCGCAAAGTCGTCGCAAAGTCGTCGCAAGCGGTCGCAAGCCGTAGTGTGACTGGAGCTTTGGGCAAACAGCAAATCACACTATATAGGGCAAGGCCAACAGCAGGGAGGCAACAAGCAAGAGGGATGGGCACTCCGAAAGGATGCTTGCTCTCAAAGAAAGATAAGAGCAAGATTTATTGTCTCATATGTCAATTATCAAAGAGGCTTATCAGAAAGCAATTTCCTGTGATATGCAGGAAGTAGCGGCAATATTACTGGTAGGTGTTCATTTTTGTTCACTTAGCCCTCTTGTGTGTTATGCCTTTAGCAGATGGACTACGCCCTGGGCTGTGGCATGTCATGGTCGTGCTCATGGTCATGGACATGCTACCTACAATTCGCTCTGATATTCACAGGCCGCAGACATCATGACGTCATCAAAGCAGGCAGCGTCTGTTTTCCAGAAGCAACTTCAGAAAAAAGATGAATCCCAGGTAGGATGGCTTAGTGGGTAGAGTGTCCAGTATATGTGTGGAAGGTACAGGGATCGATCCAAGGTTGAGTCAAACCAATGAATATAAAGCTGTCTAGTTCGATGCAATCATCACATTTATTTCGTAAGCACAAAAACACGCACCTTGATTGAATTCTACAACCCCAATTAGGATGATGGTGTACTAAGTAAAAGTGTGTTGTTGCTTAGAAGGACTTACTAATTGAATTTAATGAAACCTGTTACTGCTGAATCATGTAGCTATGTGGTATTTCGACGTGCACACCAAAATTAATTGTACATGTTCTCACTTCAAATATCTCGGAGATTAGCAATTCATAATTAAATTTATTTATATTAAATTAAGTTAAATTATGGTGATCTCGAAATATTGTGATAACTCCAAAGCATTGTTTTATGCAACTTTAAGCACTGACACTTTTTAAGGACCTTTTCCTGATACTTAACATTACTAGGATAGGGCATGATTGGTTGCCTAAGTGTAAGCGATAATGTCACTGAGTCGGATATTGTGGCATAGTGCAAGCTGTACAGTGCCAAAGTGGATCAGCACAGATGGTGTATTATCATGAGGCAATATCTGCCCCCACAATAACGTCAGATGTTGCTATGACATGCAACCATAATCAATTAACCAATCACAAGAGATCATGAATGGACCCCACGAGGAACTGGGGTATAATAGTTCCTCTGCACCCCCTTGTAGATCATAAAAGGCAACAAATGGGGTGACTCATTTGCCGTGAGTCATGCCTCGTGTCCTTGGAGAAAGGGATCCTGGTGTATGAAGTTTGCAAGGAGCTGTGGCTCCTTGTTGACCAATACTGCACTTTGGCCCTGACTTCACCTAGACGAGAGGTTGGACTGGCCCCGTCCAATCAATCGGCTGGTCACGCCAAACACTAGGAGTAGGTTATGAGGAATAAAGTTATTTACAGAACTAATTATATAATATATATGATATAATATATAAATGGATAATTATTCACTACTCCTAGAAGGCGGTGGCTAGGGTCAATCTGGTATTGGTTAATGTTTTTGCTGCCATACTGTGGTATACTATGTATCTGCAGGTTACCGCAGTGCTGCACACCCCATTTTTAGGGCTCCATGGTGGATGGGGAGTGAGGATAATGAACACGTTCTACATAAGGTGGATAATAAAAAAAAAATTAAAAACAACCCGAACAAGAGAAATTTTGAGTCAGACTCCTTCTCACAATACAAGGAAGAGTCTGGATAAGACACCAAAACAATAAGCAAAAGATTGAAAGCATTAACATAGGAATCCTGGCAAGGTTCCTTACCATTGCTTCAAGCAATGAGGGAGCCTTGGCTAAACTGTCGTGTTTTGCCGTATTAAAAGGGCTTGTCCGCTTGGCAGGCAAGCCAAAACCGGTTAAAAAATTGAGGAGTGGATGTTTATTGGTGGATGTCTTGATGGAGAGTCACTCTAAGTGTCTTCTCAAGTCCAAGACCTTCCGTAACATACCTGTTACTGTGACTGCCCATTCCACCCTAAATTCCTTGAGGGGAGTGATCCGGTCACAAGAATTGGAGGGAGTGAGAGATTTGTGAAAACTTATCATCACAGGGCGTTACGGCAGTGAGGAGGGTAAGTATTCGATGGAATAATAACTTGATTCCGACAGATACTTTCATCCTTACTTTCAGTCGCATCGACCTTCCACAGTCAGCTAAGGCTGGATACCTTAAAATTACAGTTGACCCTTATGTTGCAAACCCTTTATGTTGTTTCAAGTGTCAGCAATTCAGGCATGGGCAAAACTCATGCCGGAACAAGATGACATGTGCTCGTTGTGGTCAATTACCAGGACAGCAATACATAAAACCAGAACATGACTTGCATCAATTGTAAAGGGGCCCACTTTGCATACTCGCGTGAGAGCCCAAAGTGGAAACTGGGGAAAAGGGTTGGTTGTAATGCTTGCATTGCGTTTGATTCGCGGTGGGGAAGGGGACCCCCCCCCCTACTCCTGACGGTTATCCCATTACCTAATCGCCCACGCTCCCCCACCTTATAACCCAGCCTTCCTGCTGCCTCCAGCCACTCGCTCCTAGCCCTGCCACGCTGACACTCCCTCCGCCCATTTTCTCCGCCCACCCACCCAAACATCATCATTTCTTCTGGTGGCGGGCTCATCGGGCCCCCCCCCACTGACTCTCTAGCTTAGCCTCCTTCTGAGCTTCTTACCTTATTCACATTATCTCGCATTATCTTCCCGTCATTATCCTGATTTACCATTTGACCTGTATTATCCTGTTTGTTCCTGTAATTATCCTGTTCGCTATGCCTCATCGCACTTCATAAATAAAGTGCTCTTTTCTCCACCCCCACCTCCTCATCCCTTCCTCGTCGCGCATCAAAGAAATTTGTCCTTCCATGAAGCGAGGAAATTGGTGGAGGCTACCAACCCAGTCACAGCTGAAAAATTCTATGCTGTGGCGGTTGGAGGCCCCAAAAGGGCAGTTGTGTGTCAGACACACTTGACGTGGTTGGCTGGGGTGAAACCCACTGCTGCCATGCAGGTCCCAAACCAACAAAGCAGCAAACAAACAAACAAACCAACAAACAAACAAACCAACAAACAAACAAACCAACAAACAAACAAACAAACCAACAAACAAACCAACAAACAAACCAACAAACAAACCCAATTGACGATGACGCAAGCGCCTGTAGGGCAGCAGCAGTCTGTTGGTTGGGTCGAGCACTGGGGTGCCGTGCTCCTCTGGCCCTGCTCCTCAATTAAATACTAAAAGGAAAAAGGAAAAAGGTAGAGAAGGACCTTCCTCGGGAAGGCTGAAGAAGATCGAACGGCAGCTGATATCGACTAGCAATGCCTTTAATCTTCTAGATCAGGACGTGGAGGCCATGGACATTCCGCCCATGGACCAGCCAAAACCGAAGTGCCCGCTTCCTAAACCAAAGGAGAGGGCGAAGCTAATACCCATACTTCCCCCCAAAAAATGGCAAATCAATTTACACAGTGGAACTGCCATGGCCTCAAGCCCAATTTTGATGAACTAAGTCTTCTAATTCAAAAACATAATCCTTTGGCAATCTGCCTGCAGGAAACTTTCCTGAGGCACACTGACCTTTTAACTATTAGAGGATTTAATTCATACAATAAATACTGTGAAACTGGGGGTAGGGCATCCAGGGGTGTTTCCATTATTTTTAACGAAAGTGTCCCCCAAAGCCCAACACCTTTAAACATTACTTTACAAGCAGTGGCTGTGAGAGTCACAACTCATAAAGTATTTGCTCTATGTTCGGTGTATTTACCTCCATGAAATAGTTTTAAATTTAAGCCGAGAGATCTCCAAGATCTCATTGACCAACTCGCGCCCCCTCTTTTCATTATCGGAGATTTTAATGCTCACCATACATTGTGGGGATGTGAGGACATCAATATTAGAGCTAAGCAACTGGAGGACTTGGTTCTCAAGAATAACATTATTTTATTTAATAACAAAAGCAAAACTTATTTTCATCCTGCAACTGGCTCATTCACAGCAATAGACTTAACCCCTTGTAGTCCATCACTATTTATCGATTTCTACTGGAAAGTGGGTTCAGACCCCTGGGGTAGTGACCACTTTCCTATGTTTTTGGAGAACGATGGACCACCATGCCTTACAAGTGTTCAGAGATGGAAGTTGGCAGAGGCAAACTGGGACCAGTTTCAACATCTGTGAAGCACTAGAATGCAGCAGTGATCCATGGAAGCTGCTGACGATCCCATCCTATGTTTCCTTCATCCTGAAAGCCATTGCAGGTGAAACCATACCTAAGACTTTGGCAGTTCCAAAGCATGCTCGTAAGCCATGGTTTAACAATAACTTAAAAAATATGCTAAGAGAGCGACATAGGGCGTTGCCGAAGTTCAAACATGAACCAACCAGGGAAAATCAGAGTGATTAGAAAATCGCTAAGGCCAAGGCTCGTAGGGAGACTAGACGGAGTAAGAAGTCATCCGAGTTAAATCCTCAAACTCTGTCAAAGTCTGTTTGGAGTAGGATCCATAAGATCAGAGGGAAAGAGTCCACTAACACCATTCACCAGCTGTCTGTCAATGACATAAAGGTCACCACCCAGCATGACATAGCCAATACATTAGCAGACAGCTTTTCATACAATTCTTTGTCTGCATCCTGCACAGAATCTTTTCTTTCAATAAAAAATAAGGCTGAAAATCACACTATAAATTTCAAGTCTGGAAATAATGAGTTATTCTGTGTTGAGGAGCTACGAGACGCCCTCCACAGATCTCATGACACTGCGGTAGGACCAGACAATATCCACTACCATCTTTTGAAACACCTGCCTGAATCATTTCTTTTGATTCTTCTCAATATTTTCAATAAAATCTGGACCACTGGACACTTTCCCTCTGATTGGAGGAAAGCAATCATCATTCCTATTCTGAAGCCTGGAAAGGACCCTTCGAGCCCTTCGAGCTATCGCCCTGTTGCTCTTACGAGTTGTATATGTACAACCATGGAGCAAATGATCACTCGTAGGCTCGTCTGGTTCCTTGATCACACAAGATGCTCACTAGTGTGCAATGTGAGTTCAGGGTTAGGCGGGGCATCGTTAATCATCGTGTGTGCCTCAAGACATTTGCCAGGGAGGTTTTCATCCATAATCAGCACATGGTTTCTATATTTTTGTATATGGAGAAAGCTTATGACACCACATGGAAATACAGGATTTTAAAAGACCGCCATGGCTTTGGCCTTAGAGGTCGACTACCCCTTCTTATTGCACAATTTCTAAAAGATAGATTTCTTAGGGTTCGGGTCAAATCTCACTTCAGTATGCTTCTGGGCTTATATCGATGCCAATGTTGTGACTTTATTCAGATTTACACAGATGGGTCATGAGATGGCAATGCTGTAGCCTCTGCTCCAGTATTTACAACTGAAATAATTTCCAAGAGATTACATGATTTGGCCTTTATTTTTACAGCTGAGGCTTAGGCGATTATAGATACCCTGGGAAAAAATCCAACATTTACATGCATCCAAATTAATTATATTTACAGACTCACTTTCGTGTTTCCAGGCATTGCAATGGATGAAGCTGGAACATCCCCGAATTGGGATGGGGATGCGGAGGTGTGTCTTTTTATCCTAAAAAAAGATGATTGCTTTCTGTTTGGTGCCCAGTCACATTGGTATTGGGGGTAATGAAGAGGCAGACCTGGCTGCCAAGGCTGCTTTGACATTGCCCCATGCCAACCTGGGCATACCATATACAGATATTAAATTTCACGTTGCTAAATACATTGTGTCTAACTGGCAGGATGAATGGAATGATGTGGGAGTGAACAAACTTCATTTTGTGAAGCCAGTCTTGGGAGACTGGCAGTCCTCCTACAGACGTTCGAGATGGGACGAGGTTATCCTTTGTCGCTCCCATATTGGTTATACTTTATTGATGCATAGCTTTATTTTGGGTGGGTACTGTCCACCTCAGTGTGAGAACTGCCAGTGTATACTGACAGTGCATCGCATTTTGGTGAGATGTCCTCACCTACAACCAGTTAGAGATAATGTGTTTGGAAATGAGGGTGTGATGGAGTCGTTCCAATTCCATCTGCAACTCATTATTAAATTCTTGAGGGAAACTGGTTTATACCAAAGGTTCATTTTCCATTTTTAACTTGAAAAGTTGTTTACTGCTGATTTTATTTATCATGTACCACTTCTGATTTTACCACAGTTGTATACTCATTGGCATGCATTTCTGTGCTCTATTTTACTTGTTTGAAATATATTAATTTGTTTAATTCGGATATTTCTAGCCACTGTATGACCCCCAATAGCCGATGTCCATTTTGGGGGGGGGGGGGGGAGTAAAGAAACAAAACAAAGAGATCATGAAAGGGTATATTTAATCATTAAAGACTGGCTCGCAGATCCGGACTATTGATGGATATGATTATGGTGGTTCTGGTGTAGTGGTCATAAACGAAGAAAATGGTAAACTGAACAGGTATGATTCAGTAAAAGAACAACAACAAGGGCGCGGTGCAGGTAAGATGTTTGTTTGTTGGTTGTTGCTTGTTTCTTGGAGTTTTACATCCTAGCAACATCCATGGTTATATCAGCACGGGTATCGATTGGGACAGTGTGTACTCATAATTAGCAGAACAAACACAGCGAATATAGTATGCCTTTTTATTACAATTTTAGCTCTTGTCATCAGTACAGGCTCTCAGTTAGTTATGTAATGTGAAATGAGGCTTAGGCACGCTTATAACCCTATATCCCCTTCTCATCGTGGGGTGGGTGGGATGGCAATTTTAAGGCAGTTGTTGTCCTCGTGGCTCCCGTGTCGAAAGTGAAATGTTCGCAGCTAGCAGTCGCTTTTATAGCCGAAGACGTGGTAATTTAGTTCAGAAATATGACACCAGTGGAGCCGCAGTCGCCTTTGTTTACTGGGCGATATATGGCGGAAGTGACCTTAGTTACTAGCGCTTGGCTGTATTTGCCGCCAAATTACCCGTAATGCTTAAGCATTACGAACAATTAGCAGAACAAACACAGCGAATATAGTATGCCTTTTTATTACAATTTTAGCTCTTGTCATCAGTACAGGCTCTCAGTTAGTTATGTAATGTGAAATGAGGCTTAGGCACGCTTATAACCAAGTAAGGATGATAGTGTGGCTGTAGCTGAATAATAGGAGTTCTGGGAAGGTAAGTGTTAGAACTCTGGGGAGGTAGACGTGCGGGCATCAGAGGTCCAGTGACCGAGTGTCATAATGTCCTGTAGGGGGACTCCATGGTTCGAGCACGTGTGTGCGCCTCCCCTGGGGAGCCTATATAGTGTGGAGGCTGCTGTCGTTTGTGGCCCACCGCGGACAGGGCATGTCTGAGGAAATTGTCCAGCACTTTGACCGTGATTGGTGACCCATCAGTCGTGATGAATCCCGGTCAGTGGTGGTCCGGACCAGTGGTGGTGGCGTTAGGAGCCATACAGCGCCAGAGAGTCGCTCTGACGACCGGAATGTTCTGTGGGGCAGAAGAGCTCCAGGATGTCCTCGAGGTCCAGACGTGCACGTTGAGTCCATTGTGTGAGGGTTGAAGTCTTTTTGCTCAGGGTGTTTGGGCACTGAAGTCCAATCTGGAGGAGACAGCGTCGTACTGGGTAGAGCCATGGAAGGGCAGGTGACCTTTATGTATTATGTGTTTCATTGATTTGCCTTGTTTATTCTCAAATGTGTTTGTTAACAGTCCCTGCCTCAGCAGATCCATGAGTCATCAGTGGTGTAGAGCGTAGTAACCTGTGAGAAAAGGGGCAGATAATTTAGTTTTTGAATAGGTTACTGAACTGCGGTTACTAAGTCGCCAAAGGTAACCCGCACTCTCAGCAGCTCATTGTCTGTCGTAAGCGCCTCAAAGATGTCCTACCGCAGGGTCACAGTGCATCCCGCTGAGTACATCTAGCAGTGCATAGTTACATCGTTCTTGTTCTGTTCGCTTCGTCGATCACCGGAGAGTTTAATGTCGTCCCGGCAGACCGGCAGATTTCTTGGCGGCTCAAAGAATTTAAGTGTCACCGTTGCCCATGTTGTAGGTCTGTGGTCATGGCAGTGGACATGTCCCTTATTGGCACATCACAAGTCACGCACGGATTATTGAATCATGATGTGTGCGTGGCAGGGTCTTGTCCCTTGTTGGCACATCAGGTGAGCGTGGACAGATTATAGAGTCATGGCCTGCACTCGTGCTGAGGACTTATTGTCCTGGCAAAATGGTGCACGTGTTACCGGCTCGAGGCTCAATGTATCGCCATATGCTGTGTTGTAGGTTTTATGGGCGTGGCATCGGTCGTGCCCCTTGTTGGGCGCATCACTTGGGCATGGACAGAGTATTGAGTCATGGCCTGGGCTCGTACCGAAGACTTATCGTGAGGTAGATGCTTCGTTTGATGCTGAACCCGGCGCAATCGTGCACATGTTACCGGCTCATAGACTTAAAGTGTCGCTGTATGCCCGTGTTGTAGATTTGTGGGCGTGGCAGTGGTCGTGTTCCTTCTTGATCACATCATGTGATCATGCACAGAGTATTGAGTCATGGCCTGCACTCGTACTGAAGACTTATTGTCAGGTAGAATTATGTTATATTTGGGCGTTGCTTACTGTTATTTAGCATCGTCCCGGCAAACTAGTGCATGTGTTGGCAGTTCGAAGAATTAATTGTCACGTATGCACGTGTTGCAGGCCTGTGGATGTGGCGGTGAGCGTGTCCCTTGTTGGCACATCACGTGATCACACACAGATTGTTGGGTCTCGGCCCAGGCTCATGGTGAAGACTTATTGTGAAGTAGATTTGTGTTATAAATGTAGGTGGTAAAGTTATGATGATCCTGTGGTGCCAAGGTCTTTTATTGGCAGTTGCCATCAGTGTAATTTGTCCTGCCGAAATGGTGCATGTGTTACCAGCTCGAAGACTTAAGGCGTCGCCGTATGCCCATATTGTATGTTTGTGGGCATTGCAGTGGCCGTGTCCCTTGTTGGCACATCACGTGAGGATGCAAAGAGTATTGAGTCATGGCCTGCACTCATGCCGAGGCTTATTGTGAGGTAGATAATTAAATGTGTCCCGGCGAACTGGTGCACGTGTTGGCGGCTCGAAGAAGTTAATTGTCACCATATGCCCATGTTATATATCTGTGGTTGTGCCGTTGGGCGTGTCCCTTATTCGCACATCACTTGATCACGCACAGATTATTGAGTCATGGCCTGGGTTGGTGTGTCACATTGAGTCGAACGTCAATCTGTGAGCCTGTGGAGTAATTGGCGAGTTGTACCTTGTAAGTCTCTTAGTGTCAGTGTCATAGTTGTGCTTGGCTTGGGCTGCAGGAGTTGTATGTGACCATGCATGTAAGTGCGTGATGGCAGCGGCCTCAATCGTTGGAGCACTATCACTGGCTGTGGCACACTGGTGTAACGTCTCGTTGTCGTTGTAGTAGTGTAACAGAGCGTGTATCAGTGGAGTCTCTCGGTGTCAGTGTCAGTCGGAGAATTGTCCCGGCGACCCGGGGTGTGTGTTGCCGGCTCCTTGGTCCATCGATCGCCGGGGAATTATCATGACGACCTGGCGTGCGTGTTACCGGCTCCTTGCTTCTTCGCTGGCCGTTTAAGTCGTGCCAGCACGCCGGGCGCGTGCTGCCGGCTCCTGGCTTCGCCAGCCATCAGAGAATTGTCCCGGCGACCCAGGGCGCGTGGTCCCGGCTCCTTGCTTTGTCGATAGCGGAGAATTTAGTGCCATCCCGGTGAACTGGCGCGCGTGTTGCTGGCCCCTTGCTTCGTCGACTGCCGGAGAGTTGTCCCGGGGACCTGGCACGCGTGTGGCCGGCTCCCCGCTTCGTCGCTGGCCAGAGAATTTAATATCGTGCCGGCGGGCCGGGTGTGTGTTGCCGGCTCCTGGCTTTGTCAATCGTCAGAGAATTGTCCCGGTGACCCGGGGCACGTGTTGCCGGTTCCTCGCTGACTCGCTCGCCAAAGAATTTTACCAATCGTCGGAGAATTTAATACCGTCCCGGCGAACTGGCGCGCGTGTCGCCGGCCCCTTGCTTCGTCGATCGCCGGAGAATTGTCCCGGCGACCCGGCGCACGTGTTGCCGGCTCCTCGCTTCGTATCGTCCCGGCAAACTGGCGTGCGTGTTGCCGGCTCCTGGCTTCGTCAATCGTTGGAGAATTTAGTGCCGTCCCGGCGGACTGGCGTGCGTATTGCCGGCTCTTTGCTTCGTCGATCGTCGGAGAATTAGTGGTGTGGCGGCGAACCGGGCCCGGGTCGTCGGCTCCCGGCTCCGCTGACCGTCGATCCAATTTTAAGGCAGTTGTTGTCCTCGTGGCTCCCGTGTCGAAAGTGAAATGTTCGCAGCTAGCAGTCGCTTTTATAGCCGAAGACGTGGTAATTTAGTTCAGAAATATGACACCAGTGGAGCCGCAGTCGCCTTTGTTTACTGGGCGATATATGGCGGAAGTGACCTTAGTTACTAGCGCTTGGCTGTATTTGCCGCCAAATTACCCGTAATGCTTAAGCATTACGAACAATGACTTCATAATTTGACAACGACACAGCAGATAAGTTTAAAGTTGGATTTATTTTAGTACCAGAAGTGTAAGTTTTTGTTCAATACAAAGTTCAATTTCAACAACAAGTTCAATTACAGTGAGGTCAAGAAGCTTTAACCCTCGCCCTTAACAATGTCACGTAGGGGTGGGTGGGTGGCAACTAGGGGTGGGTGGGTGGCACTCCTTGTGCCCGTGTTGATGTGAGCTCACTGCTGCAGGACCTGTCCTTATATAGGCTCCTTAGGTTAATTAGTTCAACAAGGTGACTGCAGATGGCAGATCAATAGCATTTACTTAGGCTAATCAGGTTTTGTATCTCGAAAGTGAAGATAGAGATAGGCGGCACTGGCGCACAAGGCATATACTAATACAATCGTTCCTCGATAAGTGGCAGCATAATTAGTTACTATGAGGCTATGGCTGTGTACACATGTCAAATTACCCGTGTTGCCAAGCATCACGGACAATGCTTCCCCACTGGGAGACCTGGCTACTGCCACAATGACCCAATATCCCACTCAGTCATATTATCCTAATACGGAGCTAACCAGCGATTGTCCTATTCTCCGTCCTGATATGACCTTAGATGTTGCAGGACATAAAACTCCAACAACCAACCAATGTCCAATGGTAGTAATGCCAAGCACCAGGCAATTTGTATATCATTGGTTTGACTCGACAAGGAATCAAACTCCGAACCTATGACATGGTAAGTCTGCGCTCTACTGATTGGGAACCTGCGTCCGGTGCCGGGATTCGAACTCCCGACCTTTCACACAAGATGTCCGTGCTCTTAACCGATTCGGACAGCGTGTCCAATTGGATACTGGAAAGAAAAGTTTGACAGAAGACATAAGAAAGATAGTCACAAGCCGCCTCGTGGGGGGGGGGAAATAAACGTACAATGGTGGACACTGGTTGTCGGAGGCAGTTAGTGAGGCACAGAGCCAGGTGGTGGCACCACCGGTCATATCTGGGTACAAATGAAGGATATTAATACAATAGACTAGATCGTCATTCCGACTGCGCATGCGCTGAAAATGGCGTTGAGAGCAAAATACAGACGTACGGCCATTGAGTTTGCCAATACGAGTAGGGCAAAACTTAGATTTTATTCAACATTAATAGATATACATAACAATTTGACATAAACAATTACAACATGGATGCACACATGCAACATAATGATATAATGAATATATTTAAGACACAACTAGCCATAGTTCAGCATTTTGAGCTAAGAAACATACAATTCCACACAAAAAACAATCAGTCACTTCAAGGCTGATATCCACATCGCCATTATTAATTCTTGTTCTAAATATTAAAATGCCAAATGTGTCAACAGACACTTGTTTCATAGAAATATATAACCAATATCTGATTAACCCTACTCATTTTCTAGTTCTACAATTGTCATTAACAATAAGATATCAATAAAAACGTGAATAAAATAAGTAAAACTGACTCTGGCTATGGCTCTAATGCTAGTGTGAGTGCCCAGATTTGTCTAAGTCTAAATGCAGATGGCATAGGATGTGCTCATTAGATTGATGTAAATGCAATACTGGATAAAAGATTAACATCTTAATTTATCATATATATATATGTTTTAGTTGGTATTCTATGTTTCAAACAAAAGCTGAGATGAGTTGAAACTAGCACATTTCATAGCTGTACCCAGTGTATTCGCATGCACCATGTGCTTCGTACGGGGTTTGTTTTTCTTCCACACATCCCACAACGTACTGTGCCACTGGAATGACGAACACGTCTATAGTGCAACGTCATTGGAGGGGGAGGATAATAATAATAGGACAACCTTCCAATTATTTATATTCCCATAATTTGTATGTGGCCTATCTATATAAGGTTTGGGTAGCTGCTCCGCATTGTCCTGAATTGATCCAGATCATTCCGAACTGCTTTAAGCAACTCAAGTAATAATAGTACAAACTATTGATTATTCCGTAATTCCATTTCCCTAATTCTTATGTAATATATATATTGTAGTAATCTGCACTGACCTCTCAGGCAAGGAGCCACATAGACAGGTACGCATGGATAGGGTGGTGACATCAGGGAGCCTAGGTGGTGTAATGGTTAGCATACTGGCCCGGAATGCAAGAGAGGTGGGTTCGATTTCTGCTTCACACATATATGTAAGGATTATGGTGCATCTGCTCTGAACGGCTCCGAACGGCTCCGAACGGCTCCGAACGGCTCAAAACTGCTCCGAACTGCTCCGACCTGCTCCGAACTGCTCCGAACTGCTCCGAACTGTTTTAGCCAAGCCAATTAATAATAGGACAACCATCCAATTATTTATATTTCCATAATGTGTATGCAACATAGAAAAGGATTATTGTGTATCTCCTCCGAACTGCTCCGAACAGCTGCGAACTGCTCAGAGCTGTTATGAACTGTTCGAACTGCTGAGAACTGCTCACATCTACTCTAACCAGCCCAGCGCATCTATAAGCCTGTACATGAAGTCCTACTTGCCTCAGACGGGGATAGTCGTCCCAAGCCGCGTTGTCCACTTGGGCGGGCACCGGGAGGAGGGTCAACAGGTGTCAATGTTACTGGATATAGTGGAGCCCCTTATCTTGTTACACCACCTGCTCGTGGGTGACCGAGTTAGCCGGCTGTGGCTGGATCTACTGAGCCGAATCCCACCTGCAGCAACTGCCACCTAACCCCATGTTTCCACAGGTGACCATACTTGCAATGCTGTATATATTCCTCATTTTTTGTTATCAACTTTTAACAAATTAATTTAAGATTTTATTTTGGGGATTTTCATTTGGATTTCAAAATTAGCCTCCCTCAGGGGTGGCTTCCAGCAAAGTGTGGAAGCGTCCACCCTAGGGACTGTTCCTTCTAGTGTGCTGCCACCTGTTGCTACTTCTTAGCAGCCATTGTCAGTGTAGTCGCCGCAACCATACCCTCTCAACCCCCACCACACAGACCTACACCCAAACCACGCACCCCCAACCCCCAACTCCCCAACCCGCAACTCCCCAACCCCCACTACACCTCATTCAACCCCCACCATACACCTACACCCCAACCAAACACACCCTCAACCCCTACCCCACCCCACCTAGACCCCACCACACACACCTATACCCCCATTACCCCCTACACCCCCACCACACACCTGTCAAACAAATACCGATGCACCTCTTTTCACTCTATTATCGCCCACGAAGGCCGGACTTGTGTCGCAGCGCCCCCTGGAATTTTAGTACCCTCGGTACCCGATTACAACTGTGTGGTAGTGGGGGATCATTATGGACTACTACAGATTACATCGAAATCAGGAATACCAGTCTCCCCTATAAACCACTAACGTCGAGAAAAGAAATAGCATTCACCGCTTAATTAAAGTTGCATAGATAAATAGATGCAACAGAAATAATAGGTTGGTCATTATGATATAGCTGATTGATTGATTGATTGGTGGTTGCTTTACACCATGTTGGCAGCATAGGCCGTATTCACAGCGAGAAATGTTTGTTTTTTGTTCAAACCATCGCTTTTACATGTAAAAGCAGACAATCAATTATGTGCCAATAGACACTCATTAAATTAGAAAGCTCACAATCATATATTTGTGGTCAAGCGAAACAAATTCCCATAGAAAAAGAAAAGTTTTATTAATAATTGATAGAATTTATTTAGTAAACTATATGAGGTGGTACAGCTAAAATGTTTTCTTGTTTTACTTTAGTAAAAAGGTCATGCATACTGCACCCATGTGATATACCTTACTTTAGCTTGAAGTAACTTTATATTTAAAATGGGTAACTTCTGAGATATTTGGAATGCCAGCATGCAAAATTAATTTTAGCAACCATGCCAAACCTCTGACACCATGGATTTCTGCAGTAACATGTTACCTTAAATTGGCTCGGCATTCCAGTCTATGCGGTGACAAATGTTTGATAAGTACACCAGTATCTTATGGGGCTGTCACACTACGACGTAACGACGTCAACGTAGGGAGAACGTGAAGAACGTTGAACTTCTCGGCGTAGTATGCAAATTTGGGCACAAGTTGAACGTGGATGCAACGTAGTGGACGAGAGAGTAACGTCGGTAAAGCGTAGTGATAACCGTCGTTCGACGAGAGAGGTCAACGTAATGACGCTGACGGAACGTTATGAACGTTATTCCATCGTCAGAAGAACGTTACGTGACGTTAGCTAAGTCATGAGACGTTGAACGTACGTTGAATGCACGTTCTCCTGACGTTCTCCTGACGTTCTCCTGACGTTGTCCTGACGTTCCCATTACGCCCCGTGGGCATTTGCACTTGGTTTAATGGGGGTCAACGTAGTGGAACGTAGTTGAACGTAGTGAGGAGCGTTGGAATAACGTCCGTTTAACGTCATTGACGTTCGCTGAACGTGAACAGAACGTACGGCGAACGTAAACCCTTACGTTCGACCTACGTCGAAACTTTTGAACATGTCCAAAACCTCGACGTAACTTGACGTAACACGACGTAATATGACGTAGCTCGACGTCACTCTAACGTCATTATGACGTCATCATAACGTAATCCAACGTACATCAACGTAATGACGAAATATCACCACGTTAGGCTCACGTTGGCTCATTACGTCGTAGTGTGACAGGGGTATTAGTCAGATATATAGAATCAAATCTAGATAACTGTTTTGGTTTGGAAAATGTGATGTTTTACTCAGACTATGCAGCTTTAATATCCCATATCTCCTATCTAAACATGAACATGATTTTGATAATGACTGTTCGTTTTTTGGTGGGTTTTTTTATAAGTTTTTTTATTCTGCCCATAACGTATAAGCTCCCGTGCGGGTGCTTGTTTTCAATGCTGGACAGCTGTGATACTGGTTTGGTCTGGTCCCGCACTCAGGAGTGTTTACCGCTCTTTCTCAGGCCAACCTTTTGCGGTTTTGGGTGTTAGTAGTTTCTATATTAGTTTTTTTTAATTTTCAAAGTTTTTTCCTAACCTGTATATGATAACTTAGCCTACTATGTACATCTACCCAGATGACATACAGGCCTGTGGGAGAGGATCCCATCCCATTGTGGTTTGTTACAGCATCATTTCACCCATGCCCTGGCCTTAGATAGTATACCAGTGTGCCAAAACACCCCTGGACCCTTCAGGACTGCGACTAGGTGGGATGGTTGTGTTGTATGGTTAGCCATTTTGTATTTCAGGGTGAATTGGACGCATGACCCGGCTTCCTTGATTGACAAGCAAAAAGAACAAAATTGTCTGGTTGCATTTATGAGGTGAACAAGTGAAAACATTGCGCAGCGATTGGCAATTCACCATCTGCTGACATGAGTCCTAAAAGAGCAGGTCTGACAGGCTCATCGATAGTTTTTTTCCTCTCTGATTGCAAAATGAACCTGAGCTATGGTAAATACGGTGTTTCCTGCAATTCAAAAACCATATTAAGCATCAGACAAGTCGATAGAATACTGTCCTGTTGGGGGGGGGTGAAAATGGGAAAAGAAATTGCTCCTTCCTTCCATTCCGGGCTAGTGTGCTAACAATTACGCCACCTAGGCTCCTTGATGGTATCACCTCACCTGTCTATGTGGCTCCTTGACTGAGAGGTCAGTGCAGACCACTACAATTCTAACTACTTCATCTTCTTAAATAAAATTGCATTAACCAATTAAACTGGGGGGAGGGGGTCGTTAAATAAACAAACAAACATAAGCAATTAAACACAAGACTAAACAAAAATCAAAACCATTGATTAGATTTGATTAATCTATCACAGTGTAGAATTCGAAGATGAAGGGTTCAAATCTGGCCAAATCATGTCAAGGACTTATAAATGGATACCTGTCACTGACATATCCTGACACTGGGATTATTAGGATAGGGCAAGGAGGAGTGAAATGAGGAAGACCAATTGTCCATGATTGAAATTTCCCCTGCTTAATCATTAAATGTATTAAAAATATATATATTTAAATTCTGCATATCCAACTTAGGAACTAATGCATTTAGTAAATATGTATTTCCGCTTAAAGTCTCTTTCCAGCATTTCCGTGTGCACACCAAATTGGTATCGACTAACCATTAGCTTTGTAAGTCATTGATTTGACTCGGCTGGGATCCGAACTCCCGACAGGGGAAGCCTGTGCTCTACCGATTTGACGACCGCGTCCGATGACAAAAGAAATATGTGCTTCTGGAGGCATTGTTAATGCTGCATCCATGTGGGGTGTGCACGCGCACCTATTACATCGAATGCCACTCATTCGCGTCTAATTAGCATCACCGGAGCATGGGTGCCATCTACAGTAGGACTCCGCATCCAGACCAATGTAATGGGATCCGCTGGCACCATGGCACGATATCCCACTCAGTCAAATTATCGCCATACTGAGATAACCATTCATTGTCCTATCCTATTAATGCCAAGTGCCAAGCTAGGGAGCGACAAGCATAATTTTTGTTGTAAGTTATTGGTTTGACTCAAGCTGGATTTGAACTCCCGACCCTTTGCATTGGATGCCTGCGCACTACCCATTGGGCCACCGCGTCCGGTTCATATACAGATGAATATATACACAGAGTATCAGTAGTGGCAGACAGGATGGACCACTTCCTGTCTAGCAGGTCATGAAAGTGGTACTGCAGAAGTCTATGGTGTCAGAGTTTTGGTGTGCTTGCGAAAACTAATTTTGCATGTTTGCACTTCAAATATCTCAAAAGTTTACCATTTAAAAGAAAAGTGACCTGAAGCTAAAGTAAGGTAATAATGATCAATCTAATATATTTATCTTGGAAAAATGACAGAAAGTCAAAACCATCGGACTATGCAACTTTAAGAGAGACAAAAAAGAACTGTTAAAGACTGAAACTCAAAACCAACTCGAAGAGACAAAAAAAGAATTGTTAAATACTGAACTTCAAAACCATCGGACTATGCAACTTTAAGAGACAAAAGGGGAATTGTTAAAGACTGGAACTCAAAGTGAGCGGACTGTGCAGCTTTAATTCAGACCTGTCTCGTCTGTAGTGTAAAGTGTCCATAGTGAGATGGCAGCTTGTCCAGAGAGCGCATTTGTAAGAGAAACATCGGAGCACCTGCACGAGAAGGCTTTCAACATTCACCCGATATAAACATGACAAAGCATATCTTCACTGGGCCAGTAACCTGGTAACCACTTCACTGGGAGGATTATAGACCTATTTCGATATTTGTAAACATTGTGTATGCGCGCGCAGCTTGGCTGCAGAACGAATGCACACTGCCACTGAGTTTGTCAGTACGTGCAGTGCAAAATGCCAGTTTTATTAAAGATTAATAGAAATCCAGAAGCCTAACCATATCAGTTTAATATAATCCTTTTGCTAAACATGTTTTCTATCTATATTCCAATCAGTTTGCTTCTAGGTGGTGTGGTTTTAGAGATATTTCACTTGTTCTGTATTTTCTGTATGAAAATTACTCACGACCATTGACAATGCCTTGAGTTTGAGTATAGGTACACGGCTGAGCGGCGGCGGCGATGGCGATTTGTTTTGTTTATATTCGACAGTATGGATATCGCCGCCGATCAATATCGCTTGGATTTTAGGGTTAATTTGATAAAATTTCACTTATTGAGTATGTAATTCTGTTAAATATGATAGCATTGAATATATTTGGCTCTAATATCTCCGCCGATTCGGTGACGGCGGCGGCGGCGATTTGTTTTCTTTATATTCGACAGTATGGATATGAGTTTGCCGGTACGCGCAGTGCAAAAACGTCGATTTTATTCAAAATTAATAGAAATCCAGAATCCTAACCGTATCAATTTAATATAATCTTTTTGGTAAACAAGTTTTCTATGTGTATTTCAATCAGTTTGTTTCTAGGTGGTGTGGTTTTAGAGATATTTAACCTTTTCTGTATGAAGATTCATTAGATTGCTCACGGCCATTGACAATGCATTGAGTTTGCCGGTACGCGCACTGTAACACGTCAATTTTATTCAAAATTAATAGAAATGCAGAGCCCTAACTTAATAAATTTAATATAATCTCTTCTTTGAATATGTTTTCTATCTGTCTTCCAGTTCAGTTTGTGGCTAGGTGGTTTGCTTTAAGAGATATTTCACCTTTTCTCTATGAAGATTCCTCCTAGCCATTGAGTTTGTAGTGTGACCGGATGTTGTCCTGCAGCCAAGCAGCGCACGCACTGACCTAAATACATGTGCTGACGTCATATGAAATTGGTCAATTACCTGAGGGGTAGGGTGGGTGGAGGGGGAGAAAGGAAATGAAAGGAAAAGAAAGGAAAAGAAAGGAAAAGAAACGAAAAGAAACGAAAAGAAAGGAAAAGAAAGGGAAATAAAGGAAAAGAAATGAAAAGAAACAAAAAGAAACAAAAAGAAAGGAAAAGACACGAAAAGACAGGAAAAGAAAGAAAGATCAAGGGAAAAAAAGAAAGATAAAGGAAAAGAAAGGAAAAGAAAGGGAAAAAAGGAAAAGAAAGGAAAAGAAGAGAAAGGAAAGGAAAAGAAAGGAAAAGAAAGAAAGATAAAGGTAAAGAAAAGAAAGGAAAAGAAAGGGGGGAAAAGGAAAAGAAAGACAGATAAATGAAGAGAAAAGAAGTGATGGGAAGAGAAAGGAATAGAAGGGAAAAGAAGGGAAAGGAAAAGAAAGGGAAAAGGGAAAAGAAAGGAAAAGAGAGGAAGAGAAAGGAAAAGAAAGAAACAAAAAGAAACGAAAGGAAGAGAAAGGAAAAGAAATGAAAGGAAAGGAAAAGAAGGGAAAAGAAAGGAAATCAAAGGATAAAAGGAAAAGAAGGAAAACGAAAGGAAAAGAAAGGAAAAGAAAGGAAAACCTCCGGCATGAAAATGTATCCAGTACTTACTAACTTACGGTCTCACCTCCACGCACTACTCCATTATTAAGCCGCTTAGAATAATGATAATCAGTTTTCCCAGCACCCTCTAAATAAAATCTAAATAAAATCAAAATAAATAAAAAATGGCGCGCATTACTTCGTCACGTGACAATGAGCAGTGACGGCCAGCTGTTGAACTGTTTTCATACTCATAGCATCACCACGCACGTGACGTCACAGCCAGAATTCCCATCAGGCCACAGTACTGTTACCTGCTACTTCCGCTTGACGTCACGGGCGGTGGGCTTGGTGTGTTTAGGGGGGGGGGGGGAGTGGGAGTGGGCGGGGGCCGGTGCGGGCTGAAAGGGGGGGGGGGGGGAGTGTGCGGTGCGGGTAGACGGGGGAAGGGGAGGTGTAGGCTTTGGGAGGGGACAGGGGGTGGGGCTGGCTGCCGGGTTGGAGGTGGAGGCGAGGGCGGAGCGGGGTGGGGCGGGCTGCCGGGGAAGAGGGGCGGTGGAGGGTCGGGGTGGGGCGGGCTTCCGGTGGAGAGGGGCAGGGTGGGCTGCTGGGGTAGGAGCGGGGCGGGGCGGGCTGTCGATGAAGGGGGACGTGGATTAATTGTGAATTCGTTGACACACACACACACCCCACCCTCACACACATACACACACCTCCTCCTCTGCCCAACGCCCCCAGAGAGCTGGGCGGTGATTGGTGCGCGTGTCAGGGCATAGCTGAGCCAATACTACGTCATTCTAACGTCGTCATGAGTGCACTAATCTGGTCAGCGACGTCCAGCGGGTACAGAGAGAACTAGAGAAAGTGTCGCCGCCTGGTGGCGAATAGCGTCAAGCCTAAAGCTAAGACTCCATATACTTGGTATGTCGTATGCGGCATGCAAATGCAAATGCAAATACGGCATGAGGCATAGACACCCATGCCATTATCGGGATTTGTTGCTCCAAATTTGTGAAGAAAAGTCAAAGTTCCTATTGGTTATATGGCAAATGCAGCAGCATTTGATTTCATACTGATCAGTCCATGGAACGATCCACTTTCCGCATTTGCATTTGCATTTGCATTCGTATTCGCATCCGGACATATGGAATGACCACTGTGTATTTATATGCTTTGCCATTGTGTGTGCTATTTGCATTTGCATTCGCCTACCGCATACAGTATAACCCCATTAAACCAAACTTGAAGCGACCCTAGAAATGTGTTTCGATTAACCGATCATTGGTTTAACCAAACTGTGGCTTCGACCTTGACTTGGCTTGGCAAAAACACAGGTGCATTATGAGTGTGATATACAATGTATGTGGACACTTTGATTATTGCTTTTTAACCCAGATGTTTTTCGGCGGCCCTGCAAAATACTACCATTTATCATATAAAAATGTTGGTGGGGGTCTCAGATGACCACATGAAAGTTTGGTTTAACCATACTGGAAGTGGCCTGGGGTCCGAAAGTTTGTTTGGATTAACCGATAATTTGGATTAACCGACTTTGGTTTAACCAACTGTTTTATATGATAAATGGTAGTATTTTGCCAGGCCGCCAAAAAAAGTTTGGATTAACCGATCATTTGGTTTAACCGAGCTTGGTTTAACGGGGTTATACTGTACCACATATATGGAATCTTAGCTTTACTGTCAGGTTGGCACCTCATTAAATTACATTATGTTTGGATATATCTTCTAAGCACAGTGGTGCTGTCTTGTATTCCGATGTGATTATGTGCATAAGGGATTTGTAATTATGTTTGAATTTCCTCTGCGCAGAATAGCACTTTCTCCTGGATGGAACCGGACGCGACGCTGAATCGTCAGAGCGAGCGCTGACTTCCCGTGAGGGAGTTTGAATCCCAGCCAAGTGAAAACAATTGACAATATTCACAACGCATGTAATATCTGACGGCGACAACAAACACTACGGTTGTGGGACCATTGCCACAGCGCATACAAAAGCGATGGAAATTACTAACTTTCAAATGCCCGTATGTCAGTCAAATCTTGGGATATTTTGACAATTCCAGAAGTATATTGCTTTTGGGTCATTGCAGGTTCCGGGAAAAATATAATTTTCATGTTTGGACCCTTTTGAAAATTTTAGGAGGGTACCAAACTAGTCAGTCACTATTAATGCACAATATTCACAATGCATGTGACATCTGATGGCGATGACGAACACTATGGTTGCGGGACCGTGACCATCGCGCATGCGTGGTAATATCGTCTATTGCTTATAAAAATGTAGGCCTATTGCTATCTAGCATGGTGATCGGCATTAATAGGATAGGATAAAGGACTGGGTAGTGCAGTATCCAGATAATGTGACTGAGTGGGATATTGAGTGCTGGTCCTGGTGGCCTGGTCTCACAGTGAGGCAGCACTATAAAGTCACCATTAGTGTGCACTGTCACAGGTCGGTACTCGTCCTAATAGGATGTTGGAGGTTGCTAGGACGTAAAACAACAAACAAACAATCTGGCTGGAAGTACCCAATTGTGTAGGGGAATACATACTTATATCTCTAAGTACAGCGATGCTTTCTTCCATGCTGTAAATGGTACATTTGATTGTTTGTTAAATTGTAGGTATTAATCTGATTAATATGCTTAATATGATTAACATTTATAAATTTGCTTAATATTATTTAATACTCGTAAGGCCCATTTAGATTGTTGACGGCGACCTATTTTCCAGGCTCCGTGGAGAAATCACTGTATTGTCAGTCGGTGTCAGTCAGTGAAGAAACACCCCGAATGCAGCATTGTGAGTGGAGAAGCTCTCATCCGGCTGAAATGAAAGTAATGTGTGATAGAATGAAGACCATATTCTAACTTAATGAAATAAAAACAACAAAGTGAGGTAGGTGGTGGCGGCTTTCCACTTGGCCTACTCAGCTGTCTGAGACAAGTTCCCACGGTGGCCGCTTGGTGATGTCTGTGTGAGACTTGTACCTAAAGCCTACTTAGAAAATGGCACTTCTGATTGGCTGAATTGCCGATGTGTGGAAGCGCTGACCTTAAAAGTTCAACATAGTTGAACTCTGGTCAACACTTGCGGCGTGTTGCGGCGTTCAACGTCATCAAGCGTTGACGTAAAGTCTAAATGGGAGCATTGGCTTGCGCCATGTTGCGCCGTCTAACGCCGTCTAGCACCGTCACACACCGTCAAAAGTATAAACGGGCCTTTAAGCATAAATTTTGTAAGTCATGGCTTAGATTTGGCCAAGAACCTCTCGCATGGAAAGACAGTAAGCTCTCTAACCGATTCAGCCACCCAGTCCGGCTACTTACTACCTGGGTGGTCAGTGCAGACTATTTATGTATCAGGAAGTATTTGGATTGGATGATAACTGTTCACTCTCTGTGACGTCATGCATGGAAAGAATCTTAAAAACCAAAGAGAGTGTAGGATAGAAGAAAGGGACATTCAATTTACAATTATTCTAAGGATATTTCAGCCTACTTTTCTCAATACCTTCATAGTATATCCACATTGCAATAGAATATATATGTTTTTAATCATTTTCAATAATAATTGACTTCATGAATAGTATCATTATACTCTGAATATTTCATAACTTTAATTTACAATAAAATGCATAGCTTGACCTTAGAAAACCCTAACCTGGGAGTGGAGTCCAATGTAACGATTAGTTTCAACATGTAGGAACTTTAATACTTATTTATATTCAATTCTGATACTTATGAAAAGATATCTTCAAAGTTGTCCTTGTCACCTGAGCCCACCTTAAGAAATGTACCACTGCATATTATAATAGACTTTGAATGTACCATATATATATATATATATATGTATATATATGGTGTTCTGCACGGGCCTCTTTCAGGCGGGGATCCGCATAGACAGATAGGTGTGGGCAGGGTTTTGTTGTGGTTTTTTTGTGGGTTTTTTTCTTTAAGATGTATATTGCCTATCATGGATAAGTCTGAATAGACTTGTTTTCACCATTAGACAGTTTGTCGATAGAAAGCCCAAGCCTACATTTTTACCAAGCCAAGGGATTTGTAACCTCCCACACCACATAGACATGGTATGAGAGCAACTGGCCTTTAATGACACTGTAAGTTATACACAGTGGTGGAAATCCAAATTGGCAGAGATGGGGGCATGGGGAATGGCACCACCAACCTTCAGATTAGGCGTCTGACCTAGCAAAAAGTCAGACATGCTAACCACTCCACCACAGAGAACACCACAGGAGCCTAGGTGGTGTAATGGTTAGCACACTGGCCCAGAATGCAAGATCTAGATGTGGATTCGATTCCCGCTCTAGGTGCAATATTTTCCATTTTCATCACCCCCACAACATATATATGGGTCGTTCTTTGAAACTGGGCACAGTGTGGGGCACCCACTTCAAATGGTTATTATAAAATTAATATGTGTCAAATATCATTGGTTTCATTATACATCACATCTATATAGATATTAGAAATAACAAAGATAATATACAATTAAAAACATTTTGATTGTGTGGTTTATTGAGTGCAAATTGCTGTCAGGACTAAAGGTTGGGGCCTCAATTTGTGACATGGCCTGCACCAAAACATTGATTTTGTCATAAACACTTAATGAACTAAGTAAAAATGTTGAAGTCGCCAAAAATAAATCTCTATTAAGACATACTTTATTGTGTTAAACTTTTTTAGCTTACCAAAATGTGTAACTTGAGAATTTAAGGCAATTTGTGAATTGATCAGCATCATAATGCTTTGTTTCCGGAACTACATATCTTGCATCATCCTCATAAGCAAAGGCTCTGACCATGTGTAGGGGACTATTTTTAGCCTGTGGGCTGCTCGTGTGTACTGCGTGCATCTGAGCAGATCAGCGAAAACTAAAACCACCATTTTTGCAAAGTTATTGGACTTTAACTGTTTGTTATGAGTATGGTTTCCAAATTCAAGTGTTACGATGCATTTATTAAAATGCAAGTCTACTTCTAATGTAACCAATATAATGAACTATTTTGTGTGTAGTGATATATGTGAGTCGGCGGAAGAACATGTATACACGTGTTGCTCTTGTCAGTGCTTTCACTTGTGTAGAAGACCAGTACTTTGAAACCGTTTCCACCAACAAATCTCCATTACGCAAGTGATCTTGAAGTGAATCAAAACATCCTGCCTGCACTTGAAGGTAAGATATTGTTATATATTAATGTTATTAAGCAGTTGTTTAAAGTATGTGACTGTTTTTCATGTGTTTTCCGTAGGGTTTCTCGTTCACATTCTGTTTTAGAGTGCAGTCGGCGTCTAGTATGGGTAGTTTGAGTGTTTGATCATTGTAAAACGTGCACAAATTTACGATGGTGATGTGATTTTGATGAAGCAGTTTAAATGTGACAAAATCATTGAAATTATAACTTACCTTGATTTATTTTTAGTTATTGACTTTTACGTACATGTATTGAATGTGGCTATAGAACTTATTATGTAGGCTGAGTGTTTGATCATTGTAAAAATGTGCACGAAAAATTGTTATCTTGTTATCTTGTTATAATGGTGATGAAGCAGTTTAAATGTGACAGAAATTGTAATGCAATTCATGTTTGATTCAACTCGTTCTTATTTTTGTTCACTGCTTACATTTTGGGGATGCAGTTATGTCAGATGTCAAAGTTATTATGTAGGAATCCATATGTTCATAGTGTTTTTTTAATGGCGATATAAATGTAAAAATTAGTCAGGTTCAGAATTTGTAATGCAAATTATCATGTTTGTTTGAAGTCATTCTTAGTTTTGTTCACCGCTTAGATTTTGGGGAGGCATTTGTGTCAGAGAATCAGTTTTTCCATTTGCATCATCACCCAGAAATAAAATTAAACCTTTTGTTCTGTTTATGTATTTTCTGTCAATCTTTTTAGATGTCGTCACCTAGAAATAAAATTACAACATTTGTTCTAATGTTTCTGTATTTTCTTTCAATCTTTTTAGATGTCCAACCAACAGAGCAGTAGGATTGCTGAAAAGCATCAGCTTCCAGAAGCAGCTGATCCATCATCTCTTCAACCAATAGAAAAAAAGGAAAGAAAGACAGCTGCTCAAGCTACCAGAGACTGGAAGGATCAGATGCAGCAGAACAACCCTGAGGAATATGTGAAGTACAAGGTGAAATGGAGAGAGGCATGCAAGGCCTATTGTGACAACTCTTCTGAACAGATGAAGGCACGACAGAGAGAGCAGGCGAGGCTGAGGATGAGAGCAATGCGAGCCAGGAAAAAAGAGCAAGCAGAAAAACCTAGACTGACAAGGATTAGCCAAGAAAAGCAGAGGAGTAAATGGCATGAGGAGAAAAAAAAAACAGAAAGAAAACATGACCTCACAAAAGCGACGGAGGATAAATGAGAGAAGAAGGAATCAGTATCGTAAGAAGATAGTTGTTTCTCAGGTAGAAACCAAAGCATCATCAGTTGTCCACAAGGAGCAACCACTGAGAACACCTTCGGCAAGAAGAAAGGCCCTGTCACGGGCACAAGCAGCTCTCCCGTCAAGCCCGAGGAAGTTTGTAAGCATGGTCACAGACCTAGTAACTAAAGCCTCTCCAAGGAAAAGGATCCTCTTCCGTCATCTCAGGACAGGAAACAGAGCTGAACAAGAGAGAATGTTGGGCCAAGAAGTCATCAGAAAACTGAAAGGACTGCAGAGGAAACGGTCAGCTGCTGAATGCCACATACGCCGTGTTCTTCTGTCAATCTGCCGAAGAAATGCCTCAGTAAAAGCATGTTCGTCTAACCTCAGTGTCAGCAGAAGGACGGCAGTAAAAATCAATTCTGGCACAACTTTCTCCAGAAAAGTAAAAAAAGAAAGAAAAATGGCATCCAAAGCAATAGCTTTCCTTGAGATGGCATCAACACCACTGCCACACAAAAAGCTGGTTTCAAAGAAAACTGGGAAAGCCGCAGCAGTGCTGACAAAGCCTTTGCAAGACTTGCACAAGGAGTTTGTTGAGGAAGTTGATGAGGCTGTCAGCTTCAGTCACTTTGCCAAATGTCGGCTGGCACATATTCACCCGATGAGGAAAAACCAGCTGCGACAGTGCCTGTGCGAATATTGCACAAACGTTGAACTAAAACTGCGGTCAATCAATGGGATTGCAACCAGGATAAACAATAACTGTTGTATCCACCACATTTACCATTCTGTCGATCTAATAACCTGTGGCAGGCAAGAGGGGGAATGGAAAAAAGACTGTGTCTACCAAAATTGCAACACCTGCAGTGCTGACAATATGGCTCGTCACCTGCATCCACTTCTGCAGCAAGGCTCCTCATCTTGGTCTAAGTGGGAGACCCAGGTCACCATGCTCAATGGGAAAAGGGTTTGCCGCAAAATGCTGAACCGGAAAGAAGGGACTGTGGCACAGCTGGTGGATGAACTGAAGGAAGAGGTCATCTTTCTCGCCCAACACCTCTTCCGAGCTGATTGGCAACATCAGCAGTTTGAAGTAATGCGGAAACAGGTTCCCTTTCCCCGCAACACTGTTGGAATGGTATTGGACTTTGCGGAGAACTTTACCTGCTCGCATCAGGATGAAATCCAGGCTGCCCACTGGTAACAGTTCACCCCATAGTTACATACTATGCCTGCTCCTCTTGTGGGGAGACTGTATCTGAATCTCTTGTCTTTGTAAGTGATGATAAACAACATGACTTTGATGCAGTCTTCAGCTTCACAAAAGTGGCCATCGACCATCTCCGCCAAACAAGAGGTATCCAGCTGGAACATATTATCCAGTGGACAGTCAATGCAGTCAAGACAGGCTCCTCTACCATTGCTTCTGCAAAGGACTTATTTGACTACTGCTTTGAGAGCAAACTAAATAAGCAGCCTCATGCAGGAGAATGCAAGCACTTCCTGTGGTCCTTCTTTTGGGTGCCAAGAGATGACATTGCAAGGAAGTGAAACAGAGCTACCCAAACACTGAAAGGAACACGCTCACTCCACTCTGTTAGATGTGTTAAGCCACATGTGCTCTTAACCCATGAACTATCCTGCTTCTGTAGCCAGTGCCAAGCAGGTGTCGGAGCCTGTGAGACCGTGCATGTGACAGGGGAGTGGAAAAGAGAAATTCTATGCCCCAATGCTGATCCTTAGACTGCCACCCCTCTGTATGTCACTTCCCCATAGAATGTTTTTTTGACATTTCGATTGTCTGTTTCAGTGTTTTGGATTCCATGTTACCATGGTGATAAACAATCTAAAGCTTAGATTAAGTCACAGTCTTCTAATAATTTGTTTCCTTTTTGTTGTCTAACCTGTATTCTGGGTAGTTAGTATTCATTTTTACACTAAAATAGTATATTCATTCAAATGTCAACACGAATATATAAATGACAAAATTGTCCAGATGAATTGTAATTTTCCGCTGCTAACAAACTCCCAAATAATCCAAAGCTATCCACTTTTTTCTCTGGATTTCTATCAGAATGTACTACTAGATGACAAAGAATAAAGGTCGAAAAGTGAAAAAATGCACTTAGGAGTGATAAAATATAAATGTTTCTTGGGTTATTTGGGTTCCATGTTACGCAAGTGATGATATCATTTCCAATAATTAACACCCCCTCTCACACCCTAGGAATGAAAATAATTATCTTTTTGTTCAGGGTAAGGGAACAGACATGTATTCAGCTCTATTATTACAAAAAGAAATGAAAGGTTTTCAGATTTTAATTTTGGATGACCCATGTCACACTTTGGTGCCCAGTTTCAGAGAATGACCCATATACATACACAGTATGCTACCATGTGTGTTCAAGGCTAAGTGGAGGGTCAGTGAAGGAATGACTGAAATAGAAGTTTGACCTTGAGCTTAAAGGAGCAATAACATGCCCAACACAGTCTTTACTTATTCACAGTTATCATTATCGATTCCTAATTTATGTATCTAGAAGGAACCTTTTCTCCAGGAATGATCTTTAACCCCTTCAAGATTGAGCGTCACATTCGTCAAGTTGTGGCTCATCATCATCATCATGCTGTCAGTTGCAATGCGACAAAGACTGCTTTCATTACTTAACTGCCACTCTCCATTTAGCTCTCTGCTGTGGAGTGATGTCCATGAGTCAGTCTTAATGTCTCTCAGCTTCAGGTTTCTCTTGATAGTATCCTTGAACCGGAGAAGAGGCTGTCCTCTCTTTCTGTGACCAGAAGACAATTGAGAATAGAGGATCTTCTTTGGTAGCATGTCTGTTGACATCCTCATCATGTGTCCAGTCCACTGGAGGTTCTTTCTGATCAAAAGATCTTCCATAGAGGGCAGCCCTGTCCGATCGAGTATTTCCTTGTTTGTCACTTTGTCCTTCCAGGTTATCCTCAAGATCAAATGCAGATGTCGCATCATGAAGGCTTGCAGCTTTTTCACCTTTCGTCTGAACACTGTCCAGGCCTCAGCTCCATAGAGTAGGGTGGATAGCACAATTACGCAGGAGATCTTGCCTTTCACCTGTGTGGACACATGGTGATTGTGCCAGAATCTATGGGATAGTCAGCCAAACGATGCGCTAGCCCTAGCCATCCTGCTCTGTATCTCAGCATCAATGCATCCTTACTTGATATAGTGCTTCCGAGATAGGTGAATTCTTGAACAGAGTTCAGCTTGTCTCCATGCATTTCATAAAAGCTGCTTGCAATGTGTTGAAGTGCTGCTGGCTTTTGCAAGTTTCTAGCAGCACACTCTCAGGGAGCAAATAGTGGTCTCACACTGGCAAGAACACGTCAAGACAGGCGCAAACTATTTGTCCCTGCAATGGCTCGTTGGGAGATGTTGGGAGTTCCATTCATCACTGCACTTAATGCTGCCATGATAACAGGGTTTTCTGTTAAGGTTTTCTCTCTTAGCCTTTGGTTCTATCAAGAACCTGTACCGCAAGGCAATGGTTTACAACTTTGCAAGGCAGGGGCGTCAAACTCCCTGAGGTATTTTAGCAGATAGGTATCAGAGGTACTGCTATACCCGCATTAAGGTCAGTAAACACTAATGACCCTTCTGACTGTTAGAATGATGTAGACAAGGGAATACTTAACCAATTGGATATCCTTTCTCTAGCAGGTAGAAATGAATCATGAATCACTACTAATACAGGGTTGCCAACCATTACGGTTTCGCCATAAGGTGTACAATATTTTATGTCCCCATCATCACCTTACGCCGATCTTCCAGTTTTTCATTTTCCAATGTTGGCAACCCTGCAAAACTATTAATATAGTAATATTATATCAATCTCATGTCCAAAATGCACCACAGAACTACTAAGATTTTAGCATTTTTCTGGAGGAGTACCCCCAGACCCACCACTATAACATCCATTAAGATTTTCCCGTTTTTAATGTTCCAATGTTGGCAACCCTGCTAATAGAGATGCATTGCAATATGGCTCTCCAAGGAGTGTATCAAAAGGCCTATGCTACATTAAGCACTTTGTCACATAATGGGATACTTGAGCTCCAGCACAGTAAGTAGGAATTGATCTGTCCAGGACCATTACACCAATGGACCCATGACTATCCATACTAGTAGATCTTTAAATATATGTTGATGCGTACTAATGCATAGCATTATGTTTGTGGTGAGGGAGGAACCGCCGACGCAGCTGTTCTACTCTCCTCTCTCCGGACTCCCGCTTCAGGCTTCAACTACTCGAGGCATCACCTATCGCCTCCCACCAGAACTTGGCACCGTGCTGCTGCCATTTCGCTCACTACTAGTCCAGCGACCGAAACATCAGTCAACTGTCAAACTGAGAGAGTTGATTATCAGTTAATATAAGATTCACTTATGATTAAAGTTCTCTACTCTGATAAATTTGAATTATGGTCATTGTTTTTAGATAACTATTCGATGTTGATCAATATCATCTATTTTACTAGTGGTTTGCAGTAACTTATATTTTAAAGCATTAGCTTTTGATATATTTGAAGACAAACCATGCACAATTAAATTTAATATGGGCATCGAAACGACAGCATAGCGCGACCTTACCATAAAAAGGTTCTATCTGACAAAATGGTGCTTTCGAGATAATGAGGACTGAAGCTGTGTAACTGCATGATAGCAAAGCAGATAGAACAATATTATTTTAATATATCTCAGTGAAAAATACCAATATATCTCAGTGAAACAGTTGTGTAACTGCATGACAGCCTTTTGTTTCACATCCATAACACCAATTCAGTCACTTTGTCAGATAGAACCTTTTTATATTAATGTCACATATTAGGTTTCAGCACTATTAGGTTCTATTAAATTGAATTAGTTTTAGCTTCTATTTGGCAAAGGAATTATATTTATTGTGTTGTATCTAAATCCCCTGTCACACTCCAGCTTATGACCACTTGCGACCACTTTGTGACCACTCTGAACCAAAGAACCCATAGTCACCAGCGACCTCCTTGTGACCAAAGCAATAGTCACTGACCTTCTTGCGACCATGTTGGTCACAAGGATTTTATTAGTGCAGTAGCTGCAACTTGCTTGCCACCAGAATGGTTGTAAGGAGGTCGGCGACCACTGAGGACCATGTTGCGACCACCTTGCGACCACTTGCAACCATAATGTGACCATTTTGTGACCACTTACAACCTTTTTGTGAGCAAGCATTTTGTTGTGGTCGCAAAGTGGTTGCAAGCGGTCGCAACGCCGTAGTGTTTGTCTGTTGGAGTTTTACATCCTGGCAACATCTAAGGTCATATCAGGATAGGGAGCAGGAGTGTGCCTGTGGGATTAGTTGGACATAGTCAGGAGGCAGAATCCAGAAAGTGCCTTAATAAGACTAAGAGTGACCCTAAACATCTTTTTTAGAAGCTGGAAACTAGCAAATATTATTTCTGCAGTTCCCAAGGAGTTTCAGTAGGCCTGCCTCCAGGCTTGCATGTTCCAACTTTGGTGGCCATCTTGGATTTCAAAATGGCCATCTCAGAAATTTACTCTTTTTTTTTTCTTGAAGATTTATACTGCCTATCATGGATAAGTCAGAATATACTTGTTTTCACCATTAGACAGTTTGTCGAGAGAAAGCCCGAGCCTACACTTTTAACCTCCCACACCACATAGACATGGTATGAGAGCAACTGGCCTTTGTTGACGCTGTAAGTATACATAGCGGTGGAAATCCAAATTAGCAGAGGTGGGGGCATGGGGAATCGAACCACTGACCCTCAGATTAGGAGTCCGACCTAGAAAGAAATCAGACACTCTAACCACTCTGCCACAGAGAACACCACTTTCCTCAATATCTCCTCTTCCAATCATCCGATGGGAACGATTTTGGTGTCTACCCCCACATTTAGGATTGCTAGAGTTCCAAATTTGATATTTTTTAAGAGTTTGGGGTAATGTATCCTGTTGAATTCCAAGATGGCCAACATAATTAAAAACATTGTCAATGAAACTAGCTGATGGAAGAATAACACACCAGTGTCTTTTATTTTGCTGCAGTTACCCGGTGTATCAGTTTTAAGTTATCATCTATTATATTTACTGAGGCATAGACACACTCAAGTGTAGGATACAAAATATTTGTAACTGTTTCTGTTTCGAAAATTTTACACTTTGATATGACTATGCGGCTTGAAGGCTGACACTTCAGGGAATCACGAGTCAACCTGCCCCGTTGACGCTTTTAGGAGATACAATAAAACCTCTCTAAACCGACAGTCCATGGGTCCGGCTTTAAGTGGTCGATCTAGGGAAGTGCCCGGTTTAGAGAGTTAGAATATTCTTACAATGGTATTGTTGGGACCAAATGAAGCGATCGATATAGGGGAGTGGTCGAGCTTTTTAGGTGGTCGGTTAGAGAGGTTTTACTGTACTTATAAGTGTATACAGGTACTCACTACGCGTGGTCACGTACAACAACATATATTTGACAGGTGGTTTAAAAAAAAAAAAAAAAATTATTGAGGCTTTATTTATACTGTCCATAGCATATAAGCCTGGGTATGCGGGCTTGTTTTCAATGCTGGCCAGTTGTAGTTTTGGTGTTATCTTATCATACAGTAGCTGCTGATAAGGTATTTGATTGCCTGCATTTCAGTAGCAGATAGATAGTTGGGTGTTATGGTTAGTAGCCTATGTTAGTTTTTTTGGATTTTCTTGGCATACATGTGTTTTATTTGTTCTACTCTTACTACTAGACTAGCCTACTCCTATTTACATATCATAGGCTTGTACGTAGCTGTTTGGTGTGTTATCTGGCTACTTTTGGCATGGTTACCTTCCATTGGGTGTCCCGCTGGTGGGCCGGGACATATCACATGCCCCTTTGCTGTGCAGCTTAGTGGGGGTTTCCTAGCCTTATTTTGCACAGATATTTTTTGTATGTTTTTAGGTCAGGAATTTGTCGTTCCTTTACCGTTTGGGTGTTCAAATGTATCAAATCAAAACTGTGGATGTCCAGACGTTATGAGAGTCGTGCATATTTCCTGGACCTGTTAAGTCGACATTGGCTTCAAACTCTTGTCTTCTCATGGGTGAGGATTTGCTGTTTGTTGGAGTTTTACACCCTGGCAACATCTAAGGTCATATCAGGACATGTACCGCCTTGTGACAGTGCACTTGTTTGTGTTACATGTTTGCATTCTGGCAACATCTAAGGTCATAACAGGAGGGGTACTGACTTGTGACAGTGCATGCTAATGGCAACTTTTATAGTGCTGCCCAGTTAGGAGACCAGGCCGCCAGCACCATGACCCCATATCCTACACAGTCACATTATGTCGATACTGTGATAACCAGTCCTTGCCCTATCCTAGTAATGCCAAGCCCCAGGCTATGTAGTGAAAAGTATCAATTTTGTAAGTCATTGAGTTGTCCCAACCTGGAATCGAACTCCCGACCTTCCGCATGGGAATCCTGCGCTCTACCGATCGGTCATCGCGTCCGGTCCCACGGGACGTGATGATTGAGTGGGTAGGACACTTTATGATTAATATTTTCAAAAAGCTTCCAAAATTGATTATTCCTAAATGTCCTAGCAGTAGCACTCACCATTACCAGAATAGGACAAGGACTGGTTGGCTCAGAGTTAGGATAATGTGACTGGGTAGAATGGAACTTGAGGATGTGACTGGTGAAACGCAATAAAGCCACCATGAGCAAATCACAAAACATGTTCTCCAATAATAATAATCATAGGAAAGCATAAATAAATCTAATTAAAGCCCCTGTCACACGTCACCGGATTGAGCAACGGACAGAATTGTCTAGTCCGGTGGTGATAAGTATCAAAATGTATTAAAATGTGCCGAAATGTTGCGCTATCAGGTAAATGGCCGCTGGACGAACGGACATGAAACAGACAGGAAACGGACATGAAACAGACAGGAAACAGACATGAACGGATAGCCCATAGACGAAACGAAATCAAACCGGACAAGAAGCATAGACGTCAGTCTGGCGGCATCCATTCCTAGTTTTGTGCATGTTCAAAACTTGTATGGACACAAACTGGACATTGTTCGTTTTCTGTCCGTTTCCCCCAATCCGGTGAGGTCTGACTGGGACTTAAACCACATGTTGTTCACAGAGAAAACAACAGGTGTGATAGATGAATGTTCCAGACAGGCACAGTAATCACACTCCATGCCCACACCCACACCCACACCCACCTCCAGTTGTCATCCTTGTGTAGACTGTAAAACAAAAAGCCAGCTGCCTGTGGTTTATATCATATCATATAATCATGATTTGTTCATTTTCCTAGTTATTTCTCATTAACTACATACGTGATTTTTTAATTCTAAACAAAAGTGAGAAGAGACAAGATCATGGTAGTTCCCCAGTAGAAATGACTAATTCCACAGTACAAGCACCACAAATTAATCTCTATATTTAAAGTGCCTGTCACACTATGCCGGATTGAGCAATGGACGGAATTCTCTAGTCCAGTGGTGATAAGTATCAAAATGTATTAAAATGTGTCAAAGTGTTGCGACATCAGGTCTACGAACGGACATGAAACGGACATGAAATGGACATGAACCGGACATCAAACGGACATCAAACGGACATCAAACGGACATCAAACGGACATGAATGGGTAGCCAATGGATGAAACAAAATCAAACTGGACAAGAACCATATACATCAGTCCGGTGGCATCCATTCCTCGTTTTGTGCATGTTCAAAACTTGTATGGACACAAACCAGGCATTGTTCGTTTTCTGTCCATTTCCCCAAATCCGGTGAGGTGTGACAGGGCATGTAATGTAATTTATATTATTGCGCAAGTAGGAAGACACTACTGTAAGTTGGGTTGAGCGAACTTTGGCTGCACAATGCAATAAATTGGGTTGAGCAAATTCTGTCTGAACCTCAAAATGCCCCTCCGCTTACGGTGGAGGGGATGGTCGCACGTGACCTTCCCTCGAGTCGTATTTGCATAGTTTGTGCATATGAGCTGGTGCCCACGATGCTCAGGGCCTGGCTAGCACAAGCAGAAGTGAGTTCAACCTGATCAGTATGGTTGGATATGACGGTTACGTAGATCTCCCTGGGCTCGAATATACAGTAGTTATTATATAGTAGTTATTATATAATGTAAGACATGTATATATATGCTTAGAAGAATTATACGAGCATACTAAGCCAGAATATCCTTCCTTTCCCCCATCATTCACTCAGTTCATTGACTGATGGAGTCTGTCCTACTCCTACTCCTAGTCATCTAGTGCTCCAGTCTCCCCGACCTCAACTCCGATGGTGGCGCCACCACCCGCTTCACGCTGTAACTGCCATCACTGTACTGCAATATAATATACAGTAAAACCTCTCTAAATCGACCGATCTTGGGGCCGACTTTAAGTCGTCCATTTAGGGAGGTGGTGGGCTTAGGGAGTTAGAATATGGTTACAATGGTATTAGGGTATTTTGGGGACCCAAATAAATCGATCGATACAGGGGAGTGGTCGATCTATGGAGGTGGTCGGTTAGGGAGGTTTTACTGTATAACCCCACCGCCAAGCGTAGCAAACATGGATAGGCATACATGGGCAATAAAATGTGAACAAAGTAGCCTGAGCTGATATGAGTCAGCTTAGACTTCATCCTAAACAATATTAGCATAACAAATGATACGACCATTGGATATTACGGACATGCTATTCTATTCAGGAGAATATTTGTTTCGTCATAGAAACTGCAAAGTTAAAATAAAGTCATTGGGCGCATTCGACTGGGCCCTTTCTATCCGTAAAAATAGGCTCCGCCCACCTGCGCAGTGAACTTGGTTTTCGAGTTCAAACAGGACCAGCCGAATGGCTTGTATTCGGAAATAAAACATGGCTGCTCATGCATCGTACTGTGTTGTGTCAACTTTGTATTTGGAGAGTTCTTCAAGTGAGGAATCAGACGATGACATGCTGCTTTATGAAACTGTCGTGTCGCACGTAGCAAAGAGGTGTAAAAAGTAAAATGATTTTGATGAATTTTTCCTCTTCCCGTACTGTTTCGTTCAAATATTCAAATTAAATTTATTTTACAAAAATAAATGCTCCGCCTAGACATAGCATTGCTGCAGCCACATCACTGCGGTATTTTACCCTTCGCGGGCGAGTTTCCGGTGTTGTGACGTCATGCCGACATCGAGAATTGCCTTTCAGTTTACATGTATGCTTTTATTTTACTTTTACATCCGATGACGAGTTTATTGCCTATCAGTATCAGTTTACATGATTGGTCACCCACCAGAAGGACATGAAGCTAATAAGAAAACAAAAACATCACACACCTAGTCATATCAGCCATGTTGAAATACACCACGTGACCTTGTGGATGGAGCCAAAACACACATCCGAATAGTATGGATAGAAACCCACTTCCGGTCCCAGTCGAATAGGCATTTGTTCGGAAATATTTTGATATTCGGATAGAGAGGCCCAGTCGAATGCGCCCAATGATAAAGTCCTGTACCTTCCGTGACACCTCGCTCTATCTGCTCCCCCGGTAATGAACACTAAATAAACAGTGCACTGGAAGACCAGGGCCTCGGCGCTGACAAAATTATGTATATAGGGTATTCACGTGACGTCATCAACCGGATGCGCGGCCATTGTGGCGATATCAAACAGTAAACAACCCATAGAGTTTTCCGCTACGTGCAGTGCAAAACGTCTATTTCATTCAAAATTAATAGAAATCCAGAACCCTACCCATATACATTTTATAATCTATTCGTTGAATATGTTTTCTATACATGTACCAAACGATTTGTTTCTAGGTGGTGTGGTTTTAGAGATAGTTCACTTTTTCTGTATGAAGATTGCTCATGACCATTGCCAATGGCATTGGCAATGCATTGATTTTGCTGGTACGCGCAGTGCAAAACCTTAGTTTTATTCAAAATTAATAGAAATCCAGAACTCTAACCATATCAATCTAATATAATCTTTTTCGTAAACATGTTTTCTATATGTGTACCAAACGATTTGTTTCTAGGTGGTGTGTTTTTAGAGATATTTACCTTTTTCTGTTTGAAGATTGTTCACTGCCATTGTCATTGACAATGCATTGATAATGTTGGATTTGTTATTGTTGTTGTATCTCCACAATGGCCACACTTCCGTTTAGCGTGACGTCAGTGCATACCTTATATTCAGATGAATAAAATATTTACCAACCAAAAAAACAACAACAAAACTCGTATTGCGGGAGTCTGAATAAAAAACAAACAGTTCTCGCCATGAATCTGTCCTATGCTGCCGATACGGCGTAAAGGAACCCACAATCAATCCATCAATCAAAACCGTATTGTGGGGGTTACAAAAATGTCGTCTGGCCAGCCCTGTCTTAGCATACGCCACCTGGTGGTAAATGCGCGCAACCAACAGACTGCGGTGGTTCATCGGTGGTAATCAAAACCCGCGGTGCTGCCATCTAGCGGATACAACTGACACCAAGCTGAAGGCCCGTCGTTGTAAGAGAATCGATTGCGTGCAAATATGTCGGTTCCGCGAGCCTTTTGCTGGAGGTCACAGACAATCGTGACACATTTATCATAACTTGAGTTTAATTTGTAGCTGGAGAAATATTGTTTTTATAAGTGAGATTTCTCAATGATCACACATTTTTATTAAGATTTTTTAAAGCAGAGTCCGTACACACGTGAAGATATGGAATTCAAGGCTATTTCAAGGCTTTTGTCAAGGCTGTTTTTGATAGGAATTCAAGACTATTTGACCACTACGTGTTTGATTAGATGAAAACAAAGGAAGTTAGTGATACTGGTTTTCGGCAATGTCATAGCGCCTCTCTGATTGGTTCATAATAAAATAAACGTGATCTATTGTCAAGCAGGCGATTCTCATATAACGCTGTTCACTTTGGTCGTTTTTTTTTTGTTGGGACCGGCTGGGGGTTCTTGAAGATTTATACTGCCTATCATGGATAAATCTGAATATTCTTGTTTTCACTATTAGACAGTTGGTCGATAGAAAGCCGGAGCGTACACTTTTACCAACCCAAGGGATTTTTAAGCTCTCACGACACATAGACATGGTATGAGAGAAACTGGCCTTTGATGATGCTGTAATTTATACACAGCGGTGGAAATCCAAATTGGCAGAGGTGATCGCATGCAGAATGGAACCACCAACGTTCAGATTAGGAGTCCGCCCTAGAAAAAAGTCAGACACTCTAATCATTCTGTCAGAGGGAAGACCACGTTCACTTGGACACTTTCGGTACAAGGCCTGACTCTGAGGCGATGCGTGTGGAACTGCAGCTGATGGTTATACGTGGGATGACCGCAAGACCACGTTCACTTGGACACTTCCGGTACAAGGCCTGACTCTGAGGCTGTGGGTGTGGAACTGCAGCTGATGGTTATACGTGGGATGACCACAAGACCACATTCACTTGGACACTTCCAGTACAAGGCCTGACTCTGAGGCGATGCGTGTGGAACTGCAGCTGATGGTTATACGTGGGATGACCGCAAGACCATGTTCAATTGGACACTTCCGGTACAAGGCCTGACTCTGAGGCTGTGGGTGTGGAACTGCGGCTGATGGTTATAACTGGGATGACCGCCCCGCTACAAACGCTGTCTTCTCGCGTCGTCGTCAGATTACTACCTTCCGACGGTCCCGTCGTCGGGATGACGATCGGCAGGCGCTCCTTGCGTTGGAACTCGTAAACGGGGAAACTCGCCGAAGCCGGTGCAGCCCTAGATAAAAGATTCACCCCATACTTTCAGTCGGGGTGAAAACCAACCCATTAGAAAAAGTCAAGAAAATGATCTACATGCAGGGTAAATGAAATCAGTAGTATAAATTCTTAATTTAAGAAGCAACTTATTATTATATTCTTCACATATATCTTCATATTTACCCGCTACTTGTGATTTGAAAAATATAATAAAACATGTAGTTTAATGGACTTTAAAAGTGAAATGTATGGCATTCTCTGCTTGCCATCTTGTCTTTTTGCATTGAAGAATATAATAAAACATGTAGTTTAATGGACTTTATAAGTGAAATTGAAGGCATTCTCGGCTTGCCATCGTGTCTTTTTGCATTCTCTCCCATTTCACCAAATCTGTATCGATATAACTTATGAGTAGCCATTTGATACTGGAACCAGGGATTCCACTTCCTGTTCCATACTAAAGCTATTTTCGACCGTATTTAGACTACGTTGTCATTCACCTCTACTGCAAGTGTGCGGTGAATCTTTTATCTAGTGCACCCCCCCACCCCCACCCCCACCCCTCCTGCAAGTGCGGGGTGAATCTTTTATCTAGTGCACCAACCCACCCCATCCCCCACTTACCGAGCCTTCGTCGCCAGCCTCGGTCCCTGTCTCGTCGATGCGCACGGCGCGGGGTTCGCGGACACGCTGACGGAATCTGCTCGTCCTCTTCAATGATGATGATGATGATGAGCAGCATGCATGCGGGAGCGGCGGTGCTGCTGGTGGTGCCCGTGGCGCCTTCTTGCCTCGCCGGTCTGAACTATCACGACAAGACGGCGGCGCCGGTGCGTTCTTCTGCGTTGCCAAGGCGATCGGGAGTCGATCCTGGGTCAAATCGTTCGGGTGCCGGCACAGCGCGAACGCTGCAGGAGGAGTGCGTTCCAGAGCGGCCACCAGGGGGTCGGGCGGGTAAATGAACGATCGCAGACGACTTTTGGATGGGGGCCGGGCTGACGTCATGGCACTTTCCCGCCGATTTCGGGACTTGGAGTGTTGATGAAAGGGGGAGGGGGATAAAGAAGATGGTGAGCTGGAACAAGAAGGGCTAGAGGGTAACGTGACTACCCACTCCCACGGAGGTGGTGCCTGGATGGCATTGATTTTACAAGCCTGGTAAATATAGGTACAGTGAGTGAATGCAGGGGCTCTGAGGCGTGAGCGAGCAGGTGGCGCCACGAGCTCAGGTCATGAGGAACCAGTAAATGACCTAATGAGTAGGTCACCAGCCGATGACTTAGTGGCTGGGGGTGTAGATGAATCTTCCGGCTTATTATAATCGTATAATGGCTTATACAGCATATAATGTTCGGCTACACTTAAAGGAGGATACATTATCCTAATACCGAGATAACCAGTCCACGCCCTATCCTAGTAATGCAGAACGCCAGGCTAGGTAGAGACAAGTATCAGGTTTGTAAGTTATTGGTTTGATATGGCCGGGATTCGACTTCCCAAACCTTCCACTCTGGGGTTGGTGGGTGAAGCAGACGGCAGCACTGCCGACTTGCACATAGACGAATTCGTATTTTACCTAAGGTAGAATTATTTAATGGCACACTTTAATTGCAATTCACTTCAGACACAAGAGTACAGCAAGAAGATTATTGAAGTTGGCCGTCCCAAGTAGAGTAACTTCAACCAGATAGGGTGGCCGATAGATAAAAGATTCACCCCGTACTTCCAGTACAGGGGTGAACGACAACGTAGTCTAAATACGGGCGAAAATAGCTTTAGTATGGAACAAGAAGTACAATGCCTGGCACCAGTGTCAAATGGTTACTTATATAAGCACAGAGTTGGTGAAATGGGAGAGAATGCAAAAAGACAAGATGGCGGTCAGAGAACGCCGTCGATTTCACTTTTAAATTGCATTAAAGTATATGTTTTATTATATTTTCCAACTCAAAAGTAGTGAGTAAACATGAAGACATATACAAAGAATAAATGTTGCTTCTTAGATTGTGAAATTAGGCAAAGCACTCATTTCATTAACCCGATTTTTCGACCGTTTTTATATAAGGCTGGTCTTCACCCGTGTACTACAAGTACCGGATGAATCTTTTATCTAGGTGGCCGAATGAGTTGAACGACCGCCTCCCGTTTTGGTAGGTCATGGGATTCGAGCCTCCAGGCTCGAACTCTGGCCGAGTCAAACCAATGACTTAAACAGTGATACTTTTTGATACCTAGACTGGTGTATGGCATTATTAGGATAAGGCAAGGAACAGTCAAATGAGGAAAACCAATTGTCTGTGATTGAAATTTCCCCCGGCTTAGTCAATTAATGTATAAACGAACCAAAAGTGTGCATTGCTTATGGTGAATGGTTGGGTTGAGAGAGAGGACACTCACCCTACTTCCGGGTGTGAAAACGCGCCGGCTCGCAGCGCCAGTCTCTCCTCAAGGACCAGTGTACAGTAACTATTAACAGACTGCTTCGGGCATGCTGTATGTACCCAGCTATAGTCGGAGGCGTGTAACGATAGAAAAACCCACCAGTGTTCCTCCAGTGTAGATTGTAGAAGACGTCAGGCCTCCAGCATGGCCCTACAGTGGTGTGTAGGCAGCTCAGTATATCCGCAACCAATGTCCAAGGCATGTGCTATGCTATTTACATGGCGACTGGTGTGTGTGTATATATGTATATGTATATATATACATATACATATGTACACATACATATATATATATACATATGCAGTAAAACCTCCCTAACCGAGCACCTCCCCAGATCGACCACATACCTATACCAAACACTTTATTTGGGTCCCAAACGATTGCTCATATAATATCATTGTAATGAATGAAAAACTCCCTAAACTGACCACTTCCCTAAATGGACCATTTAAAGTCGGTCCGGTCCCATGGTCGGTCGATTTAGAGAGGTTTCACTGCATATATATATAGAGAGAGACACTCCAATCGGACTAGGCAACTTTAAGCAACAAAAGCAATAAAAAAAGAAAAACCCCAGCAAAACTAACTTTATATGTGTCATATACATACAAACACAGACATATATATATTATATATAATCTATTATATACATATAAACGCTCGGAGAATTATATGATTTATTTATTCGATTTGGCTCGAGTTAAATATTAGCCAATCGCCGTCGTCCGGCCCCTGGCTGCGTCCTTTGGCCCCGGCGTTTGCTCTCGAGGCGTTTCAAATCGTCACTTGCCTCCAACTATGGGGAGTACTCGGCCCCCGTGACTAGCCGGGGCCTCATTCACAGCGTGAGCAGGAGCAGCAACACACGGAATGACAGTGATACACCAACCGACATTATGGCTGAGAGCAGCAACACAGTTTGTGACGGAGATACACTTGTGGACTTTGGTGAGGACATGGGTGACATGACTGACAATGGAGACAGTGGTGGCCTGGACATTCATGTTGAGAGGAGCGGCGAACATTCTGTGCACACTGATACCAATGCTAATCTGATTGTTTCTTCCAATGTGCAGGAGGGAGGCGTTGAGACATGTAGCATTTGGGGTACTGTTGATATAAAGGATGTTGAGGGCCGATTGCACATTTGGGATGTGGGAGACCACATAATGGTATTCTTATCCGAGTCGATAGGTGGTGATAAGTTCCATTTTAAAGTATATGAATCATGTTTTCATGGCAATTGTGAGTGTACCCACTTTATTGCAGGGAACTGCTCCCAGCTTAAGCCTTGTAGATTTGTAGTAGAGCTGTTCTTTAGAGGAGATAATGATCCTGACGCTATTTTTCTATTGTTAGGAGTTGTCTATGGCTTCAGGGTTATAAATGACGATTGTGATATAACCTATAACACCAGGGAGAGGAAGGCTAGGAACAATTGGGAGCATGATATCATTTATGAGAAGTTTCATGGAGAGCTGGCTGCTGGGAACATATCCAGGATAGGCATCCAGCCAAAATGTACACATTCGGTCTTTGTCGTACCGAAGGACGACGGCGGCAGTAGAACCGTCGTTGATTGTAGTAGACCGAAGGGCAACTCTGTAAACCAGTTCACACAAGGCATAGCCACTACTTTTAGCTACAAAACCATCGATACTATCACAGACTGCATGGAGAAAGGAGATTTTCTATCTACAATAGAGATTAAAGATGCTTACAGAGCTGTCTCCATCCACCCATGTGACCGCCCTTGTCAGGGTCTTGCCATTGCTAGGGCGCTGGCTGACGATGGAGCCTATTATCTAGACAACAGACTCAGCATGGGCCTATCCTCCAGTCCTTATATATTTTCCAAAATTTCAGATTTCATTGTCAGATGTGCTCTAAGGGAGGGAGCTACTCGGGTAATTAATTACCTAGATGACTTCTGTGTATTAGGACGGAATAAATTCGAGACGATGGGCGCCCAGAAGATAGTGTTAGGCAATATCCGCAGGATAGGTTTCTATGTTAGCTATAAGAAAGTGAGCCAGGCTGCCCCGCGGGTGCGTTTCCTAGGGATCATAATTGATTCCAACAAATTAGAACTCACCCTCCCGATAGATAAATTAGACAAGATGAGACGGGTACTCGAGACAATGAGGGATCGGAGGAAAGCTTCGAAGAAGGAGCTGGAACAGGTCGGTGGAATCCTATCCCACTGTGCGAAGGTGATCAGGGGTGGGCGAACCTTTACGAGAAGGATATTCGATATGTCCGCAAAACTCAGGGAGGGCCACCATAGGGTTAGGCTGACCAAGGGGGTCCGTGAAGATCTGGAATGGTGGATCACATTCTCTGGCCACTTTAACGGTAAGGCCAAGATCCTTGGCCACTTTGCCCCCCTGATCTCTTCTTACAGTGATGCATCTGGATGGGGCCTCTCCGCTCTCCATGGTAACGACTGGTTAGTCGGCTCCTTTGTCGAAGCTGATGATAGATTGTTGGCGGGCTATCTTGGTCACCACCACTCGAGCCCCGAGGGCCACGTTGCTTCAGCTCATATAAACATTCAGGAGATGGCGGCAGTATACGCAGCCTGCGAGAGGTGGTCGCATAAATGGTCGGATGCAACTGTTGTTATGGTTACGGATAGTGCTGTCATGCGGGCCGCTCTGAGCACAGGCAGATCTAGATCAACTGGAATCATGTACTATCTCAGGAGGTTGTTTTGGATGGCCGTTGAGAGGAACTTTGAGTTTAAGTCTGTTTATATTCGTAGTGGGGATAATGTCATCTGTGACTCTCTAAGCCGCCTTGATGACAGTGCTAGTAACACGAGAATTTTGAACGCTGACCCGGAAGGCGTGCTTTGATGTAGGGCTAAACTGTGTTGCACTCTACTTTCTTACAGAGATAGCTCAGCTGAGAAGTGAGCAAAAGGGTTATCAGGACCATTTCTACGCGCCAAATTCGCTAACGACAAGGGCTGTTCAAGTCAAGAGATACCTGGACTTTGTAGACACCTTCAGTTCTGATCGCGCTCCTGCTCCATGTTCAGATGAGCAGGTCGCCCTTTACGCAACTTGGCTCGCCCGCACTATGAAGTATGGCTCAATCAAGAATTACCTGATTGGTTTAAATTATTTTCTAAAGCAGAATGGCGCTAGGCCGATTGCCTATAACAGTTTTATTATATCCTCAACCCTTAGAGGGATTAAGCGGGTCAAGGGTGATGCCCCACACCGGGCTAGACCCCTGCTGCCGTCAATGATGAGAAGGATATTTGCTATGCTGTGCTCCTCCCTGGGCCATACAGCTTGGAGAGCTGCAATTCTGGTTTCCTTTAGAGCCCTTCTGAGGAAGGCTCAAGTGACCCTGTCAGACTCGACTCTTCAGAGGCGGGATTTTAAAATCTTTGACTGGGGTATGGTAATAACTATTAGGAAAAGTAAGACCATCCAGTATGCTGAGAGAGTCCTGGAGGTCCTCGTTGCTCGCTGTCCCGACCCGGGGATGTGCGCTGTGCATTGGGTCGAAAGGCATTTCACTCAGCTTCCCGCGGGACCCTTAGAGGAAGCATTCAGGCTGCCTGATGGGGAGGGGGGTTCGACACCTATGACTTATGCAATTTACCAACAAACGCTAAAGACTTTTGCTTCGAGGGCTGGTATGGATGTGGAGGATTTATCTTCACATTCCTTGCATCGGGGTGGCTGCACCTTCTTATCCTTATGTGGGGCCACTGTGGAAGAGGTCAAGTGTGTGGGGATTGGGCCTCTGAGACAGTCTACGCATATCTAAAAAAAACCTTATCTGTCCGGATTATGGACGACATGAGGGTCGCAGCCACCTTGTGCTCTGAGACAGCTTGATTGGTTGGGGTGGTAGGCTTCCTTTGGCATTTATCGATCAGCCCGGAGTCGAATAAACAATCCAACCCAATCTGCTGGTCTCTTTGTCATTTGTAGGGAAGTCTTATATTATATATAATCTATTATATACATATAAACGCTCGGAGAATTATATTATTTATTCATTCGATTTGGCTCGAGTTAAATATTAGCCAATCGGCGTCGTCCGGCCCCTGGCTGCGTCCTTTGGCCCGGGCGTTTGCTCTCGAGGCATTTCAAATCGTCACTTGCCTCCTGTTTTTTGCTTTTGAATTAGGTAGTGCATTTATCGCTCAGCCCGGAGTCGAATAAACGATCCAACCCAATCTGCTGGTCTCTTTGTCATTGGTAGGGAAGTCTTATATATATATACATATATATATATATATATATCTATATATATATATTCATACATATATAACTCCAATTAAATAATTATGGCTGTATTGCGATTAACCTATATCATATATATATATATATATATTTCTTTCTTGGGGGTTTACACGCCAGCAACATCAATGGTAATATCAGGATGGGTACAAACTTGTAGCAGTGCGCACTTATGACAACTTTATAGTGCTATTAGCCTATATATTCTAGGATAGAACAAGGAGTGATTAGCTCAGTATCAGGATAATCTGACTGAGTGGGGGATACATCGTCATGATGCCGGTGGCCTGATCTTCCAGTGGGGCAACACTATAAAGTCGCCATGAGTGCACAGTCACAAACCGGTACCCGTTCTGATATGACCATAGCTGTTGCTAGGATTTAAAACTCCAAGAACTAACCAATCCTTCTCAGCTTAAGATTAAATTGCTTGCCTTCAAACAAACAAATATAAAGCCTTCCAGTGTCAACAGTGCTGCACACAATGTCATAAACCCTGTGTGACCCCTGTGTACAGTGTGGACATAACAGGTGTGTTATGTGGCTACTCCAATTGACCAATTTATATGACGTCAGCACGTGTATTTAGGTCAGTGCGCGCGTCTCTTGGCTGCAGGACAACATCCGGTCACTCTGCAAATTCAATGGCTATGAGCAATCTTCATAGAGAAAATGTTAAATCCCACCACCTGGAAACCAACGGATTGGAATACATATAGAAAACATGTTTACCAAAAGGATTATATTAAATTGATACGGTTAGGGTTAATTTTGAATAAAACTTATGTTTTGCACTGCGCGTACCGGCAAACTGCCCACGAAGGGTAAAACACCGCAGTGATGTGTGCTGCAGCAATGCTATGTCTATGCGGAGCATTTATTTTTGTAAAATAAATTTTAAAGCTTTCATTGGATCGATTAAAAATATCTTAATACGCGATTAAGAGGAAGATCTGAAGTATTTAATGTAACCTAAGAGCAATTTACGCTGAAAGTATTAAAAACAGCGATAATAGTGAAAGTTGGGATATTCTGAGTGTCAGTGCCAGTGTTAGCCTTACCAAAAAGTGCCCGGATGTCCGACATCGAGAATGGGGGTGAGCAATCTTCATACAGAAAAAGTGAAATATCTCTAAAACCACACTACCTAGAAACAAACTGCTTGGAAAACGTATAGAAAACATATTCAACGAATAGATTATATTAAATTTATATGGTTAGGGTTCTGGATTTCTATTAATTTTAAATAAAATAAATGTTTTGCACTGCGCGTACTGGCAAACTCAGTGGCATTGTGCATTCGTTCTGCAGCCGAGCTGCGCGCGCATACACACTGTTTACAAACATTGAAATTGGTCTATAGACGGTTGGTTGTTGGAGTTTTACGTCCTGGCAACATCTAGGGTCATATCAGGACGGGCTGGCTCTCCAGTAGACGAGTTGCACTGCTAGCACACCCTCTGGCATCCGTGAAAGAACTGATATTGTAGATAGCCAGGTCTCTCTGCAGTATGTTGATTGGATGGTTATTGGAGTTCTACGTCCTGGCAACATCTGAGGTCATATCAAGACGGATTATATCCACTGATTTGCACCTTTACTCTATACAGAGCACTCATCTTAATTTTTGGATTGGCGTTTACGTGCATTTGCGCCTGAAATCTTCAAGTAAAAATGGTTGATATATTCATATAGATGAAGCCATCAGTTGTAATAGTATACTGCATGCAATTGCAGTTTGACAATAGACGCATTATACATGTGTTTTCTTATTTCCTTTTCTTTTCTTTCTCCTTTTCTCACCGTCATTTTAATTTTTGTTAAATATTTTGTTTGTTGTTATATATCCTAGCAACATCTAAGGTCATATCAGGACGTGTACCGACTTGTTACAGTGTGCACACATGGCAACTTTATAGTGCTTCCCACCGGGAGACCAGGCCACCGGCACCATGACCTGATATCCCACTCAGTCACATTATCCTGACACTGAGCCAACCAGTCCTTGTCCTATCCTAATAATGCCGAGCGCCTGGCTAGGAAGCGACAAGTATCAATTCTTAAGTCTTTGGTTTGACTCGACCAGGGTTTGAACCCACGATCCCACGGTCTACCAATATGGGAGATGGATGCTCTAAATCATTCGGCCATCCCTTCTGGCCTTTTATTAAATACGTTTTGTTATTTACATATAATAATATTTCCTGCGTATCTATGCAATATAATTATATAGAATCCATTCTCCAAAGTACCTAGCGCAATTATCAATGCAATGATATTTCCTCTCTTTATATAGGCATTATTCATTATTATATATATATATATATATATATATATACATATGTATATATATATATATATATTATATTGCTCACAAAAAGCTACCCTGACCTCGGATTATCCGTAGCTAAGTCAATTATCAAAGAATCTGCTATGTCAAATGTCCGGTGCTTTGGCAATAACAGAAGATGTTATTCATCGAATTAATTATATTGTACTGAAATAGAGAAAGAAAGCGATGTTAGCTCTGTATTGGTGTTGCCAGAGACAAAATGGACTTCGCATGATGGTCCTGACATCTGACGGAGAACTGTGACTTTAGGAACTGTCCATAAAGAAATAGTGCTGCCACCTAGCGTAGAACTGCAGCACAAAGAGGATCCTCTATCAACTTCTCTCGTGAGTTTGTGAAGGGATATGAATGATTACCGGTTTCCTCGCATGTGACGTTCCCGTTTTGATGTTTACACCTTAAAGTTACATATTCCGACGGTTTTGAGTCTCTGTCATTTTTGTGGGATAATTATATTAAACTGATTGTTATAATATACCTTTCTTTAGCTTCAAAGTTCAAGTACTGTTTGTTTTAAACGGCTAACTTTTGAGATATTTGAAGTGCAAACATGTCAAATTAGTTTCGGGAGGCATGCCAAAACTCTGACACCATAGGCTTTGGCATTAACAGGTATATATATATATATATTCCCCATATATATATATATAGATAAAGATATATAGCTCGCGCCAGCTCGGCAGCTGTTCGTGGTGGGTTTGCCTCTGCGCACAAACCCAAGTCGCCCAGGCCGCTGCCATCAGTGGTTCCGGGGATAGTAGAGTTCGGTGGGGGAGACGCTACTGGCACTCAGTTAATTATATTAATATAATGTATTTATATATATATATATACATATATATATATATATATATATATATATATATATATATATACAGGTGCGGGGCGGGGGGCAGGCCAGGGCCGAAGCATGGTGGGGGCGTCCCAGTGTAACAATTTCAATTTCCCCCCTTTTCAAGTTCCACGGGGAATCTGAAAATGTTTTTAATTTCCCCCCGTGAAATTGAAAACGTTTTCAGATTCCCGGGAGGGAAATTAAAAACAGTTTTCAGATTCCTCCCCCTATTTTCAAATTCCCTCCTCTGGGAATTTAAAATTGTTTAACAAACTTTAAAAAACTTTGATAAATTCAGACCTATAATATTTCTTTCTTAGCCATCTTGGAGACTTTTTGTGTCATTTGGGGTGAAATATGTGTTGTTGTACTAGTAATAATTTCCATTATGCTATTCTCTGTGTATTATTAGATTTGTCATGAAAAATAACAAAAAATAACAAAAATAAAGAAAATTCCAAATAAAAATGGGGGGAGGAAAAGTTAAAACGAGGGAGGGAAAACGAAAACGTTTTCAAATTCCTGTGGGATGAATTTGAAAACGTTTTCAAGTTCCCATGGCTGAACTTCAATCAGGGGGGAATTTGAAATCTTTACACCGGGACGGGGCGGGACAGGGTGGAGGAGGTGCGGGACAGGGCTGGATGGGGTGGGGGCGGGCGAGGCAGGGCAGGGTGGGGTGGGGTGGGGTGGGGGAGGGGAGGGGTGAGGCGGGGTGGGCAGGGTGGGGCGGAGCGGGAGAGGGGAGGGGGTGGCCACGCATGCGCTCTACTAAGGGTTCCCGCCGCTCTGCGATCACGTCGATGTTCGCGAGCGGAACATCTCAATAAACACACGCCCCCAAGCCCAGCCACCAGCCGCACAGTGTCTGACATGCGCTCATTGTTTGTTTGTTGGGGTTTACGTCCTGGCAACATCTAAGGTCATGGGCTACAGCCTACAGGCGGTGCGTTCTCTGCGTGGGTTTGAGTGATTCAAGTGGCTGAATAGATAGAGCGCAAGTTTCCGTGTGGAAGGTCGGGAGTTCAATTCCCAGCTGAGTCAAACCAATGATGTATACAATTTATACTTGTACTTGTTACTTCCTAGTGAGGCGCTCGGCATTATTAGGATAGGGCAAGGGCTGGTTGGCTCGGTGTTGGGATAATGTGACTGAGTGGGATATCATGGCATGGTTCTGGCAGCCTGGTCTCCCAGTGGGGAAGCACAAAAAAGGTGCCATGAGTGCGCACAGTATCAAGTCGGTACTCGTCCTGATATCATCAGATCTTTGATGTTGCCAGGATGTAAAACTCCAACAATCAACTAGAGTTCTTCCAGTAGAGCATAATTTAGGTTCCGGCCTGCCTGGGTATTAATACTATTATGATCCTTGTGGCCAAATTGTCACTAAATGTATCATGACAGCAGTAGAGCATAATTTAGGTTCCGGCCTGCCTGGGTATTATGATCCTTATAACCAATTTGTTACTAGATGTATCATGACAGCAAAGTGCCCCTTTAATAACCACTTAGATATATATGTCAACGGTTAAGGCTATGCCAGAAGTTAATCGTCCCTGTAATTGTGTGCTTAAAGTTGCATAGTCTGATGGTTTTGAATTTCTGTATTTTTTCTGAGGTAAAGATATTAGACCGATCACTCGTATCTACTTTACATTAGTTCAAAGTTACTTTTATTTTAAATGGTAGACTTGTTAGATAGTTTGAGTGCAAACATGGAAAATTAGTTTTGGCAAGCTTGCCAAAACTCTGCCACCATAGACTTCTGCAGCAACAGGTTCTGTTAAATAGCAACAGGTTCAGTATTGCCTTCTACGCAGAAACAAATGCTTAATAAGTGCATCAGTATCTAATTTAGATATGTAAAATCGAATCTAGATAATTGGTTTGGTTTTAAAAATTTGATATTTCATCGGACTATGCAGCTTTAAGGACAATACAAGCAACTTGGTAGAAGGTTAATCACATGATGTATATCATAATGGCGGTAAGCCTGATGATAATTACCTATATATCACTCTCAGTAACATGTCCAATAAATATAGCACTGTAAAAAATACTACTACCGAGAATACTAGCAATACACCATTGAGACAAGGTATCCCCTGTCGAATGTCCTGAACCTACTCATCATCATCATCATCATCATGCTGTCGGTCACGATGCGACAAAGACTGCTTTCATTACTTGACTGCTGCTCTCCATTTAGCTCTCTGCTGTGAGAGTTGCGTCCATGAGTCGGTCTTAATGTCTCTCAGCTTCAGGGTTCTCTTGATGGTATCCCTGAACCGGAGACGGGGGCGGCCTCTCTTTCTGTAGCCAGAAGACAGTTGAGAATAGAGGATCTGCTTTGGTAGCCTGTCTGATGACATCCTCATGAGGTGTCCAGTCCACCGGAGATTCTTTTTGATCAGAAGATCTTCCATAGAGAGCAGCCCCATTCGTTCGAGTATTTCCTTATTCGTCACTTTGTCCTTCCAGGTTAGCCTCATGATTGAACGCAGATGTCGCATCATGAAGGCATGCAGCTTGACTGAACCTACTACAGTCAATTATTCAGCCAGGAGCATTAGGGAAACGCCTGGGAGAGGGGGGGTAGAGAAAGCTGAATTTCTCAGGGATGGGAAAGTGATGCCTCTGAATCCATAATTGGCAAGCATTCCAAACATGCATGCGTGGTGACCGGATGAGTGACACTTAAGCTGACAATGTTTGATGTGCCAACAATGGTGGAAATTGTCGATGTTGCTTGCAACATGGGTAATCGAACAAGGCGGAGTCGGATAGTTATTCAAACGGCCGCTGGCGCCACATATACTCAAACTTTAATGTTAAATATGTTCATTGACGTCTACCACGACTAGCGCATCTTTTGGAACTATGCCGAGTAACCATGCAGGGCTGGCGGACGTGCATATATGTCAATTAGATATGACGTCGGCAGCCGAAATCTGTTACAAAGTTACGAAAACACGACGTAGTACTGATGTCACGGCCCGGCTAGCTGCTATATAAAGCGAGCAAAACCCGAACTCTGCCATTATAAATTGGTGGCGGACGGCGACGGACATTCTACTCTGCCATCGGCCCACCCCACAATAAGAGACTAGAACTATAGGGTTAAATCATCTCGGGGCCTTCTCTCTCATCATACTCAAGCATGTACGATTGCCAATTTGTTCATTTAAACAAAATCCAAATATATACCATTTATCCGTGTTTGCGTTGTTCAATTACCTGGTGGAATCTAATGATGTTTAAAATATGTAATTCGATTTACAGTGATCAACAATTTGCTCTAAACGGATTTGTGAGCGCAACCATTATGTTGGGGATATTGATCACAAGTCTGTACATGTACTGATATGACCTTAGATGATGCTAGAACATAAATCCCCAACAAACAAACTCCATCTATGCTATGTTTTAAGGACTTTGTAGAGTGTTGTTACATTTGGCGCTGCATTTTTAGGTACATATCTCGAGCACTAAGCATGTTCTTATATATATATATATATATATATATATATATACATATATATATATATAGTTATACATACACATATATATATTATATATACATGAGTCACCCTCACGAAAATAGGCCAATTGGTGGTCAATTTAAGATGTCGGCATCACAATTCTTAAAGTGTAGTGCATTTCTTTGTTTCATATTAAATTATCCTAGAAACAAATAAGGTTGTTGTATTTTCTCTACCTTTACATTCAGGATAAATTTAAGGACTTTCCAACACCTATGTCAATGCTAAACTATAATTATACTGATCGACGCCGACATCCAATGCTCGATGCCAACAACTTTAACAGATGTCGGCGTCGCAATTCTTAAAGTGTTGTGCATTTCTTTGTTTTGTATTAAATTATCCTAGAAACAAATAAGGTTGTTGTATTTTCTCTACCTTTACACTCAGGATAAATTTAAGGACGTTCCAACACCTATGTCAATGCTAAACTATAATTATACCGATCGACGCTGACATCCAATGCTCCACGCCGACAACGTTTCCCAATTGGCCTATTTTCGTGAGTCTGACTCACTGAACACTTAGATAAAAGATCGTGTTCTTTAACCTACCAGACTCTCTGACTGCAGCTACACACACATGTCCAACATGCCACCGCACATTCCGAGCATAAATTGGACTCATCGGTCATCATGGTCATCGACAAGTTCACAACAAATGATGTGTTTCTGTCATCATCGCCACCGATGGACACCCAAGAAGAAGATACATATGTATATATACAGAGTGACAGAGAGAACGAGAGTGTGTTTCTATGTGTGTAGTAGCAGTTACTGTCTTAATAGATTTAATACTGTTGATAATAATTTCGTTACAGTGATATCCATTGGCAAATAAAGTTTTACACTGATCGTGAATATCGTATATATATTCTTATTCATCTCGCATTTCAGCCTCGTATATAATGTAGCTGTTTTGATTGGATGGGAGCCCGGGGGAGAAGGAGGAATGGTTGTGGCAGGGTGCGGGGTGCGGGGTGCGGGGTGCGGGGTGAGGGGTGCGGGGTGAGGGGTGCGGGGAGTGGGGTGCGGGGTGCGGGGTGCGGGGTGCGGGGTGCGGGGTGCGGGGTGCGGGGTGCGGGTTGCGGGGTGCGGGGTGCGGGGTGCGGGGTGCGGGGTGCGGGGTGCGGGGTGAGGGGTGCTGGGTGTGGGGTGCGGGGTGCGGGGTGCGGGGTGCGGGGTGCGGGGTGAGGGGTGTGGGGAGTGGGGTGCGGGGTGTGGGGTGCGGGGTGTGGGGTGCGGGGTGCGGGGTGCGGGGGTGCGGGGTGCGGGGTGCGGGGTGCGGGGTGCGGGGTGCGGGGAGTGTGGTGCAGGGTGCGGGGTGCGGGGTGCAGGGTGCGGGGTGCGGGGTGCGGGGAGTGGGGTGTGGGGTGCGGGGTGTGGGGTGCGGGGTGCCGGGTGTGGGGTGCTGAGTGTTGTGCGCCGGGTGCGGGGAGTGGGGTGTGGTGTGCGGGGTGCTGAGTGCGGGGTGCGGGGGTGGGGGGTGGGGGTGCGGGGGTGGGGGTGCGGGGTGTGGGGTGAGGGGTGCAGGGTGGGGCGGCAGGGGGTGCGGGGTGAGGGGTGAGGGGTGGAGGGGGTGGGGGTGGGGATGAGGGGTACGGGGGGTGGGGTACGGGGTGTGGGGGGGGGGGTGCAGGGTGCGGGGTGGGGGGTGAGGGGTAGGGGGGGGGTGGGGTGTGGGTGGGTGGAGGTGCGGGGTGCGGGGTGTGGGGGTGGGGTGCAGGGTGGGGGGTGTGGGGCGAGGGGTATGGGGGGTGGGGTACGGGGGGTGGGGTGTGGGGTGGGGGGGCAGGGGGTGGGGTGCGGGAGCGGGGTGCGGGGCATGGGGTGCGAGGTGCGAGGCGTGTGGGCGCCAAGTTCAGGGTGTGGGGGTCGGGGGTGGGGGGGCGGGTGCATGGTGCGGGATGCGGCGGGCGGGGTGTGGGTGGTGGGTGGTGGGGTGTGGGGTGAGGGATGGCGGGATGGGGGGTGCGGGGTGCACGGTGAGGGGTGCGGGGTGCAGGGTGCGGGGTGAGGGAGTGGCAGGGTGCGGGGTGCGGGGGGGGGTGTGGGGGGGGGGGGTGCGGGGGTGCGGGGTGCGGGGGGGCGGGGGTGCGGGGTGCGGGGGCGGGGCGAGGGGTGTGGGTGGGGGGTGCGGGGGGGGGTGAGGGGGTGGTGGGGGGGGGGTGGGGGTGTGGGGGGCGGGGTGCGGGTGGGGGGTGGGGGGGGGGGGGGTGCGGGGTGTGGGTGGGGGGTGCGGGTGGGGGGGGCAGGGGTGGGGGGCGGGGTGCGGAGTGTGGGGTGTGGGGTAGCGGGGGGGGGGCGGGGGTGTGGGGTGCGGGGTGCGGGGTGTGGCAATGGGGGGTGCGGGGGTGAGGGGTGAGGGGTGGAGGATGCGGGGTGCGGGGTGGGGTGTGGGTGCGGGTGGGGGGTGGGGGTGCATGGTGGGGGGTGGGGGGTGAGGGGTGCGGGGTGGGGGTACGGGGTGTGGGGTGCGGGGTGGTGGGGAGTGGGGTGCGGGTGCGAGGGGTGGGGCGCCAGGTGCGGGGGTGGGGGTCGGGGTGCGGGATGCGGGGTGGGGGGTGGGGTGGAGGGGGGGGGGGGTGGCGGGTGAGGGATGCGGGTGCGGGGTGAGGGGCGGGGTGGGGGGCGGGGTGAGGGGGTGCGGGGGGGCGGGGTGGGGTGCGGGGTGCAGGGTGCAGGGTGGGGGGTGGGGGCAGGGGAAGGGGGTGGGGGTGAGAGGTGTGGGGGTGGGGGGTGGGGGTGCTGGGTAGGGGGTGGGGGTGTGGGGTGGGGTGGCGGGCGGGGGGTGTGGGGTGCGGAGGGCGGGGTGCGGGGGTGGGGGGCGGGGGGTGGGGGGTGGGGGGGGCGGGGCGGAGGGCAGGGGCGGGGGGGGGGGTGTGGGGCAGGGTGGGGCATGGGGGGGAGGGGTGGAGGGTGTGGTGGCGGGGGGCGGTGCGGGGTGCGGGGTGGGGGGGTGGGGTGGGGGGGGGGTGGGGTACGGGGTGCGGGGTCGGGGGGTGCGGGGTGTGGGGTGCGGGGTGTGGAGTGCAGGGTGACGGGTGCAGGGTGTGGGGTGCGAGGTGCGGGGTGCGGGGTGCGGGGTGCGGGGAGTGGGGTGAGGGGTGAGGGGTGCGGGGTGCGGGGTGCTGAGTGCGGGGTACGGGGGGGGGGGGGGGGGGGGGGGGAGCGCGGGAATCACGAGCACCAATCTAAACGTAGCTTTGTGTATCAGTGTGTCTGGAACTGTGCAACGAAATATCTACCCATTGGTCGATGGTTGAGTTAAACATTCGTCTCACCTGACTTTAACAAAGCTTGCTTTATTTACCGACGTCTCTAAATCACATTGCCTTCTCACATTACGATGCGTACCTCACATGAGTATTCATTGCGTTTTTGTTGTTGGAAACATTCGTTGATTAAAGTTCCGGTGTATAGACCAATGCTTTTTGAATTTCCCGCTATATCCTTTTTTATTAGATAAATATAATAGGTTGATCCTTTAATCTGCATGACTTAATATTGAAGTAACTGTTATTATAACTGGCGATTTTCTTTGAGATAATTGAAGTGAAAACTGGCACATTGCAGCAACGTTACTTTCAGATTGCATGACAACATTGTGACACAATAGGCTTTAGCAACAGGTTCTGTTAAATTGACTTAGTGTTCCCTTCTCAGTTTTAAGTAGCACAAGAATGGTTGATAATAAAAATGTACCAATGTCCAATAGACTACATCACGGTTCCAGCGGCGCGGTGCATTGTGGGATGGGTCAGCGCAAAACAATCCCCCCCAAAAGCACATGGCACATGCTAATACACTGGGTGCAGCTATGAAATGTGCTAGTTTCAGCTCATCTCAGCTCTTGTTTGAAACATAGAATACTAACTAAATATATATATATAATAAATTAAGATATTAATCTGTTATCCAGCATTGCATTTACATTAATATAATCAGCACATCTTATGCCATGTGCATTTAGATTTAGAAAGATCTATAGGCACTGGGACTAGTGTTAGAGCCACAGCCAGAGTACTCAATGCATTGTCAATGGCAGTGAGTAATCTCCGTACAGAAAAAGTAAAATATTGATAAAACCACACCACCTAGAGACAAACTGCTTGGAACACATATAGAAAACAGGTTTAACAAAAAGATTATATTAAATTGATAAGGTTAGGGTTTGGGATTTCTATTAATTTTGAATAAAACTGACGTTTTTCAATGCGCGTATAGGCAAACTCAATGGACGTACGCCTTTGCTTTGCTCCCAAGGCCGTTTTCAGCGCATGCGCAGTCGGAACCCTGATGTAGTCTATTTGGCTAGTTAAGATCAAATCTAGGTAGGCGGTTTGGTTTAGAAACTGGTATCCTTTCACCAGAGTAAGCTGCTTTAAAGATGCATAATCTGATGAAAGTCGCAAATTTTCTAAACTAAAACCCATACTTAGATTGTATCCCACACATGCAACTTCAATACAGCCTCCCATAAGTGTACTTAATAAGCATTTTGTTATTACATAACAATGGGGGACCTCCGACTTTTTAGTTCAAATTCCTGCCGTTCGCGTCTCCACTGAACGAGTGGGCCTATTCGGCACACTGTCACACTGCAAACCCAATGGCTATGAGCAATCTTCATACAGAAGAAGTCAAATATCTCTAAAACCACATTACCTAGACACAAACCACTTGGTATACATGTAGAAAACATACAACGAATACATTATATTAAATTTCTAAGGTTAGGGTTCTGTATTTCTATTAATTTTGAATAAAATAAACGTTTTGCACTGGGCGTACCGCCAAACTCAGTGCATTGTCAATGGACCGTGAGCAATCTTCATACAGAAGAAGGTCAAATATCTCTAAAAACCACAAACCTAGAGACAAACCGCTTGGTATACATATAGAAAAACATACAACGAATAGAATTATATTAAATTTCTAAGGTTAGGGTTCTGTATTTACTATTAATTTTGAATAAAATATACGTATTGCACTGCACGTACCGGCAAACTCAAAGCATTGTCAATGACCGCGTAGGCCCACTACTACCGATGCGCCACCAAGTGTCGGAAAATGAACTACGCCACATGTCCCCCATTAAAAGGGAATACTAGGTCAATTTAATAGAACCTGTTACTTATTGCTGAAGAGTATGGTGATATTTTGTTTTACATGCCAAAATTAATGTTGTTTGTTTGGACTTGAGATATCTCGACAGTTAGCCATTTAATACAAAAGTTACTTCAAGCTAAAGTAACGTTGATTACATAAATCAACCTAATATATTCATCGTGAAAAATGACAGAAAAAAACCCCAAAAAAACATCAGACTATGCAACCTTAAAGCTGCATAGTCCGATGAAATATCAAATTTTCAAAACCAAACCAATTATCTCGATTTTATCCTACATATCTAACTTAGATACTGGTGCATTTATTAAACATTTGTCGCTACATAGAAGGGAAGATCGAGTCAATTTAATATAACTTCTTACTGTAGAAGCCTATGGTGTCAGAGTTTTGGCGTGCTTGCCAAAATTAATTTTGCTTGCTTACACTTAAAATATCTCAAAAGTTAGCCATTTAAACTAAACGTTACTTAAAATTAAAGTAGATCATAGCGATCAACCTAGCATCTAAGGTCAAGATGGGTAGCGACTTGTGCCAGTGCGCACTCATAGTGCTACCCCACTGGGGAATCAGGCCGCTGGCACCATGACCCAATATCCCACCCAGTCGCATTATTCTGACACTGAACAAACCAGTCTGGCAAGAAACTCAAAACCATCGGACTATGCAACTTTAAGCAAAAGGTAGATTAGTTGATTAAGCAGGAGAAATTTCAATCGCCAACAATTGGTCTTCTTCATTCCACTGCTCCACAGAATGCCAGACTAGGTAGCGACAAGTTTAAAATTTGAAGTCATTGGTTTGGCTCAATCATGGTCAGGGGTTCAAAATCTTGCAAACTACCGAACGGGAGGAGGTGGACGCTCAACTCATTCAGTAATCCTGTCTGGTTATTTCATGGTGCCAGACTAGTTTGTTCAGTGTCAGGATAATGCGACTGGGTGGGATATTGGGTCATGGTGCCAGTGGCCTGATTCCCCAGAGGGGTAGCACTATGAGTGCGCACTGGCACAAGTTGCCAGGATGTAAAACTCCAACAACGAACCAACCAAAGAAAGAGATTGGGTTTTTTAACGATGCCTCTATAGAGCAAATAGATTTTTATCATTGGCTATTGGATGTCAAAGATATGATCATTCTGACATATTTCTTTGGAGGAAACCTATTGCCGTCAGATAGGATACTCTTTCCGATAAGCAGCAAGGGGTCTTTTATATGCACTTTCCCACAGACAGGAAAGAACATACCACAACCTTTGATGAACCAGTTCTTGACCACTGGTTGGAACGGAAAATAACCCAAACTGCAAATGTGTCCACGGAGCAGGATCGACAGGATGACCCACACCTTCACAGGTGGACACTCTACCGCCTGAGCTATGTCCCGCTCCCACGAACCAACCAACCCATGGTGCCAAGCTATGTAATGACAAAGTATACATTTAAAAAATCATTGGTTTGATCTCGGCCTGGTGTTTGAAACTATCATCACCTCTGGCCATGTATGATTTTTTTTTACATCTCCAGTGTTTTAAAACTTATTGGTTTGATCTCGGCCTGGTGTTTGAAACTATCATCTCCTCTGGCCATGTATGATTTTTTTTTACATCTCCAGTGTAACTAACTCCCATCCAAAAATCACCGAGGTTGAGGCATTAGCCATGCGCATGTACTCTGCTAAACGATTAGCTGCTAGCCACAATCAGCCACACACATCACTCCTGGTAAGCGTCAATAAAACGCAATGCCGTGCTTCTCAGACACACACCTTATCCTGTTTACTTCGCGCCGTTAGATCTGTATATAACCGACTGCTGCTCTTTCAACTCCTAAATTCCGTTGATCATTAACAGTTGTTAACAGAGTGTTGCCGGGTTGGGGCGCCCTGTCAGCCCGCCCCGGGTGGAGGGACGGAGGGTGTGTGGAGAGAGGTCGGGGGTTGGGGAGTAGGCCGGGGCCCCGGGGCCCCGGGGACAGGTGGGGGGAGGGGCCTGTGGCGGGCGGAGCAGGGGCTCGGGGTACACCGGGCCAAGAGGGGAAGGGGGGGGGGGGGGGGGGGGGCCGGGGGCAAAGAGGCGAATGACAGGGGACGGGGGTTGTGGGGACGGAGAGTAGGGAGGACAGAGCCCGGGCGGCGGGCCGGGGGCGGAGGACAAGGGGCGGCGGCGGTGGGTAGGGAGGACGGGACCAGGGGTGCAGAGGGGCCGGGGACGGAGGACCCGCGGGTGTCGAGTGGGGGTGGGGGTGGGGGTGGGGGGGGGGGGGGGGAGGGGCGGAGAGAGTAGGGAGGACGGGGGACGGGTGGGGGGCCCGGGGCCAGGCATTGCTGACGAGAGTCAGAGCAAACACATTATTGGTTTTATTGGCTTCAAATCAGCTCCAACGGGGACTTGAAAAGCGCGGCAATTGGCTCCCCGCGGAGGGTAGATGGGAGGGGGACGAGGGGACGGGGGGAGAGGGGGGTGAGGGAGGGAAGGGGTGGCGGGGGCGGGGGGGGGGCTACGGCAGAGGAACATGGGGAAAGCTCACAGGGGGAACATGCTGCATTGGGGCGGATCGATGCGGGAAAATGTAGGGAGCAGGCGAGGAGAGCTTGGAGAGGAGCTGGGGGGAAGCGTGGATGGGTGCAGGTAGTGGGGGTGGGGGGATGCACTGGAAGACCGCGGAAAGAGTGTGTGTGTGTGGGGGGGGGGGTTTGGATGGGGGCAACGGGGAATGGCTTGGGAGAGCGCGGGAGGGTGGGGAGGCGGAGTAGGCGGGAGTGGAGCCCTGGGAGGGAGAATGCAGGGGAGCGCAGAAGGAGGAGGTAGAGTAAATGAGTGTGTGAGTGGGAGCTTAGACTTAGCGAGGAGCTGGGAGGGGGAGGTGGAGGAGAGCACGGGGGAGAGGGGGGGGGGGCAAAGTGGGGCGAGGGAGCGCGGAGAAACACGCGCGAATTTTATTTGTTGGATGGGGGAGGGAGATCGAGGGGGAACGGAGTGGAGCGTGGACTGGAGCGTGGAGGGAGCTCGGGGGTAGGGGGGGGGGGGGGGGGGTCAAACGTGGGGATATCCGCGGGGACGTGAAGAGGACTTGCCACGAGCAATCTGCGATCTTCCGCCAGCGAATTATGACAGGGGGGAGGGGGAGCAGATTTCTGCGCTGCCAGCAGGACCGCCCGTCGGTCCAACACCTTCCCTGAACAAACCGCCACCTACCTCCCCCCCCCACCCCGCAACACACATCCCTCACCATCCCCAACCCACAAACCCATGACGTCTTGCACTGGAAGTGAGTGAGCACGCTACTTATTTGGTCATGTGATCTGCTTTCCTCAATGATCTGCTTTCCTCAATGATTTGCTTTCCTCAATGATTTGCTTTCCTCTGTGATCTGCTTTCTTCAGTGATCTGCTTTCCTCAATGATCTGCTTTCCTCAATAATTTGCTTTCCTCGGTGATCTGCTTTCTTCAGTGATCTGCTTTTCTCAGTGATCTGCTTTCCCCATTATCCGCATCGCTCCCCCTCACCCCACCACCCCACCTCCACCCCACACCACTACTACACCACCACTGCCCACAACACCAGCCCACCCCACCACCACCCACACCACCATACCACCACCACCACCCACACCATCATACCACCACCCCACCACCTCCGAAACACTACCACCCAACTCCTGCCCACCACCTCCCGAACACTACCATTAGTACCACCCCACCATCTTCACAACCCTACCACCCCACCCCTACCTCCTCCCCTACCTCCCCAGCATTATCACCCTACCCCACCTCTTCATAACACCTCTTCACCATCACAACCACACCCCCCCCACACCTACTACAACCCTTACCGCCATTTCCACCTCCCCAAAACTACCATCCCCGCCCCCACCTCCTCCACCACCTTCCCACCCCATCATCCCACCCCTACTCTTACTACCACCGCCATCTCCCCAACATCTCTCCAACAGCATCATCACCACGCCACGCCCACCCCACTCCCACCTCAAACCACTCCACCACCACACCACCGCACCACCACCACCACACAACCACCACACTACAACTCTTACCACCACCATCTCAGCCTCCCCAATATCTCTCCAACACCATCATACCACTCCCACCTCTACGTCCACCTTCATCTCCACTACCTCCCCATCACCACGCCACTCCCTTCCCATCACCACCACCATCCCCACCTCCCCACCACCACCCACTCACCACCCGAGTGCTCCAAACCTTTTCCTAGCCTTCCCTGGAATGGCCTACCCCCCCATTCAGATCCCCACACATACACATGCACATACACATGCACATACATATACACATACACATGCACATACACATACACATACCCATGCACATGCACATACACATAACATGCACATACACATGCACATACACATACGCATGCACATGCACATGTACATACACATGCACATACACATACACATACACATGCACATGCACATGCACATGCACATGCACATACACATGCACACACATATGCACATACATATACACATGCACATACACATACACATGCACATGCACATACATATACACATACACATGCACATGCACATACACATACACATACACATACACATACACATACACATGCCCACACACATACACATGCACATGCACATCCACATGCACATCCACATACACATACACATGCACATACACATACACATACGCATACGCATACACATTCACATACACATACACATACACACTTCACATACACATACACATACACATATGCATACACATACACATACACATACACATACACATAAACACTTCACCCACTTGCTATCCGGACCGCACTCTGTCCACACCTCTCTCTATCACCTCTCCTCCGGCCATGCTCCTCCTCGATATGTCTGAAAAGAGTTCCAGGAAGGGCAGCCCGCTGGCATTTCACTTTCTACTCTTACTCTGTCCGTGTCTATGGCTCGCTGGATAGAGCAAATAGACGCGGTCCTTTGACTCAACTCTCCTCATTTCTCTTTCCTAGATTCTGCCCATTTCGATTTCTCCCAGGCACACTTCTTCCCCTGACCAGGGTAGTTGTGTTCTTGGGTGGGGCCCTTCACCTTTACGATTTCTCTGTCTTGTTCTTGTTGCTGGAACGACCGCTGCTCCCACCTTTGCCCGCCTTCCTCAAACCCCTGCTGCTGACCGGACTCAAGTGCTACACTACACCTACAGCTCAACTACACGCCAGACCGAAGAGATTCGCTGCCGCCCCAACACCTCACCGTCACTACGTTGTGAAGATGTCCCCAGCTTCTACAACACTCCCTCTACGAAGTTAAGTCTTCAACCACAGATTGGGCCGATTTATCGGAGCCTCTCTACCCAATGTTGCAGTTCTGCATCTGGTAACCGTCGTAAGGTTACAAACACCCCCAATTGATTGATACCAACTTCACATCTTCAAACGCAGCCCCAAATGAACGGTTCAGCGCAAACTGACACGAGAATTGTCTGTAAAGCAAACGGCGAGGCCTCAGTTCTGAGGGCCGAGTGGCGGTTCTGACCGCTTGGCGGGAAATGGCAGACGACAGTTGGTCACGTGTCAGCAGTGACGCCACGTGAGAGACGATGCCTCTTGAAAGGAGAGTAGTGAGAGAGATAGAGAGATAGAGATAGAGAGATAGAGAGAGAGTGGCGTTGTGGCTCCATATCGAGTGGCACTCGTGATTCCTCCCCATGTGTATCCAATCACCAATCCTCAATCACAAATCACCAATCACAAGTGCAGAGCATGATAGTGTCTATCCTCCTGCCCCTCCCCCTCTGCGTCTCCCCGGACTCCACCTCATCCCTATCCCTATCCAGACACACCTCATCCATCCCCGGATCCACATCCCTATCCACCCCAACCCCCACCCCATCCCAACCCCATCCCCACCTTACACATCTCCACACCGACACCCACCACATTCTCACACCGACATCGTCACCCACCCCACACCCACCGACATCCATACCAACAATCACACCCATTCCTATCCCATCCTCACACCCATACCCACATCCACACCCACACCCACTTCTGCACCCACACCAACACCCACCCGCATACCCACACCCGCCCCATACTCATACCGACCTCCCTCACCCACATCCACATCCACCCGACCCCATACCCTCACCTACTCCATGCCCATCCTATCACCACAGCTACCACCACCCCATCCCACCCCATCCCCATCCCCACCCACACCCCACACTCATACACTCACCCACACCCACACCCACACCCACGCCCACACCCACACCTACACCCACACCCACACACCCACACCCATACCAACACCCTCACCCATACCCATACCCATACCCACACCCACACCCACACCTACACCCATACACCCACACCCACACCCTCACCCATACCCACACCCTCACCCATACCCATACCCACACCCACACCCACAACCACACCCATCCCACACCCACACCCACACCCACGCCCACAACCCACACCCACACCCACACCCAACCACACCACGCCTACACGCCCCGCCACACCACACCCACACCAACGCCCCACACCCAAAACCCACACCCTCACCACACCCTCACCCACACCCACACCTACACCTACACCCACACCCACCCTCACCCACACCCACACCCACACCCTCACCCACACCCACACACACACCCTCACCCTCACCCCCACCATACCCACACCCACACCCACACCTACACACACACCCTCACCCACACCCACAACCCTCACCCACACCCACACCCACACCCACACCTACACACACACCCCAACACACACACACCCACCTCACACCCACACCCACACCCACACCCACACCCACACCCACACCCACACCTACACACCCACACACACCCACACCCACACCCACACCTACACACACCCTCACCCACACCCACACCCACACCCACAGCTACACATTTCGACACCCATCCAACAGACCCACATACCTAGACACTCAAAAACCACACCCATCCCCACACCCACACATCTCCCCACCGACACATCTCCACACCCACACCCGCACCCTCACCCACACCAACACACATCCCTATAACCCATACCGACACTCATCCCAACTCTAACTCCAACATCATGAGCCCACTCCATTCTCTAGTTGTTATTTAGTTGTTGTTGTTGGAAATATTTTATTCATCAACACATTTCTTCCTCAACGCCGCCGACACACTGATGTTCGGAGACATAAGTAGTGACAGTTATTTGCACTCCTCTGTTTGATGTTGGCATGTGGGACCGGTAAGCGAACTGTTGGTGTCGCAGTGATGGCTTAGTTCAGTAAATACCTAGTTTGACGCGACCAGAGTTCGAACCCATGATCTACGAAAAACGGCAGACTGACGCTCAACTCATTCGGTCATCACGTCCGGTCGCGTCCATAATGTAATAATTGATGGATGTGCGAGGCAGGCCCAGGAAATATCCTCTTAAGTGACATTTCACGTCGTATTAGATTAGAGACGGCATCTCTGTTCCTCTGCTCCTCTGTAATCGTGATGAGATACATGTGTACATTCAATAATCATGTTATGTGGTGTTGCGTCGATTCAGAACTACCAACATAGATCATATACACGAGGTGGGATGGGGGGGGGGGGAGTTGGAGTGGTGGGGGAGGGGGGAGGGGGTGCTACACTTTGTTCTTCTTTTTTGGGGGTAAATTAATTTTATTCATATTTATATATATTTTTAATTCATTTTCAATTTATTTTAAATTTATTTTCATAGCAGTAGACTTCCGACCATAAGTGTTACAGTTATATAGGTATTTACACAAATGTGTTACATGGATTATAGAGTAAATTGAAGTGTGAAGTGAATTCTTACATTAAAGTGTACACAATGCAATGAGTAATGAATATGAGGTACATTGACTTATTTTAAATTTACACGCAACGTTTTATTTGTTGGTTCAAGATTTCCAATTCAATAGACATTAATAACCCCCAAAGATGCACAGTGCGATGAAAATATCAAATCTTCACTTGTTCCTAGAACGATGTAGTATTAGTTATAATGAGAAAGGGGTGAATTATAGATCATTCACGCAATGCGCCTATCTCAACTCACTACTATCCAGATTTGCTTATTTATTTGTTGGGAATTTGCATCCGAGCAACATATAAGGTCCTATCAGGATGAGTAGCAGCTTGTGATAGCACGCCCTCATGGCGACTTTATAGTGCTGTGCCACTGGGAGACCAGGTCACCAGCAGCATGACCGGATATCCCAATTGGTCACATTATCCTGATACTAAGCAAAGCAGTTCTTACCATATCCTAATAATGCCAAGTGCCTGGCTATGAAATGACAAGTGTCAATTTTATAAGTCATTGCTTTGACTCGGCTGGGAATTAATTTCCAACCTTCCATGGCCCTGCGCCAACAATTTTACACTGCAGACAGTTTGCATGACCTTTTTACTAAAGTAAAACAATAAAACAATTTTGCCTTTTTGAGGGCAGCTGGTCTGTACCACCTCATATAGTTTGCTAAATAAATCCTATCAATTATTAATCAAACTTTTCTTTTTCTATAGGAATTTGTTTCCCTTGGCCACAAATATATTATTGTGAGCTCTTTGGTTTAATGAGTGTCTATTGGCACATACTTGATTGTCTCCTTTTACATGTAAGCAGGTATATAGGTATGCAGGTATTGCAGGTATAGCAATATCTCAGGGAGTTTGACGCCCCTGCCCTGCAGAGTTGTAAACCACTGCCTTGTGGTACAGGTTCTTGACAGAACCGAAGGCTAAGGGAGCAAACCCTAAACAGAAAACCATGTCACTGTGGCAGCATTAAAGGCGGTTGATGTATGGAACTCCCAACATCTCCCGACCAGCCACTGCAGGGACAAATAGTTTTGCGCCTGTCTTGACATGTTCTTGCCGGTGTGAAACCTCTATTTGCTCCCCGAGAGAGTGCCTCTGGTAACTTGCAAAAGCCAGCAGCACTTCAACACTTTTGCAGGCAGCTTTCATGAAATATGAGAGACATTAAGACCGACTCATGGATGCAACTCTCACAGCAGAGAGCTAAATGGAGAGCGGCAGTCAAGTAATGAAAACAGTCTTTGTCGCATCGCGACCGACAGCATGATGATGATGATGACATGTAAAAGCGATGGTTTGAACAAAAGGCAAACATTTCTCGCCGTGAATATGGCCTATGCTGCCAACATGGCATAAAGCAACCCCCAATCAATCAATCAATCTAAGCTTCCACATGGGAAGCCTGTGCTCTACTGATTCGGCTACCGCGCCCGGTCGACAGATTCGATGTCCTTTCATTGCAAACATGTTGACTACAGATTATTTCTATATTGTGTTGCCTTTTTTTATATTAATCTGCCAATGTTGTTACAATGGACCGGTGCTGCCTGGATAGTTCCATGAATCGCCACCAGTCACAACTGGCGGGTTATGCCTCTACTGTGAGAACTCTGGTCGAATCAAACCAATGACTTAAAAATTGATACTTGTCGCTTCCTAGCCTGGCGCTCACCATTATTAGAATAGGACAAGCACTGGTTGGCTCAGTTGTCAGGATAATGTGACAGGGTGGGATATCAGGTCATGGCCTGGTTTCCTAGTGCGGAAGCCCTATAAAGTCACCATGAGTGTGCACCATCACAAGTCGGTACCCATCCTGATATGCCTTTAGATGCTGCCAGGACGAAAAACTCCAACAACCAACCAACCACTTTGAAGAAACCAGGGGACTCCACCTCTGCCACTCCAGCTGCTCCTGCCTCACGCGGATATTTCACTAATTGTCAGATTTGTTCCTTTCTTTATAATATTAAAGCTGCATAGTCCGATGAAATATCAAATTTTCAAAACCAAACCAATTATCTAGATTTTATTTTACATATCTAACTTAGATACTGATGCACTTATTAAGCATTTGTTTCTGCGTAGAAAGCAATACTGAGTCAATCTAACAGAACATGTTACTGCAGAAGTCTGGTGTCAGAGTTTTGACAAGCCTGCCAAAACTAATGTTCCATGTTTGCACTCAAAATCTCTAAAGAATTTACCATTTAAACTAAAAGTAACTTTGAACTAATGTAAAGTAGATACTAGTGATCGATCTAATATATTTATCTCAGAAAAATTACAGAAATTCAAAACCATCGGACTATGCAGCTTTAATACACGCGGAGTTTGTTGGACTCATCCAACTACTGAGTTGTTGCAGTGTCTTGATTAGCGCTAAGTTTGATAATAACAGAGTTTGAATACATTATTTTATGAAAAGCCATTTTTTCTTTCTTTGTTGGGGTACATTAGTAGATTAAGCGGGAGGGAATTTCAATTTTTGCAGTGTATATATTATGCATTATAAATGCTATATATATGATATTGCATGAACATATATTAAATATCTATACCTTTAGACACACATATATATATATATATATATATATATATATATATATATATATATATATAATAAATATGGACTTCAGTGGTGGTGGAAATGTCTGAGCAGGTCAAATAAACATGCAATTCACTTCTATGCATTTATACTCGCCTAATGCTTATCCATCACATATATATATACACAAACTAAAACGTATATGTATTTGAGCCTGAATGCAGTCACGTCAAGGCGATGATGCCTGCTGGCATTCTCATATCACTTTTTGTCACATCAACCAGATAATAATGTGCCTGCTTTGCCCACAGACCACGCAGTCAATCTCACACGGAGACGCAGCAAAAACAAAAAAGGCAACAACAAAAAAAGAGAGAAGAAGAGAAGAAAAACCCCACATGGTTTTGTTGTGTGTGGCCGTTAGGTTGGGCTCACTTTTTAAAGTTGTTTTACTCTGTGTACAAATGTGGTTTTTTCTCTCTTTAAAGCAATATATCCAGCACAGGTGTTCGGGGTGTGACTTGACAGACAGGTACACACACTAAGGCTCTAGGGGTCAGGTCAAGCGCTGGGCCAGGACTGAGAAGCTGGGTCTTGGTTGGTTGGAAGAAGAGAGAGCTGCACACCTGGACTTAAAGCCAGATCCCCCTCCTTCTCCTCCCCCCTCCCTCCTCCCTCCCTTCTCCCCGCCCCCTTCCCTCGCGCTCTCTTCCCCATTTACCGGACGCGGTGGCCGAATCGGTAGAGCGCGGGCCTCGCGTGCGGGAAATCGGGAGTTTGGTTCCCGGTCAAGTCAAAACAATGACTTGTAATCAAATTGATATTTGTCGCTTCCTAGCCTGGTGCTCGGCATTAATAGGATAGGGCAAGGACTGGTTAGCTTACTGTCAGGATAATGTGACTAAGTGGGATATCGGGTCATCATGGTGCTGGCGGCTTGATTTCCCAATGGGACAGCACTATAAAATTGTGATGAGTGTACACTTTCAGAAGTCGGTACCCATCCTGCTATGATCTTAGATGTTGCCAGGACGTAAAACTCCAACAACCAACCCTCCTCCCATTCCATACCCTCACACACGTGCGCCCACCGGCGTCTGGCCACGTCCACACCCGTTACCCATGCGCGCACCCTCAGATACCTGTGGCGTCGCGGGTCACACAGCACAAGCAGGTAAAAAGTCACTTGGCTTATCACCTGAGTGGGAGGGGAGCAAGGATCAGAGATCAAGGATCTGTCTAGTGCACAACCCCTCCTTCCACCACTCACACCGTCCTACATACACCCCTACCCCCCCTCCTTCCACCACCCACCCCAAAACCCACACACCCACCCACACACACACATCACGAGCAAAGACCAGCAAGTTCACAGACACACACAGGGGCATAACTCAAGTCGCACATAATCATCATATCTCTACAGGCAAATGAGGGTGGTTTGCCACACACACACAAACAGAACGGCGTTGTTGATTTTGTTTTATGTAGTTAGTCGTGTAATTAATCATTGTAATGGTTAGCATCCATTTGTGGCTTTTGTTTCATGACTTGATTATCAGAGCAAAGTGCAATGCATATATATATATATATACATATATATATATATATATATACATATATATATACATATATATATATATGTATATATGTATACACATACATGCCCATATATGTGTGTGTTATATGTGTATCAATGTAAATGGGTCACTCTCCTGAAAACTGGTCAACATGGGATAGGATTTTAAAACATCAATCAACTTATTTGACTTATTTTGTTCTTTATACTTCTCATATTCATGTTCAGATTTTATATCAGAAATAAGGGAAATAAAATAAACCATGTGCAACTTTGGTCTTTTTAGTTATTAAGTGTTTCTGTACCAAAAAAACAACATTTTACAGTCAGCCATATGTAACATGACATATGGGACATGGTTGGATCCTTACTAACATCTTGCATTGCATTGATATATCAAACAAAAACGCTTCCAAATCAAAAGGAAGTATGTATTAACATGTATGCTTGCTTAAAGTTTAAACAAATGTATTTGATGTCTTCAGAAATAACATTACAAATTTCCATCACAGATGTAACCAGTGGTGTCTGGATGCCACACAAATATTGTACACTAATTATTCAGTGAATAAAAGCATCGCTGGGAATTACTTTAAAAAAAATCAATATAAGCACTACATATTTATGTATATTATGCCATGATTAATAATCTTCTCAGTATGAAATTATTTAATTTTCCTGTATAGCTTAATCAGGGATGACACCTTTATTTTTTATCTCATTAATTTATTTTTTACATAGATGTAAAGAGTAGATTTCCAGGTTTCATTTGCAACCAAAAAATGTTAAAAATTCAATTATTAGATTTTAACTCTCCATGTGATATTTCTGACAAGTTTTCAGGAGAGTGACCCAAATATGAAGAGCTCTTTTCCAAAATGCGATCAGCGCCGATCAACAACAAAAAAGTAGTGCAGAGTGCAATATATACATTTGCATAACATATGTGTGTTTATATCTGTATCGATATATATATATAGCGATATATATATATATATATATATATATATGAGTCAGGATCACGAAAACAGGCCAATTGGGGAAAGTTATCGACGTCGAGCATTGGATGTCGGCGTCGATCGGTATAATTTTAATTTAGCATTGACGGAGGTGTTGGAAAGTCCTTAAATTTATCCTGAATGTAAAGGTTGAGAAAATACAACAACCTTATTTGTTTCTAGGATAATTTAATATAAAATAAAGAAATGCACTACACTTTAAGAATTGCGATGCCAACATCTGTTAAAGTTGTCGGCATCGATCATTGGATGTCGGCGTCGATCGGTATAATTATAGTTTAGCATTAACAGAGGTGTTGGAAAGTCCTTAAATTTATCCTGAATGTAAAGGTAGAGAAAATACAACAACCTTATTTGTTTCTAGGATAATTTAATATGAAACAAAGAAATGCACTACACTTTTAAGAATTGCGATGCCGACATCTTCAATTGACCGCCAATTGGCCCATTTTCGTGAGGCTGACTCATATATACACATATATGAAGAGCTCCTCTGAAAAACATGATCCATGAACACGGCACTGGCATTGTAAAATCATTTTTTAGACCGGTGCTTATCACGTTAGGAAAAGAGCTCTAATAATATGCATACATGTATCTATGTACATATGCGTATATGCATATATGCATATGTGCATGTGTGTATGCGTATGTGCACGTGTAGGGATAGGTATGGGTAGGGATTGAGTGAGATATCATGTCATGATGCTGGCAGCCTTGTCTCCCAGTGGGGCAGCACTATAACGTTGTCATGAGTGCACACTGTCACAAATCGGTACCCATCCTGATATTACCCTAGATGTTGGCAGGACGCATAACTCCAACAAACAACCATTTACCCCCCTCTGCCTTCTGCTCTCCTTCCACCCCACCCTCTGACCTCTCCTCCGACAACACACACACAGTTCACACTTGTGAAGTTGTACCCGCCCTCTGGCGTCAAAATCCGCTATCTGGGAAGTTTTAGGAAAACACCAACACACTTGAGACAGCTACGGAGGGGCTTCCCCGAGCCCCAAAACCGTTTTTTTTGCACTGTGCAAGTCTCCAGGGCACAAGGCCAGTGTGCCTGTGCGCGTGTTTGTGTGCGCGTGTGAATGTGCGCCTGTGTCTGTGTACCTGTGTGCGTGCGTGTGTCTGCGGGTGCGCTTGTGTATGCGCACGTGTGTGTTGAGGCTACATTGTCCATGTGTGTGTTGAGGTTGTGCTGTCCGTGTGTGCATTGGCGCTGCATTTTCTCTTTGTGTGTTAGGGCTGCATTGTATGTGTGCATTGAGGCTGGATTGTTTGTGTGTATTTATTGAGGATGCATTATCTGTGTGTGTTTTGAGGCTGCATTGTCCATGTGTGTGTTGAAGCTGGGTTGTCCATGTGTGTGTTGAAGCTGCATTGTCTGGGTGTGTGTTGAAGCTGTATTGTCCGTTGGTGTATTGAGGCTGTCTTGTCTGTGTGTATGTATTGAGGCTGCATTATCTGTGTGTGTGTTGAGGCTGCATTGTCCATGTGTGTGTTGAAGCTGTGTTGTCCATGTGTGTGTTGAAGCTGCGTTGTCTGTGTGTGTATTGAAGCTGTGTTATCTGTGCATGTGTTCAAATTGCATTGTATGTGTGCATTGAGGCTGTGTTGTCCATATGTGTGTTGAGACTGCATTGTATGTGTGTGCATTGAAGCTCCATTGTCCATGTATGTGTTGAAACTGTGTTGTCTGCATGTGTGCTGAGACTGTGTTGTCCGTGTGTGTGTTGAGACTGTGTTGTCTGTGTGTTGAGGCTGCATTGTCTGTGTGTGTTGAGGCTGCATTGTCTGTTGAGGCTGCATTGCCTGTGTGTGTTGAGACTATGTTATCTGTGTGTGTTGAAGCTGCATTGTCTGTGTGTGTCAAGACTATGTTGTCTGTGTGTGTGTTGCAGCTCAGTTATCCATGTGTGTTTTGAAGCTGTGTTGTCCGTGTGTGTGTTGCAGCTGCATTGTCCATGTGTGTGTTGAGGCTGCATTGTCTGTATGTGTGTTGAAGCTGTGTTGTCTATGGTTGATTGGTTGGTTGTTGGAGCTTTACCTCTTGGCAACATCTAAGGTCATATCAGGATGGTTACCGACTTGTGACAGTGCACACTCATGGTGACATTATAGTGCTGCCCCACTGGGAAACCAGACTGCCAGCACGATGACCTGATATCGCACTCAGTCGCATTATCCTGATACTAAGCTGTTGTCCATGTGTGTGTATGTGGAGGCTGTATTGTCTGTGTGTGTTTGTTTGTTGTGTGTTGTTGTTGTTTTACGTCCTAGCAACATTGAAGGTCATATCAGGACGGGTACCGACTTGTGACAGTGCCCACTAATGGCGACTTTATAGTGCTGCCCCACTGGGAGACCAGCCCGCCAGCACCATGCCCTGATATATAGTCACATTATCCTGACACTGAGCCAACCAGTCCTTCCCCTATCCTAATAATGCCTAGCGCCTGGCTAGGAAGTGACAAGTATACATTTTTAAATCATTGCTTTGACTCGACCAGGGTTCGAAACCATGATCCCATGGTCTAACTCTAACTCATTCGGAGGCTGTAACTTATTCGGCCATCCCGTCTGTGTGTGTGTTGAGACCATGTGTGTTGAGACCATTGTCCATGTGTGTGTTGAGGCTGCATTGTATGTGTGTGTTGAGGTTGCATTGTATTGTGTGTTGAGGCTGCATTGTATGTGTGTTGAGGCTGTGTTGTATTGTGTGTTGAGGCTGCATTGTATTGTGTGTTGAGGCTGCATTGTATGTGTGCATTGAGGCTGTATTGTATTTGTGTTGAGGTTACATTCTATGTATGTGTTGAGACTGTTCTGAAGAATTGAGGCTGCATTGTATGTGTGTGTTGAGGCTGCATTGTATGTGTGTGTTGAGGCTGCATTGTATGTGTGTGTTGAGACTGTGATGTCCATGTGTGTGTTGAGGCTGCATTGTATGTGTGTGTTGAGGCTGCATTGTATGTGTGTGTGTTGAGGCTGCATTGTAAGTGTGTGTTGAGGCTGCATTGTATGTGTGTGTTGAGGCTGTATTGTATGCGTGTTGGGGCTACATTGTATGTGTGTGTTGAGACGGTGCTGTCCATGTGTGTGTTGAGGCTGCATTGTATGTGTGTGTTGAGGTTGCATTGTATGTGTGTGTTGAGGCTGCATTGTATGTGTGTGTTGAGGCTGCAGTGTAGGTGTGTGTTGAGGCTGTATTGTATGTGTCTTGGGGCTACATTGTATGTGTGTGTTGAGACTGCGCTGTCTGTGTGTGTGTTGAAGCTGCAGTGTATGTGTGTTGAGGCTATATTGTATGTGTGTTGAGGCTGCATTGCATTGTGTTGAGGCTGCATTGTATGTGTGTGTTGAGGCTGCATTCTATTTGTGGGTTGAGGCTGTATTGTATGTGTGTTTGGGCTAAATTGTATGTGTGTTGAGACTGTGCTGTCCGTGTGTGTGTTGAGGCTGAATTGTATGTCTGTGTTGACGCTGCATTGAATGTGTGGGTTGAGGCTGTATTGTATGTGTGTTTGGGCTAAATTGTATGTGTGTTGAGACTGTGCTGTCCGTGTGTCTGTTGAGGCTGCAGTGTCTGTGCTTGTTCGGACTAGGAGTTGTCAGTGTCGTCCATCCCCCCACCCCTTCACACATACATACACACACACACTCGCGCGCACCCACTCACATATGCGTACCTACACGTACGCACAAGAAGACACGAACACGCACAAACGAACAAACGGACGGACACACACATGTCGAGTCGCCTCGTAAACTCTTCCCACAGGTTCCGAATTGCCCCTTTTTGAAAATTCCCAACTACATGTATTACCAAAATACCTGCTTTTACATGTGCCATAATAAACTATATCACGTTCCGACTGCGCATGCACTGAAAACAGCGTTGGGAGCAAAGCAAAGGTGTATGCCCATTGAGTTTGCCGATACGTGTAGGGCAAAACTGGCATTTTATTCAAAATAAATAGAAATACATAACAATTTGGCATAAACATGGATGGAAGGATGCAATATAATAATATAATGAATATGTTTAAGACACAACTCTCCATAATTAAGCATTTTGAGCTAAGAAACATACAATTTCAGTCACTTTACAGGCTGATGCTTACATCACCATTGATTAGCCAGAAGTAATTCTTGTTCTAAATATTAAAATGTCAAATGTGTCAACAAAAACTTGTTTCAAAGAAATATATAACTAATATCTGATTAACCCTACTCATGCTCTATTTCTACATATGTCATTGACCATAGGATATAAATAAAAACAAGAATAAAATAAGTAAAACTGACTCTGGCTATGGCTCGAACACTAGTCTGAGTGCCTAGATTTGTCTAAATCTAAATGCACATGGCATAAGATGTGATGGTATATTGATGTAAATGCAATGCTGGATAAAAGAATAATATCTTAACTTATTATATATTTTTTTTAGTTGGTATTCTATGTTTCAAACAAGAGCTGAGATGAGCTGAAACTAGCACATTTCATAGCTGCACCCAGTGTATTATTAGCATGTGCCATGTGCTTCTTGTGGCTTTGTTTTGCTCTGATACATCCCACAATGCACCACGCCGCTGGAACCGTGATGTAGTCTATTATGTATGGTGAATCCAAATGCTAAGAATCATTTAAATTATCTCCGTCCGCCCACGGTAACTACGGCAATGTATACAATTTAGCAAAATGTTGGTTGCTTGTTGGAGTTCTACATCCTGGCAACATGTAAGGTCATATCAGGATTGTCTGTGACAATGCGCACTCATGGCGACTTAATAGTGCTGCCCCTGTGGGAAATGAGGTCACTGGCACCATGACCCAACATGCCACTCAGTCACATTATCCTGACACTGAGCTAACCAGTCCTTGCCCTATCCTATTAATGCCGAGCGCTAGGCTAGGAATCATCAAGTATCACTTTTATATAAGTCATTGGTTTGACTCAACCGGGAACCAAACTCTCAGCCGTTCCGCACACGAGGCCCGCACTCTGCTGATTCGGCCACTGCGCTCGGTTTCAGCAAGATCATCTATTTTGCTTTCTATAACACCGTGAGTTCAGGGCTGTATTGGTGTTCGCTATGAAACTATATTCTTGTGATTTCATATGGCAATATATTGTACATAGTCCGACAAAACATTTGGACTTTTTAAACCAAAACATTTGTCTAGGTTTGATCCCACATATCAAGTTCGATACTGGTGCACACATTAAGCATTTATTTGTTCCATGGAAAGATTATTAAGTGAAATTAATCGAACATACCACTGCTGAAGCCTATGAGTATGATGTGTGACATTCCAGTGTGTTAATCATCAATTTAATATATTTATATTGTTTATTTAAATGGCAGAAAACCCCCAAAGCATTGGATTATGCAACTAATCTAAGTTACTTCAAACTAAAATAAAATAGATTATAATTACCAATCTAATTCATTTAGCTTTAAAAACAATGTTAGAAACTAAGAACCATCAGATTATGCAACTTAAACCTATAGGGTTCTTCAAGTTAAAATAAATTTGATTATTATAATCAATCTAATTTAAAAAAAAATTAAATTATGACAGAAACTAAAAACCATTTAATTACTACAGTGAAACAAGAACTGACATTGACACTAGCAGTAGCACTGACACTGACACTGGCGTTGACACTGGCACTGACATTGACACTGGTGTTGAAATTAGCTCTGTCACTGGATTGGCATTGACACTGACCGCGAAGCTGCCACTGGCATTGACATTGACACGGTCACTGACACTGGCCATGGCACTGGCCCTGACACTGTCCCTGACATTGACACTAGCAGTGACACTAACACTGGCGTTGTCGCTAGCTCTGGTATTGACACTGACAGTGTCCCTGCCACTGGCACTGGTTTTGCCCCTAACACTGACACTGGCCCTAACACTGGCACTGACACTTGCGCTGACACTGGACCTGACACTTACACTGGCCTTGGGACTGCTGCTGAGAGTGGCACTAACACTGGCCCTAACACTGGCCCTGACACTGACACTGACCCTGACACTGGCCTCAACACTGACGTTGACACTGACACTGGTCCTGACACTGGCACTGGCCCTGACCCTGACACTGACACTGATACTGACACTGACACTGGCCCTGACACTAACACTGACACTGACCCTGCCCCTGACCCTGACACTGATACTGACACTGGCACTGGCCCTGACACTGATACTGACACTGACACTGGCCCTGACACTGACACTGACCCTGACACTGGCCCTGACACCGAGACACGGGATACCTAAGGCAGCTTGCTCTCGACTACTTCAGGCTGGGGTCAGCAAACAAACGGTGAATCATCCAAATTGTCTGCATTGCTTCCAAGCTTATGACGGCATTGTTCTAGCGGAGAGCCCAGTGTGGATGTGAGTGTGTGGGTGTGAGTGTGTGGGTGTGGGTGTGGGGTGTGGGTGGGCGGTGCTGGAGACGAGTGAGTGTGTGGGGGAGGAGGGGGAGTCTTAGCAGTGTCTCACACAGGGCTTTGGACATGTCTGTTGGCGTTTCTGCTCAAGGTTATCTTATTATGGCTGCGTTTTGTTGCTTCAGGTGGAGTGTTGTTGATAAGTATGCATGATTACACGCCAGCCCCCCACCCACCCACCACCCCCTGCCGACACACCTACACCGCCACCCCCACCCCACCCCACCCACGTTGAGCATGCGCGCTGTAAGTAAGGTGTCTCACCGAAAGGTGTCGCCTCGTGACACTGGGCATGCTCAAATTGTATTCTTTTGCTAATAAATCCCACTTTGCGCAACCACGTCCACGGTGTGTGGGGGGGGGGGGGGGGGGGGGGTGCAGGGGGGATAAACACGGAGCGGTACGTCTAAGCACGCGTGCATAAATTGTTTCAGTGGCATTACACAAATACGATCCAGGCGCGGTGGCCGAATTGGTAGAGCGCGCGGGCCTCGCATGCGGGAGATCGGGAGTTCGGGAGTCAAACCGATGTCTTATAAAATTGATACTCGTCGCTTCCTAAGCCTGGCGCTCGGCATTAAGAGGATATGGCAAGGACCAGTTGGCTCAGTGTCAGGATAATGTGAGTGAGAGGGATATCACTCATTATCAGGTCATGGTGCCGGCAGCCTGATCTTCGAGTGGGGTAGCACTATAATCTTACTATCAGTATGCACTGTCACAACCCGGTACCCATCCTGATATGACCTTATATGTTGCCAGGATGCAAAACTCTAACAACCAAGCAACATTGAATTCTTCTCTTTTGCAGGCCATGGAAAAAATGGCTAATATTCAAGGACAAGCAAGGGGTTATGACGTGTCAGTCCTATTATTATTATTACTATTATTATTACTACTATTATTATTACTATTATTACTATAATTACTAGTATTACTAGTATTACTATTATTACTATTACTAGTAATACTAGTATTACTAGTATTACTAGTAATACTAGTATTACTAGTATTAATATTATTAATATTGTTACTATTATCATTGCTATTAGTAGTATGATTACTGTTATTACTATTAGTATTACTACTATTATTACTATTAGTATTACTATCGGTATTACTATTATTAGTACTATTATTATTAATGTTATTATTACTATTACTATTATTATTACTATTATTATTACTATTATTATTACTGTAGGAACTGACGATGTGAACAGTTGGATGTCTAGTTGGCAACTGCCAGTTTATTGTGTTTAGATTTACCTCATCACATGACCCGTGACGTCACGCCGCTGGTCCCGGCTTGCTCTGTGTACATACACTACATCTCCCTTTTTTTTTTCTTTTTTTTTTTTTTTCTTTTTTTTTTTTTTTTTAACAAAAGTATGATATTACAATAGTTACAGAGTACGAAATTCATTCCAATTTCCAACGACATCATCATGAAACGACATATTCGAAATCATTTCAAAATACATATTATTCAGCTGTGACATTTTATACAAATTAATTTCTTCTAACCTCTCAGACATATATCTATAACAATTCATCAACTCCAATGATTCATTTTCATACATCAATAGTAGCATTCCAATGCATTGTTTACACCTAATGTCGGAGAATGTTCTTAACTATTACCACAGTGCTATTTCATTCTCATGACATTACTTTGAATAGATATATATCTATTACTCACCTACAGCCCTCAGCCACCTAACCGGTCAACTGGCTTGACCATTCTACCTGACCTGGTCATATAACCTGAGTGTGTTGTCTTACCCAGTACCCGTCGTACCGCTGTTGCCGGTGTTTCGTGTTGTGTTGGCGCCCGTTTGTGCATTACAGGTGTTGGTACTTTTATTGGTGCTGGACTGATCATCGACCTGTTTCGGCATACCGTCTTATTCTCGGCATTTCTGATCACGTATGCTCGCCCGTGTTGTCTGTCCCTTTGTACAATCATCCCCTTTACCCATTCCTTTTTGTGATTTACATATCTCACCTGCTCACCCACATTTAATTTTCGGTGGGGCGTTCGTACATGTCTGTCGTGGTATGTTTTTTGTTTCATTTGCCGCTGCTGTATTTGTTTTGCCTTCGATGCAACGGGTTTAGCTTTTAGAAACTTAGGCAGGGTGGGTATGTGACAGCGTAATTTCCTGCTCATTAGGAGCTGGGCAGGGGAGGCTCCTATTTCAGGAATTGTAGTATTTCGGTATGTTAACAGGGCCAATTGAAAATCAGATTTATCCAGTTTGGACTTTTTAATCATCGACTTAACAGTTTTTATACACCTCTCTGACTGGCCATTGCTCCGCGGGTACAGTGGGCTAGAATATTTAGGCGTGAACCCGTATGCGGCAGCAAATGCTTTGTACTCATCACTTGCGAATTGGGGCCCGTTGTCAGATACCACCGTGTTCGGTATACCGTGCCTTGCGAAAATGTCTTTGATGCTTTTAATGACCGCTCTACTTGTGGTACTGTGGAGCCATACGACTTCCGGATATTTCGAATAATAATCCACCACTAACAAGTAATTTTCACTTTCGACCTGAAACAAATCTATTCCTACTTTATAGTACGGAATACTGGGTATCTCATGACATATTAATGGCTCTCTGTTTGGCCGTTCGCGTATGGTTTGACAAACTTGACAATGCAATATTTTATCTTGTAATTGTGTGTCTACCCCCGGCCAGAAAATATAATCTCGGGCCATCTGCTTGCATTTCACAATACCTAGGTGCGAAGAATGTAACTTACTCAATAATCGTGGTTGCAATGATTTTGGAATAACAATTCTTGTGCCCTTCAGAATTATACCGTCCTGAACTGTTAATTCATCTTTATACGTGTGATACGGTGTCAATGCATTTTCTACATTACTGTATTTCATCGGCCATCCGTGCCGAATGTATTCTGACAGCTTCACCAAGGTGTTGTCATTTTTAGTTTCTTTTGCTATCTCTGCCAACTCGTCCTCCACGTACTTCAGAGCTGCAATGGACATTTCGTTATCGTATAATTTCACAGGTGAAGTTTTCACTGTATGTGCGCGTGACAGTGCATCTGCGAAAAACATTTTCGTACCTTTAACATACACCAAATTCAGATCATAATTCTGTAATCTCAACCTCATTCTTTGTAACCGGGCTGTTAATGTATGAAGTGGTTTTGACATTATGCTTACTAGTGGCTTGTGGTCGGTTTCGACTGTGACTTGCTTTCCGAATACATATTCATGGAACTTCGCACAGCCGAAACAGATTGCGAGCATTTCCCTTTCGATAACTGCATAGTTTCCCTGGCACCTGTTTAGCGCTTTTGAAGCCATGCTCACTGGCAAATTGTTCTGCAACAACGCTGCACCTAGCCCGCTCTGGGACGCATCCACTTGCATGGTGATCGGTTCATCCACTGCATAATATTTCAACACTGGTGCAGTGACCAAAAGCTGTTTTAATTTTGTGAACGCACCTTCCTGTTCTGCGTCCCAATGCCACGCAACTTCTTTTGACAGGAGTATTCTGAGAGGCTTGGCTATATCTGATAAATTCGGAATAAATTTATGTACATAACCCACCATCCCCAGAAATCTCTGCACACTAGCTTTATCTGTTGGCGTCGGCATTTCCGATATTGCCTGGACTCTGTCTTGATTAGGTTTGAGGCCTTCGCCCGTTAGCAGATGACCCACATACTTTACTTGTGATTTACACAAACTCGCCTTGTCCGGGTTCAACTTTAATCCAGATTGCTTTGCCCTGATCAGTACTGCCTCAAGCCTCTCATTATGCTCTTTGAGTGTGGCGCCATATATCAGAATGTCATCCGCTACGACATCCACCCCCGGAAGCCCCGCCAGAATTTTATCCATTTCCTGTATAAAAATATCCCCAGCAGTCTTTATGCCAAAAGGCAGCCGGGTATATCTATACCTCCCCCAGGGCGTATTAAATGTACATAGTAACGAACTCGGCTCGTCCAATACAATCTGCCAATAACCACTTTGTGCATCTAGCACGGAAAAGAACTTTGCCCCTGACGTGTTAGCCACAACCTGCTCCACGGTCTTTATTGGATAAGGACCGCGTAAAATGGCTTTGTTCAATTTAGTCGGGTCTAAACATATTCTTAATTTATTTGGCTTTCTTACAATAGTAATTGAATTGACCCATGGGGTGGGCTCATTTTGCTCAACTATTACGCCTATTTTTAACATTCTATCCAGCTCACCTCGCACGGCATCATTAATGGCGTGCGGGATGCGCCTGGGGGGGTCAATGACCGCCGGTACATTTTCATCTATATGAATGGTAGCATTCACCTTAATACAACCGAGGCCATGAAAAACAGAACTATATTTATTTACCAGCTGCTCTGCTTCTGCGCTGGTTGTAGCAGGACCCTCCCGAATGTTCATGGCTTGTACACGGTTGACGAGATTCAGGCTGACACAGGCTTCTTTTCCGAGGATGGCACATCCGCTGTCGATCACTTGAAACCGGATGGGCTGCCCTCGCACTTGAATGGTCACCTCACCCCTTGGTTGTATTCGCTCGCCTGAATATGTTATCAGACGGCACTTCGGCTTCTCCAACCGCATGTTGGGCAGTTTCATGAACACTATTTCGGGTATTATATTTGCCTCCGAGCCTGTGTCCAGTTTGAAAAGCACCTGCTCATTGCAGACACGAAGGGTTTCAAACCACAAGCCCGGGTGCTCGTCGATACCCGAAATAGCTCCTACGAATAAGTCGTCATATTCGTCGTCTTCTCTTTCGTCTTCCCGGCAAGTATTATGAGTATTACTATTATTACTATTATTATTACTATTATTATTACTATTATTATTACTATTATTATTACTATTATTATTACTATTATTATTATTACTATTATTATTACTATTATTATTACTATTATTACTATTATTACTATTATTACTATTATTATTACTATTGTTATTACTATTATTACTATTATTATTACTACTATTATTATTACTATTATTATTACATGCAGTACACAGGAAGTCTAAGCTTATTGTTCGTATCCTTTTCCCCCTCAGATCGGTGTGCCGCCAAAGACAAACAGCAACTGTGACTAAGAATGGCATAAGGACGACATAAGCCGGCCAGACAGACACCTACATCGGCGCATGCGTAATCTGCAGCGTCGTCTCAATCTGCAATGTCTGACCCCGGGCTGCTCAACACTGAGTGACCCTGAAATAAGCCCCCACCCCCACCCCACCCTACCCCCACCCACACCCCACCCCACCCACACCCCACCCCCCACTCCAAATAAGCCACCACCTCCACCCCACTCTCACTCACATCCCCAGTTCCACCCGACCCATCCCCACCCCAACCGCCCAACGCCACCCCCATCCCGAATAAGGCCCCTTTCCCCACCCCCATCTCCACCCCCACCCCCAATAAGCCCCTTACCCCACCTCCATCCCCTCCCCTACCCCCTATCTACACCTCCACCCCCAACCCTAGACCCCAGCTACACACCCAGCCCTCATGCCTCCCTAACCCCCCAACCCCCACATCACCCAACCCCCCAACCCCCACCACCACCAAACACCTCCACCCGACCCCAACCTCCATCCCTACCCACACCCAACCCACAGTCCCACCCAACCCCATCCTCACCCCACCCCCATTCCCCACCTCCACATCCACCCATCCCCACCACTACTTCCACCGCCACCCCCACTTCCACTCCCACCACCACCACCCTCACCGCCACACCCATCCCCCATTCCCCATCCCACATTCCCCCACCAACACCCCCCCCCTCCACCAACACCACCATCCCCCCCACACTCCGCCAACCCTCATTCAATCCTCCTTCACCCTGACCCCCCCCCCCCCACACACACACACTCACCCCTCTTGCACCCCACCCCATCCAACCCTACTCCTCCCCCCCACACCATACACCACCTACTTCCCCTCCCAGCACCACCTCATCCTCAGAGCATGTGTGTGTGCATACAACATCTGAAAATCCAAAGGCAACACAACTTGATATAGGTGTAAACTGATCAAACCCTGGCGGCCGGTCGAGTGGAGTGGACTAAGAGACTGAAAATAGGGGTTGCACTAGCAGTGGCAGCGTTGCCAACCTGGAGGTACCGGGAATCCTTGAGGTTTTGTGTTACGGGCGTGGAACCTGAGTGGTGGAAGCTGCAAGGTTGCTACGGGGGTCCAGCAGTATCCCTCCGGAAATTTTGTTTAATGGCTTTAAAATGGGCTATTTGAGGGCATTTCCAAAGGTTTGTAGACTGATATTTTAACATACGTATAACACGATATTTAATTATAATTTAATCAAAAGTACACTGTATTAGAGGATAGGAATGTTTTTAAAGCAAAAATAATAACCAAAGCATTCTATATTTCATCATAATACATGCCCCAGGCTGGCACAATAAGAATGTCCAGTATATCATCATCATCATCATGCTGTCGGTCACGATGTGACAAAGACTGCTTTCATTACTTGACTGCCGCTCTCCATTTAGCTCTCTGCTTTGAGAGTGATGTCCATGAGTCAGTCTTAATGTCTCTGAGCTTCCGGTTTCTCTTGATGGTATCCTTGAACCGGAGACAAGGGCGCCCTCTCTTTCTGTAACCTGAAGACAGTTCAGAATAGAGGATCTGCTTTGGGAGCCTGTCTGATGACATCATCATGAGGTGTCCAGTCCACCGGAGATTCTTTATGATTAGAAGATCTTCCATAGAGGGCAGCCCTGTCCGTTTGAGTATCAAACACATTAATATAAGGTGCACAATGCATTGAAACTTGTGGGCCCCCAATAGCCGATGTCTACTTTTTGTTCTGGGGCGTCGTTAAACAAACAAACAATGAAACTTGTGGGATTTTGGGGTCGACCCGTGACTTGTGAGTTGACTGATCAGACAGAACATTCAATTTCCACTACTCTCACAGGAATTTTGTGAGAGTTGGCAACACTGGATTGGGGTTTGGGTGGGGGTGGGGGATGAGGGGAGCGTATGACTATGACTAGGGGTGACACCGGGCACAGTGATTAAACATGGATGCCGAAGTGACTGTAGTGCTTTACTTCACTGTGTGGTGTGTGGTGTGTGGTGTGTGGTGTGTGGTGTGTGGTGTGTGGTGTGTGGTGTGTGGTGTGTGGTGTGTGGTGTGTGGTGTGTGGTGTGTGGTGTGTGGTGTGGTGTGTGGGTGGGTGGTTTCTCTGTGGGTGGTATGTGGGTGGTGGATGTGGTGTGTGTAGTGTGTGGTGTGCGGGTGGTGTGTGGGTGGTGTGTGGGTGGTGTGTATGTGGGTGGTGTGTGTGGGTGGTATGTGTGGGTGGTATGTGTGGGCGGTGTGTGGCTGATGTGTATGTGAGTGGTGTGTCTGTGAGTGTTGTCTGTGAGTGGTGTGTGTGGTGTGTGGGTGGATGGTGTGTGGGTGGTGTGTGTGGGGGGATCGTGTGCGGGTGGTGCATGGGTGGTGTCTGGGTGGTGTGGGTGGTATGTGTGGGTGGAGAGTGGGTGGTGTGGGTGGTGTGTGGTGGTGCGTGGTGGTGTGTGGGTGGTGTGTGGGTGGTGTGTGGGTATGTGTGTGTGGGGGGATGGTGTGCGGGTGGTGCATGGGTGGTGTGTGGGTGGTGTGTGGGTGGGTTGTGGGTGGTGTGGGCGGTGTGTGGGTGGTGCATGTGTGTGGTGTGTGTGTGGTGTGTGAAGTGCGGGTGGTGTGTGCGGGTGGTATGTGGGTGGTGTATGGGTGGTGCCTGTGTGGTGTGTGGTGGTGGTGGGTGTGTGGTGTGTGGGTGGTGTGTGGATGGTGTGTGGGTGGTGCGTGGGTGGTGTGTGGGTGGTGTGTGTGGTGTGTGTGGTGTGTGTGGTGTGGGTGTGTGGTGGGTGTGTGTGTGGTGTGTGGGTGGTGTGTGGTGTGTGTGGTGTGTGGTGTGTTTGGTGTGTTTGGTGTGGGTAGTGTGTGGGTGGTGCGTGGGTGGTGTGTGGGTGGTGGTGGGTGGTGGTGGTAGGGGGGGGGGAGGGAATAGAGTCTACTGGTGTAGACTAGTGGGGTGGTGTCCAGTCACATAGATAAAACACTCTGTGTTGCCTATAGTTGTACCCAGGTTTACTCCATTGCTGCCAAATGACTCCTGCACTCTGACCTCAGCCCCACACCCACACCCCCAACGTGTGCGCCCACATAACACCCACATAGCACCCACACCCACATATCACCCACACCCACACCCACACCATCACCCACCCAACCCCGCACCCACATAACATTCACCCACATGCACACCCACATATAACACCCACCCACACCCATACACACATCCACATAGCACCCACATAGCACCCAACCACACCCACATAGCACCCACCCATACCCACATATCACCCACACCCACACCATCACCCACCCAACCCCGCACCCACGTAACATTCACCCACATGCACACCCACATATGAGTTATAACACCCACCTACGCCCACACCCACATAACACCAACCCACACTCACATAACACCAACCCACACCCACATATCACCTACCCACACCCACAACCACACGCACACCCACCCACACCCCCATATCATCCACACGCACACCCACACCCACATAGCACCCATCCACACCGCACCCACACCTTCTCGGCACCCACTCACACACAAGATGCTCCTCTAAAACTGCCAACTATTGATGTTCTTTTGAGTTGGGAGAACGTGACAAAATGCATTCAGTCAACAAAACAGAGAGAGAGCCTTTCTCCATCGACGAGCTGATGCGTGTGCAATACGGTTTAATACAGCTTTGTCATATATAGATATATATATATATATATATATATATAGTACAGCCCCGTTAAACCAAGCTCGCTTAAACCAAACGATCGGTTAATCCAAACTTTTTTGGCGGCACGGCAAAATACTACCATTTATCATATAAAAAAGTTGGTTAAACCAAAGTTGGTTAATCCAAAGTATCGGTTAATCCAAAAAGAATTGTCGGCCCCAGGCCACTTCCGGTACAGTTAAACAAAACTTTCATGTGGTTTTAAGGTCATCGGAGACTTTTTTAAATGATCAATCAATCAATAGTTCCATCCTCTAGTCGAGGGTTGGATGCAATGGTTCTCCACTTGTCCCGATGTTGTGCTGTTCTGATAGACTGTGAATAATTCAAGCCTGTCCACTGTGAAATATTTGTAAACCATGATGTTCTTGGTCTTCCTCTCCCTCTGCTGCCATTCACCTTCCCTTCCAACAATGTACGGTATATTGAACTCTGACGAATGATGTGGCCAAAATAAATAAGTTTCTTTGTCTGTATAGTGGCAAACAAGCTTTTCTTATTTTTAATTTTTCTGAGAACTTCTTTGTTGGTGATCTTCTTTGTCCATGATATTTTCATCATCCTTCGATAAGTCCACATCTCAAATGCTGCTAAACGTTTGTACATTTTCTTAGAGATTGTCCATGTCTCTGCCCCATACATTAGAGTAGACCACACATAACACTGAAGAATACGCTTCCTTGTTTGTATTAATATCTTACTTGATGTTAACACTCTATACATTTTGGAAAATGTTGTTCGGGCTATTGTTATCCTTCTTTTAATTTCTTCCTCACATCTCCCATCATTTGTAATCTTTAGTCCGAGATATATGAATTCGGATACTTGTTCTATGTTTGTGCCATCTATGGTTATATTGACATTTGGTTTATCTGTCTTTTTACTTATAACCATTGTTTTGGTCTTCCTGGCATTCATCTTCATGTTGAATAGTATTCCAGCTTTATTGATTCTATTCACTATATCTTGTAGGTTTTTCTCACTGTCTGCTAGTATTAAACTGTCATCGGCATATCTAAGATTGTTGATGTTCATGCCACCTATTGTCACTCCCTTGCAATCTTCAATGTGTCTGAAAATCATCTCTGTGTACAGGTTAAATAGACATGGTGACAATACACACCCCTGTCGAACTCCTCGTTTAATCATAACTTCATCCGATAGGCCCTGCTCCATTTTTATAAATGCACGTTGTGTCCAGTATAAGTTCACAATTAGTTTAATGTCTTTGCCATTGACACCAATATCTTGTAAACATTTGATTAACAGTTCATGATTGACTCGGTCGAAGGCCTTCTCATAGTCAATAAAGCAGGCATAAACATCCTGGTTCACTTCACAATAACGTTCACAAATCATTCTCATATTGAAAATCCCTTCACATGTACCTCTTCCAGATATAAACCCACTTTGTACATTACTGATTTGTTCTTCAATTTTCTGTCTGTTTCTCAGTAAAATTATTTTCAGGATCATCTTCAACATATGACTCATCAGGCTTAGTGTTCTGTACTCAGTACACAATGTTGGTTTTAGCTTCTTTGGGAGTCGTACAAATATGGATTCATTCATATTCAATGGTATAAATCCAGTCTCATAGATGTCAGTTACTAGCTTATGAATGATTTGAATCCCCACTTCATCTAGTCCTTTTATCATTTCTGATGTTATCTGGTCACTTCCAGGAGCCTTACCTGCCTTTAGATCATTGATAGCCTTCTCAACCTCTGATACTAATATAATATTCCCATCTTCTTTCTCAATTGTGGGTGGGTTCCCTCTGTCATCATTGTATAGTTCGTTTACATATTCTTCCCATCTGGACTTTATTTCATCTTCTTCAAAGAGCATTTTGCCGTCTTTGTTCTTGATACATTTACTGCTTCTCTGTCTGTATCCTTGACCTGTTATCTCTTTCACTTTCTTGTGCATCTCTCTTGAACGATGTTGAGACTCAAGTTGTTCCACTACTTCACACTTCTTATTCCACCATTCATCTTTAGCTTTTTTGCATTCATCTTCTATTTCATTCTTCAGGTGTTTGTATTTAGGTGGATCAGTGGTTTTCACTTTCTTCCTTTCTGCCATCTTTTCTAGTATGGTTTGCGTCATCCATGATTGCTTTGTCTCTCGTTTTTTATTTGGTAACACCTCCTCTGCTGACTTGACCATGCTTTCTCTGAGAGCTTCCCATTCCATTTCAATGTTGTTATACTCTCTCTGAGGAGTTTCTTCATTCATCAGTACACTGAATTTGTTATGAACAGAGACATTATACTTAGTTCTGTATTTTGCATCTTTTAACATGTTCATATCCATTTGAATGTTGTTTTTAATTTTGTTCTGCTGTTTCAATTTCACTACCATACTGATTACTACTGGATTATGATCCGAACATATGTCAGCACCTGGATATGTCCTTGCCTGTTTGATACAATTTCGATATCGTTGGTTGACAAGAATGTAATCGATCTGGTTCCGACATACATCACCAGGGCTCTTCCATGTATATAGTCTTCTCTTTGGATGTTCAAATAAGGTGTTAGCAATTACTAGTTTTTATGTCAAACAGAAATTTATCAAGTATTCACCACGATCATTTCTCTCACCTAAGCCAAATCTTCCTGTTACTGGATATTCATGTTGTTCTCCAACTTTCGCATTCCAATCGCCCGATAACAATTGTTATTTCTCCAGACTTGGTGTATTCCATTACCTTTTTGATGCTGTCATAGAACTCGTTGACTTCTTCATCATCGTGATCTGAGGTTGGTGCATAAACTTGCAGAATGTTTATATTGAACGGTTTTCCCCTCAGCTTCATCATAATAATTCTGTCAGATACTGGCCAGAATCCAATCATTGTGGCGGCAATGGACTTCTTCATCATAATTCCAACGCCATACTGATGTTTTTCATCTCCAGAATATATCATATCTACCTCACTATCACCTATCCTCCCGTCACCCGTCCATCTCGTCTCAGCTATACCTAGGATGTCAAGGTTTAGCGCTGTCATTTCCACTTTCAGGTTGTCATATCGGCCTGGTTTGTACAATGTTTGTACATTCCATGTACCAATCTTTAGCACCTTTCCTCCAGTTTTCAGTTGCCTGACATCAGATGCATACCTTCCTATTTTAGGCTTTGAGTTTACATTGTCATTACGAGGTTTCTTAATAGTTGAAGGAAAGGTGCCTCCACTGTAGCTATTAGAAGGCTTCCCCGCAGAGGGACCAGAGTTGTCTCCATCTCTAAATTTGTTTCCATTAATTACCATTGCTCACTATGGGTAAATACTTGGTAGGTTCCCCTTCCTTTCCAAGGTGACTGGCCACTTACTCATCTTTGTCAGAGTGTGCCCTGATGAGCCACATCATCTTGCTGTTACACCTTCAAAGCTATTGATCTTCTAACTCATCTGCTGCTCCAGTCTTCATGCACTTGAAGGGGTGACATCCCCTGACCACACCAACAAAGTTGATGCGCACCGCACTTAGTTTAGGCCGACAATTGAGTCGGTATGGCCGCTGGTGTGCACTACCAACTTCTGGTCTTCCCATAAATGGGACTAGCCGCACGGCAGCGGGGGTTTTTAAATCAGAGTTTACCTTCTCCTAGATGAGCAGTCAGCCAAGATTGACGAGCCCCACCTGCCCGAAGCATCTGGTTTTGAGGCGCCAGAGATCCGCCTTTGCCCCTTCTCCCGTCAGTAGAAACAGTTTCGCCTCGTGAAGGCCGGGAGTTGGACTTGGTTATCAGAGGCTGTTTGATACGCATGCCATGAGAAAGTACTTTATAGGTAGTGAGAGCTTATCCTCACTATCACTTCCGGCAATAATAACCTTGAAACCTTTTAAATGATAAATGGTAGTATTTTGCCAGGCTGCCGAAAAAAGTTTGGATTAACCGATCGTTTGATTTATCTGAAGTTGGTTTAATGGGGTTAAACCGTATATACATAAAAAACAATAATCATAGTGTCCACATACATTGTACATTCATAAGACACCCCCGTTTTTGCCAAAGCCAAGTCAAAGGCAAAGCTCGGTTAAACCAATGATCGCTTAATCAAAACAGATTTATAGGGTCCCTTCAAGTTTGGTTTAACGGGGTTATACTGTATATATATATATACACACACATAGGTATATATATAAGTGAATGTGTGTTTGGGTGTTCATCTGTCTGTGTGTTTGCAAACAAATTCTGACAAAAGAGTCTTAAATGGTGAATATGACATTGGTTTGGACTACGATTGGGATTATGATGTCGGCGATGACCACTACGTTAATGCAGTGGTCTGCACTGACCTCTCAGGCAAATAACCGCATAGACAGGTAGGCGTGGGTAGTGTGTTGATATCAGGGTGCCTAGGCGGTGTAATTGTTAGCACACTGGCCCGGAATGCAAAGAGATGTGGGTTCGAGTCCCGCTCTAGGTGCAATATTTCCCATTTTCATCACCCCCACGACATTAGCAACGTCCACGTCGGTGGTGTCCACTGTGACCCTTAAAGTTGCATAGTCCAATGCTTTTGAGTTTTTGCTATTTTCTGAGATAAATATATTATGCTAATCGTTATAATCTACTTTACTTTAGCTTGAAGTAATTTTCATTTTAAATGGGTAAGTTTGGAGATATTTGATGTCAAAACATGCCAAAATAATGTTGGCAAACACGCCAAAACTCTGACACCATAGACTTCAGTAGTGACGGTTTCTATTAATTGACTTATTATGCCCTTCTATGCTGCAACAAATGCTTCATAGGTGCACCAGTGTCTAAGTTGAATATGTAGAATCAAATCTAGATAAGTGTTTTGGTTTTGAAAATTTGATGTTTTCATCCGACTATGCAACTTTAATTATACGGGCCGAATGTACAATTAGCCCTGCGCAGGATCAAGCCTTAAAGTGTATGGACCCCTGCGACTATACATTTGTTTGTTTGTTGTTGTTTTACGTCCTAGTAACATCTAAGGTCATATCAGGAAGGGTAACGACTTGTGACAGTGCACACTCATGGTGACATTATAGTGCTGCCCCACTGGAAGACCAGGCCGCCAGCACCATGACCTGATATCCCACTCAGTCACATTGTCCTGACACTGAGCCAACCAGTCCTTGCCCTATCCTAATAATGCCGAGCGCCAGGCTAGGAAGCAACAAGTATCAATATTTAAGTCATTGGTTTGACTCGACCCGGTTTCGAAGCCACGGTCCCACGATCTACCAACACTGGGACTATACATGCTGGGTCACAGCTTCAGTCATCGCGGATTGATCAGCAGGATTTGGGAATACCCATATTACACCAGGTGGCAATACGAGAAGGTTAGCTAGTAGTCACAGCTACCAAACTGTGATTTTCAAAACCAAAAACCTAACCTATACTTGGTCCAAATGGTCACAAAATGGTAGCAAGTGGTCGCAAAGTGGTCGCACAATGGTCCTCAGTGGTTGCCGACCTCCTTGTGACCATTTTGGGACGTTGCAGCAACTGCACTAAAAACCTCCTTGCAAGCAAAATGGTCGCCCAGAGGTCGGCAACCGTTGCTTTGGTCGTAAGGAGGTCACTACTGTGGCTTCATTGGTCCAAAATGGTCACAAAGTCATTGCAAGTGGTCGCAAGGTGTAGTATGACTGGGGCTTAAAGCTAAGATTCTATTTCTATATATGCGTGGTATGCAGTATGCTGTATGCTGTATGCAGTATGCGGTATGCGGTAGGCAGTATGCAAATGTGACAACGAATTGAAAAACATCTAAATGCATGGTGGTGCTTCCATATACAGTATAACCCTGTTAAACCAAACTTGAAGGGAACCTATAAATTGGCTTGGATTAACCGATCATTGGTTTAACCGAGCTATGGTTTCGATTTTGACTTGGCTTTGGCAAAAACGCAGATGCATTATGAATGCAATATACAATATATATGGACACTTTGATTATTGTGTTTTATGTATATACAGTATAACCCAGTTAAACCAAGCTCAGTTAAACCAAATGATCGGTTAATCCAAACTTTTTTCAGCGGCCCAGCAAAACACTACAATTTATCATATAAAAAAGTCTCAGATGACCTTATAACCACATGAAAGTTTGGTTTAACCATACCGGAAGTGGCCTGGGGCCCGACAATTTTGTTTGGATTAACCGATAGTTTGGATTAGCCAACTTTTGCTTAACCAACTTTTTTATATGATAAATGGTAGTATTTTGCCGGGCCGGAGAAAAAAGTTTGGATTAACCGATCGGTTGGTTTAACCGAGCTTGGTTTAACGAGGTTGTACTGTATTCGGATGTGAATGCAAATGCAAATGTGAATGCAAATGTGGCAAAGTGGATCACTGAATGGACCGATTGGTGCGAATGCAAATGTGAATGCGAATGCAAATGCAAATGCAAATGCAAATGCAAATGCAAATGCAAATGCAAATGCAAATGCAAATGCAAATGCAAATGCAAATGCAAATGTGAATGCGAGTGCAAATTGCATGCTGCATACTACATATATGGAATCTTAGCTGAGCGATATGTGGTATGCCTATGCGAATACGAATGCAACAAAAAGTGGAAAAGCATGTAAAGGCACAGTGGTCCTTCCCTATATCTGAATGCAAATGCAAATGCAAATGCTGCTCCATTTCCCATAGAGAAACCAGCAACTTTTACTTTCATTCACGAATTTGTGGCAAGAAAGATAGCAAATCGCATGTGTATTTCATGCAGCATGCCACATGCCACATGTCGCGTGCAAGTTGCATAGTCCGATGAAAACATCAAATTTTCAAAACCAAAACACTTATCAAGATTTCAATTCTACATATTCAACTTAGACACTGATGCACTTATTAAGCATTTGTTCCTGCATCATAAGTCCATTAATATAAACTGTTACTACTGAAGTCTATGGTGTCAGAATTTTGGCGTGCTTGCCAAAATTATTTTAGCATGTTTTTACATCAAATATTTCCAAACTTAGCCATTGAAAGTTAAAGTTACTTCAAACTAAAGTAAAGTAGATTATAGCGATTAGTATAATACATTTATCTCAGAAAATAGCAAAAACTCAAAAGCATCGGACGAGGCAGCTTCAAGGCATGGTAGCTGAGCCGTCTAGCGTGCTTTCGCTTTTGCGCAGGTTATGGTGTGGCCATGAAATATCCCGGGAATGCCAAGTTGGCCACGATTTCCAGCCAGATCCAGGGTTGAGCCGAAGGACAAACGCAGGGATTCGGCGAGCTGTAGGGGAGCACACGGCCCACACTCTCACACCTCGTGGGTGTGTGGTGGGTGTGACTGAGCGTTTGGCTGCCGGCTGCATCGATACGCACGCACACCTGTAGGTGTGTGTATAGGCGTGTGTGGGTATGTGGGTGGGTGTTTCTTTGTTTGTTTCGTGGAGTTTTACATCCGGGCAACATTTAAGATTTGACCAGATGATTTGGCCGAATGAGTTGAGAGCCCATTTTGGTAGAATGTGGGATTCGAACCCATGGGTTCGACCCATGATTGAATCAAACCACTTATTTAGTAATTGATACTTGTCACTTCCTAGTCATGCGCTCGGCATTATTAGGATAGGATAAGGACTGATTGGCTCAGTCAGTGTTAGGATAGTGTGACTGAGTGGGATATCACCATTATCAGGTCATGGTGGCCTGGTCTACCGGTGGGGCAGCATGTAGGTGTGTGTAGGTGTGTGCTTTGGTGTGTGTAGGAGTGTGTATTTTTCTGATGGTATGTGAGGGTGTGTATGTGTGTATGTGTGTAGGTGTGTGTATGTGTGGGTGTGTAGGTAGGTGTGGGTGTGTAGGTGTGTAGATGTATATAAGTGTGTAGGTGTGCATAGGTGCGTAGGTGTGTAGGTGTGTAGCTGTATATAAGTGTGTAGGTGTGCATATGTGCGTAGGTGTGTGTAGGTGTCTGATGGTATGTGTAGGTGTGTATGTGTGTAGGCGTGTGTAGGTGTCTAGGTGTATATAAGAGTGTAGGTGTGCGTAGATGTGGTGTGTAGGCGTGTGTAGGCGTGTGTAGGCGTGTGTAGGTGTGCGTAGGTGTGTGTAGGTGTGGGTGAGAGTGTGGGTTGGGGGACAACCACCTGTATTTTTTATATGCCCAAGTGTGGGAAGCAGCACGGCCTGCGTACTAGTGTGGATGGCTGTTTGTTTGTTTGTTGTTTTAGGTCGTAGCAACATCTAAGGTCATATCAGCACGGGTACCAACTTGTGACAGTGCACAGTCTTGGCGACTTTATAGTGCTGCCCCACTGGAAGACCAGGCCACCAGCACCATGACCTGATATCCCACTCAGTCACATTATCCTGGCACTGAGCCAACCAGTCCTTGTCCTTTCCTACTAATGCCAAGCGACAGGCTAGGAAGCGACACGTATCAATTTTGTTAAAGTCATTGGTTTGACTCGACCAGGGTTCGAACCCACGACCCCTACCACACGGGAGACGGACGCTCTAACTCATTCGGCCATCCCGTGTGGTGTGTGCACCTGGGCACCCGATTATATATATATATATATCTATTTACACATATATATGTATATATATACATATATATGCGTACATTATATATATATATATATATATATATGTGACCTCACCAAAAGGCCACATACCAGCGGCTGACCTCACTTCACACCTAGACGCTGGGTGCGATCAGAGTCCCTGGTGTGATCAAAGTCCCTGGTGTCCATGGTTCCAGCCCCCCCCCCCCTCCTCCAACCACCACTCTCTCTCTCTCCGTCTCCCTCGCTCTCTTTCTCTC